>CM060949.1:212942969-213272969 GCA_030765055.1 Mantis religiosa | reverse complement strand
TTGTAGTAGTATGTCCATGTAAACTGTTCCTGAGAACTGTAATAAAGGAAACAATGTATTTATTTTCGGAACAAGACACACTTAATTTTAAATACTACGCAGTTTAACATTACATTAAGTATCGCTAATTTATGAAAGTAACAAGTATTTAGTTCCAAATATCCTACAAGTTTGAGTATTGGAAATGTATTTAAAAACAAGAAAGTAAGATTAAAATGGTTGACGAATGTATGTGCGAGAGAGGAAGAGAGAGGAAATGACGTCACAAGAAAAGAATCTATATATACCTAAGTTGATACTGGAGAGTTGTAAAATACCACCAACGTTTCATACGGCAAGGTTGATTTTATATTCATTTAAGGCTTAAATATCTATGTGCTGAACTCGCTGGTTAGGGATAAGGAAACTGGACCGTCCTGGCGCCACTAACTGATGCAAAACCACCTCCCTCCCGTAGGTCAGTCTTCCAGGCATCAGAATACATTTTCTCGCGTCCCTAAAATAAATCAATACTGATCGCTGTGCCAACTCCTCTCCTTAGTAAACCTAACCCTATTTGCAGTGTAGTTTAAGGCATAGTTCGTTTGCAATTTTGCAGGTTTCCATACGAATATCTGCTCTACTAAATGTATATAAAACAATTACGTAAGCATCACAACTCAATAATTGAAAATCAAAGCAGTTTTCAAAACCTTGTAACGATAAACCCAGAAAGAAAACCTGGAACACCTAAGCTGCAATATCGCTTGGTTTCATTGATATCACAATTCAGCTTTATCTACAATTTTAGTTTCCTAGGAACGTTTAAAATGTAAACAACTAGACTGTAGAATTACAGGTAATGAGCTGCTATCGAGCTAATTATTATGTACATTATAATTGCTTTGTGCACTTGCTGTACTTTTGTTTCCGGGTCTTTCTCTGGCGCCATCTTATATTCATATTCAGACAGTTGAAGATCTGCAGCAAATTGCGCAGAGCATGCATTCGGCAATGTAGCACAATAAACCTAATAACGCTGTCTAAACTTACAAAATGGTAGGATAATAATACATAACCTGGACGTTTTCTCGTGTCAAATAAAAATCCCCGTAAAAATATTACGCCAGTCCCGAATTATATGTTCAAATGCTGCACTTCATAAATTCTAAACGATGAATATGGAAGAAGGAGGTTACTTACTCACATTTGTATAAAATATACAACAATAATAGCAATAATATTAATCACCATAAGGTTGTTGGAGAAAATCTCTTTCGTGGGTTAAGTTTCAAATGTTGGTTAAACATTTAGTCCCTTTATCTTTCTTGTAACAACATGGAAATGTGTAATAACTTTTATCTTACATTTGGAGGAGGTGGAAAAATAAGTCTTTGTGGAAGAGTGGATAGAGAAGGTAGTGTGACTGAAATGTATTAACGTTTTGTTATAAATATACGTTAGTAATAAAACGATTTTGCTGTTATTGTAAATTGCACGCTAGGGAAGACCACCAGTGGAGCAACGCGTGTAATCGTGTGATTTAGATATAAGCTATATTTAATTGATTTCCATGGCATCCAACCGAGGTATAGATACAGTGAGATAAAGTCTAAAAAAACTAATAATTGTTTATGGGAAAAGAAGCTTTGTAAAGTGAATATATATGTGGAGCTATCGGTTTCCCTTAGTATGATTTCATTGTTACTATTGTTTGAACACTGTTATTATTGTTATCATATTTTGAGTATATAATATCTAACAAGTAGCTCTAGTATTTCGAATGTGCTACTATATTTAGTTGGAAAGTTTATGGCATGCTTGTATGTTGACATGGTTAAGACCAAGTGGTCCGTGGTTCATATGCAAGCTATGAATCCGGTTCTACTTTTCCATGGTTACTGTCACAGTGTAGTTAATTACTTTATACCTTCCGCTTACATAAATTTGGCTTAAATGCTACTTAATTTTGTGTCCTGAAGCTGTAGTGTATCCTGAGGTAATAACTAACAAACCAGTTATTGTTTATGACAAAGAAAGGTTACCAAAAGGTATTTACTGCTTTCTCTTCTTCCAGCACATGGGTTTAATGTTATTAGAACCTACTTCATACATGTAGTGTATACGGCTATAATATTTACACCTGCAGGTAAAATAATCTGTGTGATGCCATATCTGGATGATCAGCTTGTTTTTCTATCAACTTTATTTCCTATCTTACAAATGTATAAGCAACGTTCTGGTGAGTCTCATTCATCTACACGTGAATGATGAGCGGCTTTCACTAAACTACGTTTGCATGGATTAAACTTCTCTCCCTAATGGTGGCGGTGGTGTGTACTTTAAATTCAAGAGGTCTCTAGTTCGAATGTGGGTAATCTTCCGCTATCTGGATAAGGTATTTTTCGGGGGTTTCTCTTATCCTGAAAGATTAGTGTTAGGTAGCTCTAATCCCCATGGACCCTGGACACATTTGAGCATCATTTCACCCATTTCATGTCAAGACTGACTGACCTGCTTACTATTCATAGTGGAGAATGTTAAGTTACAAAAATGTAACAGGCATTTGAAAATGCAAGCCAGTGCTAAAAATACTGTAGAGACTGATAATGGTAAAAGAAGTAAGTTTACATAGGCAACCTATGACTCTATCGTTGAGGCTTTCAATGGAAATGTGCCGCGTTCTAAGCCCGAGAGCCTATGAATCTAGCTGGGTTTCTTTAATATCATATTTCTCACTTTTTAAATAAACGCTATATAAATGCCATTGTTTTTCACAAAACATAAAAGATTACAATAGAATAATGAAAGCTAAAGGTGCGCCATCTAAACGGAAGAGTGGATGTCGCCAAACTAGACGTACCTAATGCCATCTGCTGGGCACATGTAGAAGCACAGTGCCATTCCATTTTAGGTTCTAATTAATGGACGCTTCTGTTTTTGACGGACGTACGTTCACAAAGTTAGGCGAATGTAAATAGTTTTTGTAACAAATATATACAAGAACTCCTTTTACTGCGGCTATCACCTTTAATGTCACCATAAAGCCAACCGATTGGAATTGTTTTAATGATTCCTTAATGCCTAATGAACTTCCTTATTGCCCTTGCTTGTAGGTACACAACATTAGCAATAGAAAATGTTGCACGTGAAGGGCGACAATTATGTGAGTGAAACACGTACGATTTTTTCCGGTTTTCACACAGACATACGCACACACTCGCACAGATCTGTGCAGCGCGCGCGCGGGGAGAGAGGAATATAGAGACAGAACCAATTCACGTCGCATTACAAATGTGATTCTTTCCCCCAAATATATTTTACACTGTTCAAAACAATATTTGTCCTGTAATGTTTTAGACGTATAGAAATAATTCCTATCCATCTATGCCACACAAATCGATATGTCGATATCTAATTTTTGGTAGCAATGTAATAATTGCTCTACTTACACAAGTAGATAGTAGACCACCAAAGCTACTCATGCACTATGTAACATATTCAGAACGTGGAGTGAGTCAGGGAGAGGATAAGGAAGTCCGTGGTTGTCCCATATGCCATAGTGTTATTATTTTATCAGTCTGTTGCTAGAAATAGCTGGGACTACGCGATGTTACAGATTTCAGCTCATCACCAATAACAAATTCTTTATGACTCACTGTACAACAATTCTTTCAAAGTGTAGAGGTTAAATTTATTACCTGGTTTGTGTCCTATCTAAATGAGAGAAAAGAGAAAGTGGAATTAAACACTGATATCAGTTATCAGAAGGAAATATCAAATTGTAAAACAGTAGTAGATGGAGTACTACAAGGTTCAGTGTCAGGGCATTTACTATTTATGATCGTTATCAACGACCTCTCACTTTGTATAAAGCATACAGTAGGTATAAACTATATCTGTTGACGGAACTAGTGTCCTGGAGATCAGTAAATATTCAAATATGTATGAAATTAATTACAATTATTTTTAGAATTGTGCCATATAGGTTTTAGTATAAAGGTAATAAAATATATGTGAAGTTAGACAAAACAAACGGTGTTACACTTACAGGTCATTGTGCATCACGCTCTCCGATAGAACCTGGGATTAATAATGTGTTTTTTTAAGAAATTGACTGTTTAATATTTCTGTTCTTTTAAATAGAGATATCTACAGATTGGCAAGTTCACATAAACTATATCTTATACAAAATCAGCTCTGTCCGTTGTTCTATTCCAGCACTGGTGAATGAAAGTTTTATAGATACACTTATATTAGAATACTACTGATATTATAACTCTAGTTTCGAAAATGCTATACTATTATGGGACAACTCAGTAGTTCTTGACTGGACTGGACTACTTTAAGGAGAGGAAATGACACGCAGACCCACGTGCGGTCTCTTGTACCTATACCCACAATTGGCAGCTTCTCCGGGAGGAAGGATGAGGTGCGAGGAGACAGAGCTAGCCGTGCCAAGGGGAGAGGACAGTTCGGAGGGCACATTCTAGTACATTCTGCTACGTAGAAACTTCCAGGCACACCAGGACAAAGCATATCCCACCCTTCTGTAATTCGTATACAGCCCAAGCGCAAGACTGAGTTCGGAGACCGGTAAACTCCCTCTGAAAGGATGAAGTTTCTTAGAACATATCATCCTACTAGGTGCCACAAAGACAACCGCCGACCACCAGAAGAGAGACGACGTGGAATGATAATGGTGAGAAATGGAGGGACAGGAAGTTTAGGCGATGTGTTTAACCCACCCGGCATTCGCCTGGTGACCTGGGAAATCTCTCGAAATAACCAAAGGTACAGGTAGGATGGCAAAGGGAAGGGGACCCATGCCTCCCGAATGGGGACCATAGACTAAATCGCGCTGGGTCATTCTGCTCAGGAAGTAAATTATTATTGCTTATGGAAATAAAAGTTATGGTACAATTTTCACTGCACACTGCAGGCACTAGCAAATATCTTTAAAAAAGACTTAAGATAATAACCAGTGTATGGCAGACAATTTGACATACGTGAAGTTATAGTACATGGCCGTGATTATTCCTTGAACACCGTTCAAATTTCAGACCATTGTTGCTGCACCGTAAAAATCTGTAAAATCAGTTCCTCATTACATCGGAAATGTGGTAAGTGTAGGATAGGTTTTGCAAGAGCTTGGGCATGCCAAGCACTATTTATAGCGCTGAAGCCAAAGAATCTATCTTTGATCTCTCTATTATACCTATTACGCTGAACTATTAAAAATTGTGCTTTATTTGCCAAGTCCTCAACCACAATTTCCACAAAAAAGTATCCACTATTCCTTATTTTATAGCTGATAAAATTGCTGAAACAACTACCTGGATTGGATCGTTTTGAATAGCAGTTGCAAATAATAATAATGATGGTGATGATTATAGTAGTAGTAATGGTAAGAAGAAGGAGATGAAGAAGGCGGAAAAGGAGGAGGAGAAGATGGCCAGGAAGAATGAGAAAGAGGAGAAAGAGGAGAAGGAGAATAAGGAGAAGAAGGCGGAGAAGGAGGTAAAGGAGAATAAGGAGGAGAATGAGAATTAGGATAAGCAAGAGGAGGAGGGGAAGGAGGAGAAGGAGGAAGAGGAGAAGGAGGAGGATGAGGAGTAGGGTCGTTATGGTTGTCATGGTCGTTTGTGTCTTTGTGTCTTATCATAATAATAATCATCATCATCAATAGTAATCCACGGCGTAACAGCTCACAAGCGAGCCAGAGTAAATGCTGAAACGAGACACGGTCAAAAGAGCTTAGAGTTGACAGTCACTCACCTTTCAGGATAAGGGAAAACCCTGGAAGAAAGCCAATCCAGATTGCTCAACCTGACTGAGATTCCAGCTCGGGACCACTTTGAGGCAAAGCAGACATGCCTACACTACACTCCAATGGAGGAATTTTCTGTTTCATTTCCTCAGAAAGTTAAATGCTGCTTTCCTAGAAAACCGCTTGCATTAATGTACCTTAGGGACTTTTGTCTATCATTTTACCTTCTAATTGTGTAGAGGTATTTTATTTTTTATCTGGTCGTCAAGAATGGCTACTGTACGAAATTTTCCAGTCATATTTGTAAAAGATCGTGGTCTCACATTCAATGAATGCTGCCGATACGTCATATTATGATACATGGAATGTTATTTTGGGATGGAAATCCTTCTTTCCTAAGTTTAGGGTACCTCCCACGTTTGTTACTTATAAGCACTACGGAAAAAGGATACAAAAGGATGCACCGAAAGCGGTAACGGTGGGACTGCAGTCATAGACTTCCCAGCAGCATTCTTGACCCTAGCGACCTTAGTCATTGATGTCCGTTGCTGTTGGAACTATACATCTGCACTCCGGATTTATTTATAAAAGTGTACTAAACATGTTTTTATTTTATTTATTGTTTATTTTGATGTATAATTTTGTTTCCCTTTGATTTTTTGCAAGGGGCTTAAGCTAGATACATGAAAACTTCAAAGTGGGCAATGAATAAATTTATACAAGGCATTCATTAACAGATTGAGCACCTTAAAAGCTCTAAAGTTCAGCGATATTGATCCTAAACATCAAAGGAAAATTTGGAATGAGGCAGTTTGGACCAGCTGAGGTTTGAGAGTTCAGAGTTCTATATCCACAGTGTGATAGGCAATACCTATAGGCATCTACCTGTGTACTACATAAATAATGGGAAATTAACTTAATTTATGTTAAGTTAATTAAAGTTAATAAAAGATTTAAAGTATTGAAAGCATTAGCAGGAACAAGCTGGGGCAGTGCATCATCATCGTCGTCATCATCATCATCATCATCATCATCATCATCATCATCATCATCATTATCTTCTTCTTCTTCCTTCATATTTTGGCATTACTGCCTGTAGTAGTCTACATAATTTAGTTTATTGGTTCCGAATCTATGCTCCCCTTTCGTTCTGGTCTATACTTCACAAAATAGCGTAATAATTTTTCGTTCTCCACTTTTTGTACATGGGTTACCCATTTACTTCTGTATTCTTGTACTATGACATTCAGGTCGAATATCTCTAGCTCCTCACGTATATCTTAATTTCGTTTGTGGTCGATTTTTATATATCCCGCATAGCTTCTTAGGAATTTCAGTTTATTTGCCTGAAGTTTTCTTTTATATTTTTCAGTTATACCCCATACTTCGCTGCCGTATAGTATTTTAGGTATGACATTGAATTTCGCTTTTATCTCCTCGGAAGTTTTCTCATCTAAATGTAAAAAGCGAATCACTGAGCGGTACTGCGCTTCTTACATATTAGCAAAAACACGTTGAACGATTATTGAAATCTCTGTAAACACCAAACTAAGGTACGACTGGACACCGAATTTGTTTTGACAACGTGTAAGAACTGACAGTACATGACGATAACACTGACGTCACATAGCAACATCACATTTTTGAATCACGAATTCTTAGTGAACCAACCAAACTCGAAATTCAATAATATCTATATTTTGTCGCATGTAGTGGAAGACGGATGCACTAGATCAATATCGCGGCAGTTTACTTACTTTTCACTGGCACTTCATTTGGATCATATGTTAGGGCCCTCGCATCTCAAATGAGGTCCGCATCCACCATACGAATAATGCACTTTCCTGCACCAAAATCAAAAATACGTTTGATTATCCAATAATTACACTTTTGTCATATAGAAGGTTGTAAGGCAGGTTTCCCAAGCGGCAGAGAAAGTCATGTGTGCAGAAGTAGCATGACCAATAATTTTAATAATAAGGCTCATTGGTAAGTGAAATTAATTAAGGAAAATTAATATAATACGGTTTATACTACTTTAGAGAACTTATAATTTACATAGCAGACTCCTGCTCCAACCTGTGGCAGACAATTTTTTTAAAACGTATCAGTTCCGTATTATATCTTCTTTAGAAAAATAAAGTAGCTTGATAGTTTATTTCGTCTTCGAATAAGCTGATAGCATGCACCAGAAGGCCTTGGAATATTTTGCACACTCCTTCCCATTTCTGCACTATCCTTCACACTTCTCATTTGGAGAGACAAGGAATAATTCATAACTTTTGATTTATATAACATTGCCTCCGTGTACTTAGAGCGTACTAGAGTTATACAGAAAATATATCACAGACCAACAACAAAAGCATTAAGGAATATTGAATGAAAATCCGCAATATAAAGATTGAATGTGCTTTTCTTATACAACTCTGTGTAGACTTCAGTTCAAAAACACGATGCTTCTTTTCCGCCTATATGAAATATTTTGTGTAATCTACCTCTCACTTTGTTACAGTTAACATTCGCAAATACTTTGCAACGAAATAAAACATTACTGTTCTAATTTGTTGCAAAATGTGCCTAAAAGCTTAGTTACATTGCTGCACACACAACAATTTCAACATGGGCGCTATGTGCAACCGCGTACGTGTACTCTGTGTTTTACGAGGCTGCCTGTCGCTGTGATTGTAGTCAGTCATGAAACAGGCGGGATATTTAAACTGCAAGTTTGGACCGGTTTTTTTGTTGGGCTGTACTTTAGCTTTAAAATAATACTTTTCGTAGAATTGCGTTGTACACAAAAATTCAATGTTGAGACTCCTTTTGAAATGGAACACCCAAATATGGAGAAAATCCTCACATCATAACCCAATACACGAAAGTAGGTTAATACCAAAGTTTTATATAGGTTTCGCTTCTTAAAGGACAACAAGTAAGACTTTCAAGAAAGTATCCCAATAACAAACTACCCCATTAAAGGATACTTTTAAGAATATGTCGATTTTATCGAAAATGGGATGTAATCATTTTAATTAAATTAATATATTTTAAAAAAAAATTTCATGACAAATGATATACATATGTTTATCTGCTGGGAATTTCCTCAAATTTCCTTTTCACTCTGGATCACTTTAAATAACTGTAAAGTGTAAGAGATACACAAATTTTTACTTACATAGAATGTATATCTTGTAAAATACAATTTATGTCTGATACACTTTGTTTTTTAAGGCCAGCCGTTTCAGATCTACTCTTGATTGTATTCCAAAATTCCACAATAATTACATTTTGTAAAGGGGAAAGTTCTTCTGCCGTACCTGGGTGTGGCAGGTATTTCGTTAAGGTTCAAAAATTCAATACAGAGCCTTCAGTGGCAAAACCTATACGTTTAGATGTCCCCTAAATTAAAGCTTATTTTCAAATAAGCCCCGTCCTGATATGAAATGGAAAGGGGCAATTTGGATCTTAGAACACTAAGACAAGCTAATAAAAAACAGCAGCAAATAATTTACAATGACAATATAATTTCAAAGACGCCCTCTAAACAACCGGTTAAAGACATGTGACTATCACTTAATGTCTACTGTGTTCCATTGTAACTTCAATAAGATGTTCATCTTGAAGTAGGGAGAGAAATAAATATTTGTACAAGAGTAGATAAAGTAATGAGAGTGTACCACATCAGTACTATCCCTGCTAGCGCAGCTGGTAATGAAATTAAAGGTTTATTATACAAACTAAACAATAAATATAATTTTATATTTAAATATTCACACAATAGCTACATCTCCTACTTGAGTTAATATTTGGACATTATAAGACTTTACACTAGGATAATAAATAACCAAGAAATATGAACGAATATATCATATTAAACAAATAAATTACTGATTAAATGAAGACTAATAATTTAAAACATTAGTGATAAGACAAATATTAATACCGAAAATTAAAACAATTTACAATAACCTTTCGTAATATATAATACAAAGAAGAATATATCTTGACCAAACACTAACCATTATTCTGCTATTTTGAACTAAAGCAAAGTTAACACAAAGTTAACAAATTTAAATGTAATCAATGTAACATTATAAAGAAAGAATTCCGAACATAACCTTCAAGTAAACAGTTAAAGCGTTACTTGACGTAAACTCTGACTTCCTACTTGCCCAATAGATAAATAAAATATATTAAAGTGTGTTGTAATTACTATTAAATACTCAGTAATAATACACAACAGCATCTCCAAAATGGAGGAAGTTATAAATTTACAGATATTTTAAATGAAAATATTCAAATTCTTAATGAAATTATTATAACAATGAATCATTATTTAAAAAATTGGATATAATGTCAGATAAAGTAATTGAAATGAATCCCTGTAACGAATTGTTTGCCATAAAAAGTGATTCTTAGCGACAACTGTATGTTCTTGTTACATTGCGCGATCTGATAGACAACATTTCTGGGCTAGGCCAACAAATAGCTGCCTTACCCGCTGTTCATCACGACTAGTTATAGTAGGAGTGAACGCCCACGAGGTGATAATATCCGTAGTAAATTCCGAAATAAATCTATCTCAGGTGAACTAACTAAACACGGATACATCAGAAAGTATTTGAGTTCTATATTTTGTAACGCTAATAAGGATGGCAGTGCTCTAGGCTCTGTGGAGCCTGCACTAATTTAAGCATCATTTCATTCATCGTCCAATGTGATAGTTTGAGAGTTTTATTATTTATTTATTTTTTATTCATTCATTTATTCATTAATTCATAAAGTCATACATTTATTCATTCATTTATATATTTATTTTGGAGTATTACTGACATTTAAAGAACTCCTTCGTGAAACCTCCGACATACCGCTGACGCTATGTGATTTTGCATATGAACTGTCATTATCAAACAAAATAATTATTTTATTTATTGCGTAGGTATTTAAGACATTTGGTAACTTGTTGGTTATATTAATTGTAGTAGTATGTCCATATAATCTGTTCTTGAGAACCGTAGCAAAGGAAATAATATATTTATTTTTGGAACAAGACACACTGAATTTTAAATACCGCGCTGTTTAATATTATTTTAATTATCGCTAACCTATGAAAGGTTGAAATATTCCGTTCCAGAAAGCAGTACAAGTGAGAGTATTGTAAATGGATTGAAAAGGACGAAAGGGAGGTTAAAATGGTTGAGGAATGTATGTGCGAGAGACGAAGAGAGAGAAAATAACGTCAATAAGAAAAGAATCGATAAATACATAGTTGATACTGGAGAGTTGTATAAAACCATCTACGTTTCAAGTAGAAAGGTTGTTTTCATTTTCATTTGAAGCTTAAATAACTGTGCGCCGAACTCACTGGTTAGGTATAAGGAAATTGAACCGTCCTGGCGCAACTAACTGATGCCAACCCACCTACCTCCCGTAGGTCAGGCTTACACGCATCAGAATACATTTCCTCGCGTCGGCACAATAAGTCAAGGCTCATCACTGTGCCAACTTCTCTCCGTAGTAAACCTAACCCTACTTACAGTGTAGTTTAAGGCATAGTTCGCTAGCTGTTTGCAGGTTTCCAAAGCAACACCTTCTCTACTAAATGTATATAAATTAATTACGTAAACATCACACCTGAAAAATTACAAATCAGAGCAGTTTTCAAAACCTTGTAATGACAAACCTAGAAAGGAACCCTGGACCACGTATGTTGCAGTATCGCCTGTTTTATGGATATTACAATTCAGCTGTATCTTCTTTTTCAGCTTCCTAGGAATGACTAAAATGTAAACTAATAGACTGTGGAATTACATGTAATGAACTGCTATAGAGCTAATTATGTACATTATACATGCTTTGTGCACTTGCTGTGCTTTTGTTTCCGGTTCTTTTTCTGACGCCATCTTAGTCTCTTATTCAGACAGTTGAAGACCTGGAGCAAATTGTGCAGAGCATGCGGTCAGCAATGCAGCACAAGAAACCCAATAGCGCTGTCTAAGCTTACAAAATGGTTCGATAATAATACATACCCTGGACGTTTTCTCGTGTCAAATAAAGGTCCCGTACCAATATTACGTATTCCCGAATTCTATTTTCAAATGCTGCATTTCATAATTTCTAAACAATGCATATGAAAGAAGAAGGCTACTTACTCACATTTGTATATAGTATGTAACAATAATAGCAAATACATGAATTACCAAAAAATTTGTTGGAGCAAATCTCTTCCGTGGGTTAAATTTTAAATGTTGGTTAAACATTTAGTCCCTTTATCTTTCTTGAAGCAACAAGTACATATATAATAACCTTTATCTTACATTTGGAGAAAGTATAAAAACAAACCTTTGTGGAAGAGTGGATTGAGAAAGCAGTGTGAGTGAAATATATTAAAGTTTTGTTATAAATAAACGTTATGAATAAGACGAATTTGTTGTTATGTTAAGTTGCCCGCCGGGGACGCAACGCTTGCATCGCCAGCAATGGAGGAACCCGTGCCTCTGCTCAGAGATGGCTCTACCTGTAATATTGTACAGTCGGAAACAATATTTCTTAAAAATTGCAAAGATAAGTAACAAATTGTAGTTATGTTATTTAAATATAAACTATATTTGATTGATTTCTATGGCAGGGAAACGAAGAGTAGTTGTACCATACAGTGAGCTAAATTTTAAAAAACTTATAATTATTTATGGGAAAGGAAGTCTTCTAAATTTAATATATATGTAGAGCTATTTGATCTCGCTTACCTATATATTTTTTGGCTATAATGGCAGTATGTATATAGGGATGTGATATCACATTAGACAGGTTTTCAAATCCCTATGTATGTAATTGAATGTGTGATGTTGAATTCTCATATGATTTAGAACACTCATGTTTGATATTCGACGATTTTTTGTAGTTTGGGTCGGTGGCGTATTGCCGTTCCCCAGGATCGTTGTGTATGTGTATGTGTGTGTGGATGGGTGTTGTTTGGAACAGTGGCGGCGGGGATGCGGGGATCTTCGTGTCGAGGTGTGTGTGTGTGTGTGTGTGTGTGTGTGTGCGTACTTGAACTCTCATGTATGATAATAGATTCGGGTTCGTATCTTGGATAATAAAAACACAAATTCGATTTTAGATATGTGTAAGTTAAGATGTGAGATGTTTGTACGAAAATCGAGTCTTAAAGGAAGGGTGTTAAGAGTTGTGGCGTTTAAACATTCATGTGTGACCATCGAGGCCCCTAATGTATGAATATGGAGTCCGAGGGTATGATACCCGTAAACTCTCATCCTCCGTACGGTGATGAGAAGGTGTAGAGGGGATATGTGGTAAAACAGTAACATAGTAACCCCGATTCTACAGGTTTGATCATTGTTCACCCCCTCCATACATACTGCTCGCGTAGGAAGGAACAAGTTTCTACAAACACTTCACGTCGCAACGTTAAGATGAACGGTACAACTCCTATTATTGAAAGCGATGCTAGATTCTAGGAGAATCTGCATGACTATGAAGATCTGCAAAAGCATTGGGTTGAGCATCATGAGGAAACGTGTGATGGAAAGGTTCATCAAGTGATATGTAAGAATTCTGCATATCATGATTCAATTACATCGTATGCTTAATGATGGATTGAACTGCAAAGTGTATCGTGGGTAAGTAGAATTATAATTGTGTGTTAACATGGAAGTGTAGTTATGTTTTAGATACATAACGACAAATATGTATATTTCAGAAAATCCCAAAGTGATGACGTTGCATGCAAGTCCGAGCAGGATCAAGGTGAAGATGTGTGCGGTTCGTACAAAGATCGACCGTCTAAGGATGTAGCTACATGGAGAGCTTAAGTGTTGTACGGTAGGAATACGTGTTCTTACTCTTTACTGATCTTATCATCAAAGGTCGGAATCCCAGCCACATCACACACATCCATTATAGTACTTTGAATCCTAAACTGGTGAGAAATCTTCGATTAGACGATGTGATTAGGTTACGGGTCAATGATCGAGTAGAGTTCATTCTCGAGAGATGTTTCTAATATAGCATCGTCTCTTAAAACTTATACCCATTACGACGTATGTGCAATCGTACAGTGATGGTTTCGTTTCTGAAATCTAACTTAATCTCAGTTCTGGAGAACTCCGTAGTGGGACCTCTGCTTCTACACACGCCCAGCAGATGGCACTATATCGGTTTTCACATCATGAAGTCACAATGGGCTCTTATGGACCATGCTTTTCTTATGAAAGAATCAAGTGCTTCGTCGCTAAATGTGTTTTCCGAAGTGACAAAGAAAGAATAGGAACGTGCATTCAGTATGAAGTGTGTGGAAGAATACGATGTTATTCAGCAAACTATATTATATAAATAAACGCTTTTTAGAATAATACTACTTATAACTTAGTTTTATACAAACTTTTAACACATTGGTCGCTCTGAACGTTAATATACTGTCCTAAAGCCAAAATATTGCAATGAAAAAGGTAAGGACTATTCGCCTGTTTTCTTACAGCACGTTGGTACTTATATTCTATATTCTATATATATTTGCTTAATAGATATACTTTAAACAAAGGGAATTAATTTTTCGATTTTGCAATGGAAGATGTGGACGCTGTCTAATTCACATTCTACAAGTCTATGTAACAGCTCACAACGACAAAGTTGTCAAGGAAGTAATGAAATAATGTTTACCTAAACAAAGAGCGTCTCCAGAACTCAGGTATCCATAAACCTTCAGTTTAAAGCAAATGTATTTAGCTTGAGCTTAGAGCGGGTTCCTCCTCTCTACCGACAGAGGTCAATGTGTCCGCTTTACAGCAATGGATGGCAGCTCATTCGCTTGTATGATACATTTTCATATTTACAATGTTTATAGATAAAAAATGAAAATTTTTGTTGTGACATTTACTTGTAAATTAAGGAATACCATATTCGACATTCACACAGAGTAAACTGTTTATGCTCACGGGATTTTAACGCTGTAGCTTACGATTGTGAAGCACAGACGTCAGGAAACAGATGACTGCGACTGGCTATTGAAATTAGCGAGCGAGCGAGCGAGGTTACATTTCTCATTCGACGCTAGTCACTCGAATGCTCGGCATCGTCCGTCTCGAGTTCTTTCAGTGCAGTTCAATCGTCGAGAGAAGCAGCATTTTAGACCGGTTGCGCCAGTTCTTCAGGGCACGAGCACGTGGACTGTAAAACGCGTGCTCTGGAGTGTGCCCATAAAGGAAGCAGCAGCCCGGCGAAGCAGCGCATTCTCTCTACGCAGCGTAGCCTGCGCAACAGCCTTCTTCTGCAGGCACAGCAGCGCCTGCCCTCTTCCAGCCAGCAGAGCCTTCTCCTGCACTGGCAAGCAGCAGCAGCCCAGCCAACCCTCTCCTAGCACACTTGCTAGAGCTAACGCGTCGAGCAGCAACTCCAGAGTCCAGAGGAACACAGTACTTGGGACCGACAGACAGACAGACGAAACTGCAGACCCACAAGGTCAAAGCCAAGGGTCCCGACTTAGGTTGGGACCCGGGGTCCGCCCCAATCGGCGCGTGTAACAGCGCTCGACCCTCTGTGGGGAGCCGGATGGCACCTGCTACAGACTCAGACAAGCCAAGTACCAGCCGCCAGGTAAGTCCTGACGAGATGACTAGTAGAACCTCTGCATCCTCATCCTCTTCCGGCCCACGGGTGAACCTCGTGAAGGCCAAGGCCCAGGCACAAAAGAAACAGAAGAAGGCCTCCCGCCTTCTTAACCAAGGGATAGCTGTCCCGATCTCTCCAGTCCCCAAACCAGGGAGCTCCAACACCATCACCCCCCTCCAGGGCGTCTCAACTCCCCTACCGGAGAGCGACACAGACGCCGAAGGCTTTGTCACCGTGCAGGGAAGGCGCAAGAGGCCCTCCGGTTCGAAGCCGGAGGGTGCTGCTCCCGGCACCCCTGTAGTGCATGCGGACGCCAAGAGCTCCCGCACACAAAAGGCGGCCAGAATCCCGCCAATTGTGTCGGACCCGTTCCCCAACCACATAAAGGTTATGAGGGAACTGAGGGCCAAGCTCCAGGCTAGCTTCCAGGCCACCCGTTTTCCAAGTCGGGTGATCCTAAAGACCACGACCCCGGAGGACCATGAAGCCGCCAGGGGGGTGCTGCGCGAAGCGGGGATAGAATTCCACACGTTCTCGCTGCAGCGACCTAACCTGGTGCGCAGAGTCATCCGAGGTCTCGGATCTGACACCGACCCAGAGGACATAAAGGTGGGCCTGGCGGAAGAACACGGCATTACGCCGCGTACCGTGGTCCAGCTGACCAAGCAAGTCCGCGAGGAAGGCAAGGAGCCCGTAAGGACTCCCATGCCACTATTCCTCGTAATAGTGGAGAAGGAGGGCGAAGGTCTTCCCAAAATTGATGAGGTGTCCCACCTCTACAACACCAAGATCAGAATCGAACCGTACCATGGCAGAGAGGGGCCAGCCCAATGCTACAGGTGCTTGGGCTTCCACCACTCGAGCCATGCGTGCGAGAGGAAGACCGCCTGCATACGATGTTCAGGCCCTCACCACGTCAACGAATGCCCGAACCCCAGAGAGGAGAAAAAGTGCGCCAACTGCCGAGAGGCCCACATAGGCATCTACGGCGGCTGTCCCGCTAGACTGCGAATAGTGCAGGCAAGACAGGGCAGGAACGCAAACAGGGAGCCAGCACAAGTTCGGCCTGGAGTCAGTTTTGCCCAGGCGCTGCGCAAGCAGGAACAGCTGCTGCAGCAGGCCGAGGCAAGCCAGATTCCGGCAGCGACCCAGCCAGTAAGCTCTGGAACTACCGCCAAACAACCACCAGCTGCATCTGCAGCAAAGCCACAGCGGCCTCCTCGCCAGAAGAAGGCCACCGCAGCCCGGCGGGAGAAACCGCCGGCAACTGCGGCAGCAACGGCCGGGCAACCAGCCCAAGAACCTGCGGGGAGACAGAGCGGCCCTGCCGCCACTGCTCTCCCCCCTCCACCAGCTCCAGCTACAGTGGCTTCAACAGCCAATGAGGGAGAGGCACCCCTCGCTACAACACCTGCGCCGATTTGGGACACTGGCGTCTCAAACGAGGACTTAGCGGAGTTCCATGAGCTTTCTGCCTGGTTCGCCGAACTGATTCATCGCTCCCTCCCCATTCTGAGGCGCTGCAGGGAGCAACTGACAGATCCCCGCATCCCTGCTCTGCAAAAGCACAGCATTCTGCAACAGACTGCACGGCTCCTCTTCCCTGACTCCAGCTCGTAAATGGCGTTGAGAAGAACTCAGCGAACATTGAGAGCCGCGTTCTGGAACGCAAACGGAGTCCGGGAACAGAGACCGGGCATCTTGGAGTTTGTAAGTGACCACGGGATTGACCTCCTTATGGTATGCGAAACGCATCTGCATGCTGGTGTACAATTTAACCTGCCAAGTTACGCCGTCCACCGAGCCGATAGAATCGGCCAGCGGGGCGGCGGTACAGCTATATTCATCAAAAATCACATCACCCATACTCCCATTACATTCCCCCCGCTTCAACACTTGGAGGCGACCGCCATAAGGCTCTCCTTGGGCGGTTCAGACCTAGTGCTTGTGGCGGTGTATGACCCGCCCAACCATCCCTTCTATGAAGCGGATTACAGGGCACTCCTAAACCTAGACCACCGAGTGTGCATAGCCGGTGACTTCAATGCCAAACACCCAGGATGGAACAGCCGAACCCAGAATGATAGGGGAAGGAGCATCTACCGCTTCATCTGCGGAGATCCAACCCTTCATGCGCATGGCCCGCGGGGTCCAACGCACTTCCCGCCTCGTGGCAGGGCGGACGTCATAGATTTCGCAATCACCAAGAACATTCCATTTCATCTGGACCTCACGGCGGTGAATGCTCTGGATTCTGACCACAACCCAGTTGTGATCAATTCAGACGTTACCGTCGCAGCTCTGGCAACGGCTGACTGGGTGGATGAAGTCGACTGGGATGCCGCCATTCTTCACATCCAAAACTCCGTGGAAGCCTGCCCTCGAATCGACTCTGTGGAGTCGCTCGAGGCGGCAGCCAGGGAGTTCTCCACATCCATCCTCAACGCGGTCCGTGCTCACACACACCGCATCCCAATAGACACGCCAAACCCCACAGATATCCCAGGACCCATCAAACAACTCATAAGGGCTAAAAACGCCGTAAGAAAGCTGTGGCAGAGATTTCGCCATCCCAGGATAGGAGAAGTACACCAGAGGTTCAAATCCCTGGCAAGACGACTCCTAAGAGCACACCGCAAAGAGGCCTGGGAAAACATGTTAAGGCAAACCAATCTCCAGGAGAGAAAACCATGGCGAATAGTCCGTAGCCTGCGGAAAGACAAAACCGTACACCAGCACCCCCTACATAGCCCTAGAGGTCGACTCGTCTACGAGTCGAAAGAAAAGGCAGAGGCGCTAGCAGATTATCTGGAGGCTCAATTCCAACCCAGGGTAGAGCCAATGGACGATGACCATGCTGACCTCGTGGAACAGGTGGTGGAGGACTTCCTAGAAGCTCCGCCCCCTGACCACGAGGAGTTCCACATTCCCATCGTTACCCCTAGAGAGTTAGCGACCACGCTTAACTCTCTAAGAACCAACAAAGCACCTGGGCAGGACCGTGTGACAGCGGAAATGCTCAAGCACCTTCCACGAAGAGCCGTGATTCACTTAACCCGGATTTATAACGCGTGCCTATACATGCGCCACTTTCCAGCTATCTGGAAGGAGGCGCGCGTGGTGTGCGTTTTAAAGCCGGGGAAAAATCCGGTTTTTCCTTCCAGTTACCGATCAATCAGCCTTCTCCCAGTTTTATCGAAGGTATTCGAAAAACTGCTCCTCTCCCGGCTCCTTCCTCATCTGGAGGAAAGGGGCCTAATCCCGGAACACCAGTTTGGCTTCCGTTCTGGCCACTCCACGACCGAGCAGCTACTGCGGGTTGCCGAGAAGGCCTCCCTGGGTTTCCAGGAAAGGTCTAAAACGGTAGCAGTGCTGCTCGACGTGGAGAAGGCATTCGCCACTACCTGGCATGAAGGACTCATTTACAAACTCCTGGAGCATGAAATTCCCCGTCCATACATTTCCTTGGTGGCCGGTTTCCTCGGAAACCGAAGCTTCCGAGTAAAGATGGAGGGGAAGCTGTCCACCGAGCGGCCCATTGGCGCTGGAGTACCGGAAGGCAGCGTGCTGTCGCCGGCGCTCTTCGCAGCTTACATGGCCGACATCCCAACTCATCACAACACCCAAACCTGTCAGTATGCGGACGATCTCATGATCTTCGCAGTCAATAGGAATACACGGTACAGCTTCCGGCAAATCCAAACCCAGCTCCGGGCCATTGGCGAATGGAGCGCAAAATGGCGAATGGCAATTAACCCGGAGAAGAGCTCTGCTATTCTCCTGGCGAAAACCATAGCCAACCGGTTGCAGCAGAACTTCGTTTTACGGCGCCGTCGAATCCCTTGGGTGCAAACGGCGAAGTATCTCGGGGTGACGCTGGACCGTAAGTTAACTTACGTTCCGCACGTCAAGGGCAAGGTCCAGCTGGGGCACGTCGCACTCCGGAGCCTATACCCTATCTTCAGATCAACCATGCCGATCCGTCTCAAACTCCAACTGTATCGGGCGATCATTCCGCCTATGATTCTGTACGGCTGTGAGATCTGGGGAACAGTGGCTAATACCACTTTCGTCAGACTCCAGACGCTGCAGAACAAGGCACTACGCATCATCTACGATACAGGCTGGAGATTCCCGGCTCATATCCTACATGAGCACTCCCAGATCCCGTACATTGTCGACGTCATTCGCGAGAGGGCACGATCAATGTACGAGAAAATCCAAATTCACCCCAACCCTTTAGTGAACTCCCTGGGAAGGTATGACCCGAGAGATCAAAGGCGCTTGCCGTCCTTCAGACTGCCGAGAGACGTCCTGGGACCCCTTGGGTAACCCAAGGAAAACCGCAGATGTCTCTGGGAACAACTTCTACGCCAAAGGACAAGCGCTACACAACCCGTATCCAAAACGGGGCAAAAAACTAATTCGTGTCTCCCAAAAAGGGAGAACGATTAAGTACAGCTGCCCACGATAAAGAGGGGCAACCCATTCCAAACCTATCCAAAATTTCAAACAGTAAACAAATTCAAACACCCCAGCAGAACATGGATCTACTAGTTCATTTCGCAGGTTAAGCCGCAAAGCGGCTAGGTACTGCGGCATATGACACCCGGACGGGGAAAGCCCCGCCCGACTAGGACTACCTCTGGACCTCTATTAGCAATTTCAGTTCCTACAGCATTTCGGAAAGTTTTGATAACACCTCCATTATGTAAACTCATGTAAAGAAGAAGCATATCTGTGACTGCAATGTCATTGTTTCCTTCCGGATTAGAGCCTTTGTTACAAAGTTGCGCGAAATATCTAATACATATTGCGTACATGATTTAGTACCCTGACAATCACAAAGATGAAAGTAAAACTCATCCCAATTCTGTTCTTGGTATTATATCAAAATGATCTTTATTAAATAATGATCATCTCCCTAAAGTTAAGTGAAAAAAATATTTTTTTAACGTTTTTATGATATGAAACTCAAAATAATTTGTAAACCTATCCATATCTACAGTTAGTGGTTCGGCCAGTAGGGACCAAACTATGATTTAGCTAGACAATCAGCATCCCCTATCCACAGCTATGTATGCCGATGACACCGTTATTTTCTATTCGCATCCAGACTTAAGTAATGCAATCAACAGGCTACAAATATCATTAAATATGTTGTCTAAGTGATTCAAAATGTGGCGAGTAGTATTAAATACTTATAAACCGGAAACGAAAATATTCTCCTTAAGATCTTATTAAAATCCAGATCTTCAGGGAAAACAACTAACATGGAAGCCTTCAGAAACACCAGTCAAATATTTAGGCGTAATGCTTGACACTAAATTAACCAGAAATTCTCATATATCTTACATTTCCACAATAGGCATTTCTAGAATTAAAAAGCTGTATCCATTGCTATAGAAGAAATCACAGCTTGGTCTGGAGTGCTCAATATTGATCTACAAATCTCTTATATGTCCCATAACTTCTTACGCTGCTCCTGTATGAGATGCAGCCAGCAAAACCCACATTCATCGACTTCACGTTATACAAAACAAATTTCTCCGCAGCATCACAAAGGCTCCATGGTTCATTAGAAATGATGAACTCCATCAGGAACTTGGTATTCTTCCCATACATCTGTACTTCAAATTGATATCAAAGACATTCTTCGTTAGATTATCGGAAGTACCAGGCGCTGTAACCTATGACATTGGACGACGAAACTTCGAAACTGCCTCAAGACATCCTACTCACTGATTCAGAAGATAGCGACTTTTCTCACTAATTCAAAGTATATCTTCTATTTTTCTCATAACACCACAGATCATAATCTAGCCTCGCATATCTAACCTCACTTTTCATTTGTTATCCATCTTATTTGATGTTATTGTATGTGTTAGTTATCATGTTATATACTTTGTCTTTTATTATCTTTCATTTAAATGTGTCCTTAATTGTTTTCTCTTAGTTTATACAGTAAATTTACCACTTATTGTATATGTGAGAGGACAGTAATTCCTCAGTTGTTAATTTGTATGCAATACTTAAGTAATTTATCAATACCTTGTATAGCAATACTGCTGATCAGCAAAATAATAAATTTAAAAAAAGACAATCACCGACAGCTACGGCAAAGGGAGAAACAGAATCTTGTAGATAAAATTGCCTGGAAGTTCTAGGATTTTGTAGTTCACAAAGTGAATTCCTTTTACCTGGAAGTAAATTTTATATCAGAGAAATTGAAACATCTTTCTGCATTGAATATGAACCGAAGTTGGCATGACAACCACTAGTTCACGGAAGTGGCCGAATATTATTAATTCTCAGGTCTTTCTGCTCTTTTGGCCCTTAATGACGGTAAGAAGTTGTATCCGGAAGTGTTTTAGGGAAAATAGTGTTTCTTAGCAACGTCACGTGGCTATTTTTTCTTCACTTGGAGGGAAATGTCTTAGCACGCCAACTGGCAAGTGTGGGTTCTCCACTAAAACCCCACCAATATACCTCACAGCACTCTGGAAAGACCTATCGGTATTACTTCATAGTGTTATTACCATTATTTCTTACTGTGCTTCGTCTTTTTTTAGATTTTAGAATATTTATTATCATGTTTTATGGGAATATAACATAGAGATACATAAAACTTTTATAGACTTCCAGAAAGCATATGAGAGCTTAGAAAGGGGAAAGATATATTATGGAAACGTAGAGCCAGACTGAAAAATTCAATGCCATAGCCGGGATTTGAACCACGGATCTTCTGGTTTCCGTCCAGCCGCACTACCATTGTGCTACTATGGCCAACGTGCCGATATGACATTAAATTCTCCAACTGACTCGTATTTTCCCGGTAAACCACTTAGGAGTTCTCATAAACACATGAGACAACTACCTTAATGACGACTTACTACATGTAAGTACTTTAAGACCCGGACTTTATAGTTAACCACTATTAGGTTAATTAATGGAAATTAATTATTCTTTCACACTGGAAGAAAATGCAAAGGAAGTAGGACTTATGATAAATGAAGAGAAAACAAAAGCAATGATACAAAAGAGAAGTAGTAAGAACAAAAGTAGAAATACCAGCACTAGAGAAAGTCATCTGGAGACAGTTAATAGCTTCAAGTATCTAGGAGCAATTGGGAGTCCGAATGTGGAGACGAAAAGCAGAAGATAGGGATGAATGGAGGCAAAAACTGAGGGAGGCTGGGGCCAAAAAAGGGGCCGTAAAAGACATATAGTAGTAGTTATTATCATGTCTTGTATTAAAATCCAATTTTGTATATTACCTAACATTACTGGAATTATATTTCCAATGTGTAGCTCTTGGTTGAGCTTTTCCAACATTTTTGTCCACTTACAGCATTTTAAAATTGTATATTCTGAGGTATATATTTCCCCACAATACCAGCAGCTTTCGTTTGTGGCTACTCCCATTTTAAACAAATATACTTTAAAAATTTCCGTGCCCAGACAAAAATTGGGCAAATAAAAATCAATTTCGCCATGTTTCCTATTAATCCATGGTTCCCGCAGGGGAGGGGACACGTCCCCTTCAGCTGTCGTTGTGCGGGCGCTGCGGACCCTTAACCCTCGTGGTACCTCTGACGTTACTAGAGGAACCTTGGGCCGAACATTCGAGCCCCTCCCTGATTGGGAGTTCTTCGGATTAGGTTGGTCTCGAGGGGCAGTGGTTCCCGATACCCGTGGGAGATCGGGTACGTCTCCGGACGGGGTTGAGAGAAGCCATTAATATCCCCGCGTACTACCCAGCATAGCTAGTAGATGGTGTGCTAGATCACCAGGCGGCCCCACGAGGTCATGTCGGTAGTCTTCCCATTTTGGATTGGCTGGATTGGCTTGTTAGTAACCCAGGTCTTGCCCTATGGAAAGCCCCACGGAGGACGCCGGGCGTCCTTTGGGAAGGCTCGGATACTCCCTGGTGAAAGAGGCCCGTGTCCTTGGTCCTACGGATCCAGGACTAATGGGAGTACATCCTCTGCACTCAACTATTAATCCATGGTATTGTTACATGGTCGCTAGGCGAATGCTGGGTAGGTTAACTACATCCCCGAATTTCCTGTCCCTCCATTTCATCTCCATTATAATTTCATATCATCTCTCATCTGGTGGACTCTTTTAGGGTAGAAGTGTCTGCGGGTGTCTCGGCGGTGCATGGCAGGATGATATGCTCTGAGGAAAAACTACTTCTTCCTCCGGTAGGTTGGTTGGCGGTCTCCGCTCCTCTGCTGGGACCATTTCGTGACTGCCAGCCAGGGACTTTTGGGGCTCGATCGCCTGTCTTGGTACTATTGGGGCTCGGCTGCTGGGCTCGTTGCCGTCCCGCTGTAGGGGAGCGAGTTCGTTGTCCTGGCCTGTCGGGGGAAATCTCTATCCAAGTAAACTGTAGGGACCGTGCCCTCTGTACTCGTGGCTCCTTGGATCGGCCGCCCTCTGTCTCCTTCGCCACATTCTTCCTCCCGGGGGTGCCCCCACTTGGGGTACAGGAACTATGGGCCCTGGGTGGTGGCCTACGTACTCAAATCTCAATCCCGGGCAGCTAGTACAATTGGCTTGCTTACTGTGGTCCAGATGAAATATGAAATGCTAATGAAGAGGAAATGGACGGACAGGTAATTAGGGGGATGTAATTTACCTACCCAGCATTCGCTGGTGAACCGGGAAAATCCCGAAAAATGTCACGAGTCGACCACGGGAGTCGAACCCGGACCTCCCAAATGCGAGCCACACACGAAAGCACCCGAACCATTCCGCTCGGTTACACTCACTCTTGTACAAACTAAATATTGGAAAATTCAAATCAATAACAAAATTGTCCTTGAAATATTTAGCTTCACAAACATTAAGAAGAATTTGTACTTTAAAAAATAATTACGCTTTTGTGTAGTAATGAGTACTTTGTATATCTCTTACGGTGTACTAGTTACGTGAAAGTTATCCAGAATAAACAGGACTTCTGAGTCTACATCCAAAAAGCTCAAGATATGCATTTAACTTTGTTGCGGAAATATGACACATATAGTATTTTAATCAAAATCATTACAGCTAGTTTTGAGAAAATTCAAAAGTTTTCACACAAGTTCCACTAAAGGGTGCGATTTTCTTAAAAATCTCCGTGAAACATTCTCGAAAAATAGTACTTGGTGACTTTCTACTTCTACCTTTATTTTACACAAACAAGTCACTATCTCTGCTTAAAAATACTTTGGGGGGAATTAAACAAGTCTCAAAACGTGTATTTGTGGTTGAATTTCGAAATCTAAATTTTGGGTGAAATATACAAGGGCTGTTCAATAAAGAATGATCATAATTTTTACGATCATAATTTTTCGTATTAAAATTCAATTTTATTATATTCTGTTGGCATAATGTGGAACAAACACGCCGTAGTAGTTTCATTGTTGGTATTCCTGTTTCCCGCCTGTGAGAACCAGGTAAGCTCAGACATGTTCAGTATCGCCTACCGCTGCAATGGAGGTAACATGCAGTTACAGTTGATGTTAGAGGAAGATCCGGAGTTTCTCTCAAACGTAATCACTGCCGATGAAACTTGGCTACATAATTTTGATCCTGAGAGCAAACAGCAAAGCTCAGTGTGGAAATCTCCTTCATCACAAACCCTCCAAAAGGCAAAAGTGGTTGCTTCTGCTGGGAAAGTTATGGTCATCTCATTCTTTGATATTCATGGAATGGTTTATCAGTATGTTGTACCTGCACACACATAAGTAACTGGACAATACTACAGGGATGTCCTGAAAACATTGCAAGTCCATATCAGGCACAAAAGACCACATTTCCGAGAAGCAGGCGGGATGCTGCACCCCGATAATGCGCGGCCGCATATTGCCAATGTTGTTGCTGAATGTCTTGCAAAAAACAACGTGAAGTGCATCCCTCACCCTCTCTATAGTCCGGATTTAGCCCCATGTGACTTTTTTCTATTTCCTAACTTGAAGAAACGCCTTCGTGGGAGGCATTATCCATAATCAGAAGCAGTGGTGAAGGCTGCGGAGGCGATTTTGAAGGATCTCTCAATAAATGGTTTCCAGCATGTCTTAGAAGACTGGTAGAAACGCTGAGACATGTACATCACATTCAGGGAAACTATTTTGAGAAGAGCAATCAAAATTATGACGATGAGTAAAGGTACGTTGTCAACAAACAAAAAAATTGTGATCATTCTTTATTGAACAGCCATCGTATTTATTACTAGGGGCAGATTTTGCCCAATTTGCCTATTTGATTCGTTTGTTCAGAAACGTAGGCTTTTAAGTTATAAGCACGTTTCCTACAATTATTAGCCTAATCTCTTAGTTTTATAGTGTCTATAAATGCCTATTTCATACGTTTGTGCCTATTCTGCTTATTAGTGCCTAAAACTGCTTTTTAGCCAATTTCTTCTGTTTGTAATTTGTGACAATAGCTTTTGCATTTGTTGGTTTCAACGTGAAGTTTTCGGGGAAGAGAAATTTCTTACTGCTGCTCATTGGATATACAAAAAGGGGTTTGTTAAGGTGACACAGCTGTGCAAATTGGCCCAAAAAATACAGCAATACCAAATTTAGCTCTTTTTTGTCTTAAAATTAACATACTTCAATAATATAACGCTTTTTCCCCTAGCGGCACCACAGAAAGGTCACATGACTATTTAAATAACCCTACACTTGTATCGTAGCTGCTATTACGTAATTTTAACCTCAGATTTCTCATATTAAATATTTTCTACATTTTTTCAAACTTCAAAATGCTCCACAGGATACAGTTTTCTATTAATCTGTATGAAATTCTAAACATACTTGTAAGGGCAACTGCATATTAAGTGTGCCCATTTATATTTGTTGTGTTTTTGTTATTTGTATTGAAAAGGATTATAATGCTTACTTCCTACTAAAAACGTTTAGGAAAATAAAAATGGTTAAATAGGTATGATTATTTTTTCCCTTCGTTGATATGGCGAAGACAAATATTTCACATAGGTACAGGTCATTACCAGGTTAAAATGGACGCAGAAACTTATACCCCAAGCAATAATTTTTAAAATTACAATATGTAGTACAATATCTGTAATTTAGATATAAACTGTTAATTCCTTAGAAACTGTTTTAATTAGAAAGCTGAAACTTGGTGTTATTCCATTCTTGATGGATCACAAAAATAAATGGTATAAATTTGAAACAAATCTCACAAAAGCTCCAGATATTTCAGTTTTCATCCTTAAGTTCCCCCCAAATCTATGTTTTTGTTTTTGACATAGTTAATTACTCCACACCTTTCTGCACATTATGCTTCTTACTTAGTGAAATGGATATATATGTATTTTAATTATACGACAATATCTGTTATATTAACTTACTGTTATTTTAACTCTCTGGGCATCTTTCTTTTTTTTTTTCAAACAAAAAGCATTATTGAAAAAGGTGCGTGCGGGGGCGTCTGTGCGCGTGTGTGTATGAAAATTCTCCACTACAAAATAACCTTTACGGGGCGCCGGGGTAGCGCGGCGTTCGCGGCTCCCGTTCTAAGGGTACCGAGTTCGATTCCCGGCTCTTGGGTTGGCGATTTTAAGTCGGCCCTATCCACGCCTTCACCTCTGTCTAGCACACGTGAAGTATCCCCTATGCCCAACGTGGTTCGGAGTCCACGGTAAAAACTGTAGGTCCTCTCACCTCACCGCCATCTTCACTATCACCCTATCATCGGAGGTAATGGACACCGCCCTCTGGGTGCCTCCACCTGAGAAATGGGTCCGGTCATCACTTGGTGGGGTGAGGTTACCCCGAAGGCCAAGGTTGCCATGTGGGGAGTGTTAGTAACTAACTAAATAACCTTTACGTTGAAAAAGTTTCGATGTTTCTTCTTAGATGGCTAACAGTTTTCTTTAAAATATACCACACTTTTAAGCTATATCTAGGTATAACAAATGAAATGCGAATTTTCTGGGAAAAGAATCAGAACTCCGGTTGACTCTGATTAACTTTAGTGTAAATGATTAACTGTAAGCGATAGGCAAAATCGATCAGATAGATGGATAAAACTTAGACCAAATTAAAATTTCTGTTGCTTTAATAATGTCTGTAAAATATTCTTGTTATTGTTTTAAATGTTCAGGCAATAATTTTTCTCTCTCTCATGCATAGTATTTCAACAGCGACCTGCCTTTTAAAAATCCCTGTGTATTCTTTACACTAATTCTGTTCATTAGATGAAGCATTTAAATTGCACATAAAAGGGTAATACGACGTAACGTAGCAAAAATGACATTAAGCTCACAGTTAAAGCAGGCATTAACAAACTGTAAACTTTACGAAGTATCTGAATAACAAAAGGATAGCAGCCCGCATTAAAACTTTCATTTAAATTGACTTTTCACACGATGTGGGATATTATAGTGTTCCTCGCTTAAATATATAGCAGATTTTAACAGCCAGATAAAATTATTGTGTTGGACTCCAAGAATATGTTCGAAATGTCCGTACAAACGTCAACTCCTATATACTTGATGTTAATCGAAGTGATTGTGTTACATATTTCCTGTAGATCAAATGGGAGTAAAGGACTACACAGACCTAAGCGGAAGTCAAATATCACTATCTGATGGCTTTGAAAACTCTCTTTGAATGACCAAGAATAAAAAAAATTCTGATATGTACTCTTACATGAGTTTCTACACTCGCTCTGGATGGGACTGGACTACGTTACGGAGGGGGTTCTACAGTTAAGTGCAGAGTTTCTACTCCTAGTACTGGACCCGTAGGACCCCCCCACGCCGAGCACAACGTCAAGACGGGATGGAAGTCAACGCCGCAGGGAAGACTACCGAAAACCTCGGTGGGGCCACCTAGTGATCTAGCACACCTTCTAATACCTCTGCAGGCTAGTACAGGGGACTTATTAGGCAACCCTCTATCCCCTCCGGGCGGCCATAGCCGTGGGTGTCGGGAACATACTGCCCCCTAGAGTCCAACCCAATCCGAACGGGAGGGGCTCGGCAATTCGGCCCGAGGTTCCTCTAGTAACGTCAGAGGTACCACGAGTGCTAAGGGTTCGCAGCGCCCGTACCTTGGCAGCTGAAGGGGACGGAACTCCTCCCCTACGGGAGAAGGGGGTTCTACACTGAAGTCCAAACTTGATCTATTGTACCTATGCCCACAAGTGGAGCACCCGCGGGAGGAAGAAAGAGGCGTGAGAAGACGAGGGCAGCCCTCCCAAAGAGCCATGACAGTGCAAAGGGCAGGGTGCCTAACTCTTACACTTTGGAAACTCCCCAGCAGCTACCCAGCGGGATGGCTCAGGAAGTTTCGTCTGTGGCTTGCATTCACTAGGCGTGGGTTCGATTCCTGGCCAACCTACCTGACCCATGGGTTTTAAGGGGGTTTTCCAGGGTCGCTAGGTTTTTTTTTTCTTTTTTGTAATTTACGTCCTCCAACGTTAAGTCATATCGGACGGTGAATGAATTGGGTGAAATGGTGCTCAAATGAGTCCAGGGCCCATGGAGCTTAGAGTTACCTGACATTCGTCTTGAAGGATAAGGGAAAACCCCGGAAAAACCTTATCCAAGTTAGTCACCCTGACCGAGATTCGAACTCGGGACCTCTTGAACGTGAAGCAGACTTGCTACCACCTACGCTACCGAGGCGGGCAGGTGGCTAGGTGAATGCTGGGTAGGTTAATTAATGATAAACGACGTGAAGCATTTCTGTGTCGAAGAAAGCAGTCGATATCTACTAACGGTCTTTGTAAACATGGTAACTGATGTAGTTACTGGCTCCGTCACTAGGTGCGTATGGTCTCAAGTGATTAGTCCACTACCGATAGATAGCGCCAAGGGTGAATTATAGACTTTAGTGAAAGAAAAGCCAAGAAACAAAATGATCTTCTGATTCAGGATGTTAGTTTCTTTTACCTGCAATTTAGCTTCACATCGTCTTTATTTACGTCTCAATAAAAGCGAATGAAATTACCTCAACATCTAAAAATAAAACTTCAGTCTCTGTGAGAGGGGAACTGAAAGTCGCCAGGATAGCTACTAGTATACGGAAGAGAGTGGTATTAGCAATTTCAGTTCCTACAGCATTTCGGAAAGTTTTGATAACACCTCCATTATGTAAACCCATGTAAAGAAGAAGCATATCTGTGACTGCAATGTCATTGTTTCCTTCCGGATTGGAGCCTTTGTTACAAAGTTGTGCGAAATATCTAATAAATATTGCGTACATGATTTAGTACCCTGACAATCACAAAGATGAAAGTAAAACTCATCCCAATTCTGTTCTTGGTATTATATCAAAATGATCTTTATTAAATAATGATCATCCCCCTAAAGTTAAGTGAAAAAAATATTTTTTTAACGTTTTTATGATATGAAACTCAAAATAATTTGTAAACCTATCCATATCTACAGTTAGTGGTTTGGCCAGTAGGGACCAAACTATGATTTAGCTAGACAATCAGCATCCCATATCCACAGCTATGTATGCCGATGACACCGATATTTTCTATAGTATTGCAATCAACAGGTTACAAATATCATTAAATATGTTGTCTAAGTGATTCAAAATGTGGCGAGTAGTATTAAATACTAATAAAACGGAAACGAAAATATTCTCCTTAAGATCTTATCAAAATCCACCCCCACTGGTTCTGCAGGGAAAACAACTAACATGGAAGCCTTCAGAAACACCAGTCAAATATTTAGGCGTAATGCTTGACACTAAATTAACCAGAAATTCTCATATATCTTACATTTCCACAATAGCCATTTCTAGAATTAAAAAGCTGTATCCATTGCTATAGAAGAAATCACAGCTTGGTCTGGAGTGCTCAATATTGATCTACAAATCTCTTATATGTCCCATAATTTCTTACGCTGCTCCTGTATGAGATGCAGCCAGCAAAACCCACATTCATCGCCTTCACGTTATACAAAACAAATTTCTCCGCAGCATCACAAAGGCTCCATGGTTCATTAGAAATGATGAACTCCATCAGGAACTTGGTATTCTTCCCATACATCTGTACTTCAAATTGATATCAAAGACATTCTTCGTTAGATTATCGGAAGTACCAGGCGCTGTAACCTATGACATTGGACGACGAAACTTCGAAACTGCCTCAAGACATCCTACTCACTGATTCAGAAGATAGCGACTTTTCTCACTAATTCAAAGTATATCTTCTATTTTTCTCATAACACCACAGATCATAATCTAGCCTCGCATATCTAACCTCACTTTTCATTTGTTATCCATCTTATTTGATGTTAATGTATGTGTTAGTTATCATATTATATACTTTGTCTTTTATTATCTTTCATTTAAATGTGTTCTTAATTGTTTTCTCTTAGTTTATACAGTAAATTTACCACTTATTGTATATGTGCGAGGACAGTAATTCCTCATGCAATAGTTATGTAATTTATCAATGGCTTGTGCAGCAATACTGCTGATCAGCCAAATAATAAATTAAAACAAAAGACAATCACCGACAGCTAGGGCAAAGGGAGAAACAGAATCTCATAGATAAAATTGACTGGAAGCTCTAGGATTTTGTAGTTCACAAAGTGAATTCCTTTTACCTGGAAGTAAATTTTATATCGGAGAAATTGAAACATCTTTCTGCATTGAATATGAACCGAAGTTGGCATGACAACCACTAGTTCACGGAAGTGGCCGAATATTATTAATTCTCAGGTCTATCTGCTCTATTAGCCCTTAATGACGGTAAGAAGTTGTAACCGGAAGTGTTTTAGGGAAAATAGTGTGTCTTAGCAACGTCATGTGGCTATTTTTTTTTCTTCACTTGGAGGGAAATATCTTAGCACGCCAACTGGCAAGTGTGGGCTCTCCACTAAAACCCCACCAATATACCTCACAGTACTATGAAAAGACCTATCGGTATTACTTCATAGTGTTATTACCATTATTTCTTACTGTGCTTCGTCTTTTTTTAGATTTTAGAATATTTATTATCATGTTTTATGTGAATATAACATAGAGATACATAAAACTTTTATAGACTTCCAGAAAGCATATGACAGCTTAGAAAGGGGAAAGATATATTATATTATGGAAGAGTTCCAAATTCCAGATAGGTTAATAAACTTAGTGAAAGCCACAATGGATGATACTGCAGCCCAAATTAAAATTTGGAACCACATAACAGACAGGTTTAGTATATAAAATGGACTAAAACAAGGGGATGGGCTGGCACCCACCTTGTTTAACTTAACACTGGAATATATTATTATTAAACTACCAATGGATGTAAAATCCACAATATATTATAGATCTGTACAGCTATTAGCATATGCAGATGACATATAGTAGGGAGAACCAACAAGGCAGTCTCAGAAATATACACAAAACTGGAGGAAAATGCAAAGGAAGTAGGACTTATGATAAATAAAGAGAAAACAAAAGCTATGATACAAAAGAGAAGTAGTAAGAACAAAAGCAGAAATACCAGCACTAGAGAAAATCATCTGGAAACAGTTAATAGCTTCAAGTACCTAGGAGCAATTGGGAGTCCGAATGTGGAGACGAAAAGCAGAAGATAGGGATGAATGGAGGCAAAAACTGAGGGAGGCTGGGGCCCAAAAGGGGCCGTAAAAGACATATAGTAGTAGTTATTATCATGTCTTGTATTAAAATCCAATTTTGTATATTACCTAACATTACTGGAATTATATTTCCAATGTGTAGCTCTTGGTTGAGCTTTTCCAACATTTTTGTCCACTTACAGCATTTTAAAATTGTATATTCTGAGGTATATATTTCCCCACGATACCAGCAGTTTTCGTTTGTGGCTACTCCCATTTTAAACAAATATACTTTAAAATGTCCGTGCCCAGACAAAAATTGGGCAAATAAAAATCAATTTCGCCATGTTTCCTATTAATCCATGGTTCCCGTAGGAGAGGGGACTCGTCCCCTTCAGCTGCCGTGGTGTGGGCGCTGCGGACCCTTAGCACTAGATGTTACTAGAGGAACCTCGGGCCGAACATTCGAGCCCCTCCCTTATTAGTTGTTCGGATTGGGTTGGACTCAAGGGGCAGTGGTTCCCGATACCCGTGGGAGATCGGGTACGTCTCCGGACGGGGTTGAGAGAAGCCATTAATATCCCCGCGTACTACCCAGCATAGCTAGTAGATGGTGTGCTAGATCACCAGGCGGCCCCACGAGGTCATGTCGGTAGTCTTCCCATTTTGGATTGACTGGATTGGCTTGTTAGTAACCCAGGTCTTGCCCTATGGAAAGCACCACGGAGGACGCCGGGCGCCCTTTGGGATAGCTCGGATACTCCCTGGTCGAAGGAGGCCCGGGTCCTTAGTCCTACGGATCCAGGACTAATGGGAGTACATCCTCTGCACTCAACTATTAATCAATGGTATTGTTACATGGTTGCTAGGCGAATGCTGGGTAGGTTAATGACATCCCCGAATTTCCTGTCCCTCCATTTCATCTCCATTATCATATCACATCATCTCTCATCGTGTGGTCTCTTTCAGAGTAGAAGTGTCGGCGGGTGTCTCGGCGGTGCATGGCAGGATGATATGCTCTGAGGAAAACTACTTCCTCCTCCGGTAGGTCGGTTTCCGTTCTCCGCTCCTATGCTGGGACCATTTCGGGACCGCCAGCCAGGGACCTTCGGGGCTCGGCTGCTGGGCTCGTTGCCGTCCCGCAGTAGGGGAGGGAGTTCGTTGACCTGGCCTGCCGGAGGAAGTCTCTATCCAAGTAAACTGTAGGGACCCTGCCATCTGTATTATCGTGGCTCCTTGGATCGGCCGCCCTCTGTCTCCATTTCTGAAGTATAGAGATAGATTTATGACGGTCATTAGTGGGCGGGAGAGTAGTTTACTTTGAGGAGCAAACTGCACTCGCGTTCACTAGACAGACTCTACTCGACAGAGCGTTCAAGCGTATTGACCTTCAGGTGACCAGCCCTGCGATCGTCTCTTATCAGGTCTTATCTAGTCTATTAGAAGAGTGAAATATTAGTAAGTTGATGTACAGTAAGTTACAAAACACAAATAGAGCGACTGGAAGCTGCGTGTGTCTATATGATATGTTTTCTCGCGGTTGCCGATGTATGACAGATTGCTGTCCAGAAGACATCATTATATCTGAACAGAGTACACATACACCGGACTAACGGTGTATGAGTGATAAGCTGAGGTAAACATCCCTGTATTGCGAATTTTTTCCGATAGGCTTTCTCGCTTTGCCATGTGGTACAGCAGCATACTACACGTCAGTATTGGCTACACTGAGGAAGCACATTGCAAAAAAAAAACGACCAGAGCTTTCTGGGACTGGGTGGCGACTTCTTCATGACAATACACGGCCTCACGTCACATGCAGTTCCCCATCACACTACTGTTACAGCAGCATACTACACGTCAGTATTGACTACACTGAGGAAGCACATTACAAAGAAACAACCAGAGCTTTCTCGGACTGGGTGGCGACTTCATCATGACAATACACGGCCTCACGTCACATGCAGTTCCCCCTCACACTACTGTTACAGCAGCATACTACACGTCAGTATTGGCTACACTGAGGAAGCACATTGCAAATAATTGACCAGAGCTTTCTCGGACTGGGTGGCGACTTCATCATGACAATACACGGCCTCACGTCACATGCAGTTCCCCATCACACTACTGTTACAGCAGCATACTACACGTCAGTATTGGCTACACTGAGGAAGCACATTGCAAAGAATTGACCAGAGCTTTCTCGGACTGGGTGGCGACTTCATCATGACAATACACGGCCTCACGTCACATGCAGTTCCCCATCACACTACTGTTACAGCAGCATACTACACGTCAGTATTGGCTACACTGAGGAAGCACATTGCAAAGAATTGACCAGAGCTTTCTCGGACTGGGTGGCGAGTTTATCATGACAATGCACGGCCTCACGTCACATGCAGTTCCCCCTCTCACTACTGTTACAGCAGCATACTACACGTCAGTATTGGCTACACTGAGGAAGCACATTGCAAAGAATTGACCAGAGCTTTCTCGGACTGGGTGGCGAATTCATCATGACAGTGCACGGCCTCACGTCACATGCAGTTCCCCCTCACACTACTGTTACAGCAGCATACTACACGTCAGTATTGGCTACACTGAGGAAGCACATTACAAAGAAACAACCAGAGCTTTCTCGGACTGGGTGGCGACTTCATCATGACAATGTACGACCTCACGTCACATGCAGTTCCCCCTCACACTACTGTTCCAGCAGCATACTACACGTCAGTATTGGCTATACTGAGGAAGCACATTACAAAGAAACGACCAGAGCTTTCTCGGACTGGGTGACGACTTCATCATGACAATACACGGCCTCACGTCACATGCAGTTCCCCCTCACACTACTGTTACAGCAGCATACTACACGTCAGTATTGGCTACACTGAGCAAGCACATTGCAAAGAAACGAACAGAGCTTTCTCGGACTGGCTGATGACTTCATCATGACAATGCACCGCCTCACGTCACATGCAGTTTCCCCTCATACTGCTGTTACAGCAGCATACTACACGTCAGTATTGGCTACACTAAGGAAACACATTACAAAGAAATGATCAGAGGTTTCTCGGACTGGGTGGCGACTTCATCATGGCAATGCATGGCCTCACGTCACATGCAGTTCCCCCTCACACTACTGTTACAGCAGCATACTACACGTCAGTATTGGCTACACTGAGCAAGCACATTGCAAAGAAACGAACAGAGCTTTCTCGGACTGGCTGATGACTTCATCATGGCAATGCACGGCCTCACGTCACATGCAGTTCCCCCTCACACTACTGTTACAGCAGCATACTACACGTCAGTATTGGTTACACTGAGGAAACACATTACAAAGAAATGATCAGAGCTTTCTCGGACTGGGTGGCGACTTCATCATGGCAATGCACGGCCTCACGTCACATGCAGTTCCCCCTCACACTACTGTTACAGCAGCATACTACACGTCAGTATTGGCTACACTGAGGAAGCACATTACAAAGAAATGATCAGAGGTTTCTCGGACTGGGTGGCGACTTCATCATGACAATGCACGGCCTCACGTCGCAAATCAAGGCATGCAGTTTCTGGCTAGATTCAACATTACCTGTGTACCACATACATCTTATAGCCCAGATCTTGTACCCTGTGACTTTTTTATTCCCATCACTAAAGGCAAAGCTTAGGGGTATTCGATTTGAGGACTCTGAAGCAGTGCTCAAGAAAAGTGAGGCGATTCTCAAGGACCTGACAAAGGATGGTCTGCAGCACGTGTTCAAGTGTTCAAGTACTGGCAGAGACGTTATAAAAAGTACATTGAAGTATAAAAGATCATATAAACATTGAATAGCAGTAACAAACATCTGTGAAGAAAATCAGTCTCAGTCTTTGTTGATCTGCTCTCGTTTTTGATTATGAAAACGGTCAAATTATCATTACGCTTTTTTATTTGTAATACTTTTATAACGCACGTATTTGAAGAAATATAAGTTCCCTTCCTTTCGGTATTTCCGGTGAACTCGCAGTATCCAATTTTTCAGTCGAACGCAGTAAAGTGGAAAAAGAAGCAAAAAATCTCTCTTTTCCTCCTTGTAGTTAGCTATTTTTACCTTGTATGTGGGAGGAGAGCTTTCTTCTGGAGAGGATGTATGACGAGCATGCACAGAGAGACGAACTAATGAGATTCATTGATTGGGAGTTCTAGGAAATTCAAGCGAAAGCCAATATAGGCGCAGCAGATCGAAGGAACGAGTCTGAAAGCAGAGAAAATAATGAGCAGATTAACAATTGGGTACGTAAAACCCGCAAAGGAAGAATGGCAGGAAGTGGTAACCATAGCTCCTTTAGGATTGTTAGCCTCGAAATGTACTATTTTTATCATCATTCGTTATTATTTCTGTTGTTATTGATAACATGGGAGCGAAGGAAGGGTTTTGAAGTCAGCATCAATGCGTTGGCAGTGTTTCTATAACCTGATAGACATTTGTTAAGGGTATGTATGACTGAAATTTTCAAATTCTGAACTAATAATGCTAGCTTTTTCAAATTTACACCATAGGTGTAGTATAATGTAAACATGTCACAACCTAAATTTATACCATTTTTCTCCAGCAGTTTAGAAATTATGATAAATTTTGTATGTTTTTGTTACGTCACTAAAAAAGTCCCTTGCGACAAAATATTTTGAATTTTAGTCTAATATTTTAACCCTATGTTCAAAATACACATACTATTTGAAATTGCTCTGGGTTTTTCTGTGTCTCCTTTAGTTTAGGTCACAAATTTTTTTTAATTTACAAATATTCTTTTTTTGTCTAAAAAAACTGTAAGTTTTGTGTTTGAAAATTAAAAATATATGCTTATATACATTTCACAATATAACCTAGGGCAATTTCCATTCCTCATGATATTCTGAACCTGTTAACACATTAAAGAGTTAGAATTCATATCTAACACTAGCATTCACGTAACTATCAAACTAGATTAGAACATTTAAAATGGCTTGCAGATTCTATCTAAGCATTCTTTGCATTCAGGAAGCCTTACACTATTTTATAGTCTAAAAAGAGGAAAAAGTCATTTTTTGAAAATATTCATGAAATTTCAGTCATACCTATTCTTAATCCAGAACCAATTGCAAAATTTACTTGAGTTTAATGCCGAGGGCATGTGTAGATTGTGAGTTCTGGGCGGTGAACATTCTTGGTACCAAACATGAACAAACTTTTGAGTAATCCAGTTGTTGAATAATCGTCATCACACTGCCTTTACTGAGGGAGGTAATGCGACACAATTCACCTGTTGTTACCCGGTGATCACCACGAATGATGTCATCGACTCGCTGAATGTTGCATGGAGTCACTGTAGTCACCGGCCTTCCGCTTCGCTTTTCATCTGCTAATGGTGTTTGCCCTTCAGCTTCGTTACACCGACGAATCCATCGTCTAACAGTGCTGACATTCACCGTTGCATCACCATACACAGTTTTTAGCCTTTCGTGAATGCGATTTGGCGTTTCACCTTCCGCAGTCAAGAATTCAATCACAGAACGCTATCTAATACGAATGTCGATGTCAGCCATTTTGCAAGAGGATGCAGTGCTGCCCACCTGTTGACTTAGGAAGTTACTACTGCCGGGAATTGGAGAAGAAGGTTTGAGGAATTGCACCAAATTCAAAGTTTGCACCTAACCTACTTATTTATGGGGAACAAATAGGAGGCATTACTTTTTGACCCAGCCTCGTAGAATATAGCTGCAAAATTTGTAAATTTTTCGTGTAATTTGATTTAAAAGTTAATAAAATTAAAAATGAAGTTTGCATAATATGGCCTGGTATCGATTCCATATTTTTTTATTTTATTTAGTAGTAGTATCATTATCATCAGTATAACCCTTTTAATTGTTCCAGCCCAAGTAGTTCCAAAGATATTGTTTATTTGTGTAATTATATATACACCTATTGGCACTTTTACTTAGCAATTTGGCAACTCTTTGAAGTATTAAATATTTTATTATTATTTAAATGAAACAGTTGCTAATTATCAAGAAATGTCCACGTTGTTATACTTTTTTATGCTTTCTAAATGTAGGGATTTCCTTTGCATTAATATATAACGCGTCCTGCACAAAATTCAGAGGTATTTCTGATTCGTCATATGTTATAGTAGATTACTTTCGCAAAATGAAACAAAAGATGCTCGAACTGCAGCCAACTGTGTTCAAACACGTTTAACAGGAGAAAGCTTGGAAGTGGGATTTTAATTTAGCCGTTTCATAAATTGAACAGTTGGTTATTGCATTTACCTTAGGTGTGCCGTAAAAAATTGCTGAGAGAATAAGAGCTCAGTGAAATGAGAAAATATAGCAATACCTACATCTGGTAACTTTACACATACATATTTTAAACCCTGCTCTGTATACGTTTATGCCGTCACTTGCAGCAGTCACAAGCCATAATGCAATGCAAGGTAGGAATACGATATATGTATGTAACGGTTAAATACGTAGTTTCTATGTGCACAATGTGTTATTATGTTACTCTTTAGACCTTCGTTTATACAGGAGACTGTGCATGACAAGAAAAGAGGCGAGTGGCATAGGTTTTAGTGATCTTTTTTTTTATTTTATTCAATGGTCGATCAGCAGTACATGCTTTACAGATCCTTGTTGGCTAATTGAATCTCTATGAACTATATAATAACATGTAAGGAAATCCAAGTTGGCTGCTATTATCTTCTTAACACTGTGAAACAAGAGAAAAATAAGTTAATTAAAACAAACAAGTAATCAAAGAGATAAGAACAACAGTCATTGTGAAGCAATATTCATAGTTTTTTTTTCAGAGTCACTAAGGAGGAGATCCTGTGGGAGTCGTCTCTTCAGGCGCGTGGGCTGGCGGGTTCGTACGCCGATGTCGTACATCACAGCTCCTGGAACATCTGGCAGGTTTGAGAAGAAGCGAGAGGCGATCTGACGTATGTACTGGTGAAGAGGAAGGAGACCAAGTTCTTTATGCGGTTGTTGATTTCTTACGTACCAAGGGGCAACCGTGGCGATGCGCAGAAATCGTTTTTGCAGGACTTGTAGCCTACGGAGATGAGTGTTGCTAGTTGTACCCCATACCTGGGAAGCATATGTGATAAGTGGCCGGACAAGAGATTTGTAGAGAAGCAGAGAGCATTCAATCCCAAGAGGAGTGTGTCTGTGAAGTAGCGGACCAAGTTTTGAAAGTCGTCCTGATGTCAACGAGATAAGTCGATCAATATGGGCTCGCCACGTAAGTTTAGTGTCCAGCATTACTCCAAGGTATTTGACGGAGGTGGTAGGAGGTAGCCAGGGAATTGATTCATGCTTAATATGCAATTCGGGAGAGTTGGAGATGCAACGTAAGCTAAAAATCTTAGCTGTGGTCTTTTGAGTGTTTAGACGTATGCGCCACGTATCGAACCATTCAACGAGGCAGTCAAGAGAGGTTTGTAGTGTGTGAATAGTTGTAGGGAGATCTGTGTCTGAATGATATAAAACAGTATCACCAGCGTATAAGGCTATGGAGGTAGGGGCCAAGTCAGGAAGATCATAGGTATAGATACTAAATAAGATTGGCGCCAATATGGATCCTTGAGGAACTCCTGCTGTAATATGGCGCTGAGATGACTCCATGCCACCAATGCGAACAGTAAATGTGCGATCTGATAGAAAACTACAAATGGTAGTGAGCAGATACTGTGGAAGTCCAATGCTATACAGTTTGAAGATTAACCCCTCATGCCAAACTTTATCAAAGGCATGTGCTACGTCGAGGAACAGGGCGGTTGTGTGCTTTCGTTGCTCAAAACCATGAATTACTGTTTGTGTTAAACATAGTAGTTGGTGAGAGGTAGAATGTCTAGAACGAAATCCAAATTGGAAGGGTGGAATGATATGGTTTTCAGAGGTATATTTAAGGAGACGGCGGAGGAGAACCTTTTCAAAGAGTTTGGACAAGGTAGGCAGCAAACTTATCGGACGATAGCTGTGGTTTTAGTGATCTGTTTACGTATATGACGTGTCGCACTTTGTATTGTTGGTAAATCAATCCTATCAACCCACCTCCACAATTATCATTATTATTGTGGTCCGAACTATAAACCCGGGCCGTAAAGTACTGTCGCGGTAACGGGCACTAAAGTTTCGGAGCAAATAGACAACAGACGGATAGGTTTCACGTAGATAACGAGCTGGCATAAGTAGATAAACATAGCGCTTGAGATAAGTGAATTGTCGTCCCAGATAGGGTTTCATACTTCTGGAAGGTGATAGAATATTCGGATAACGTCATTAGATGCCTTGTTTATTCCAGAAATATCCAGTGACTGTACAGAACAGTCTCAAATTATGAATGAGGTATTTAAGGAAGTGATGAGTTGTGAAACGGGAGTGAGTGAGCCGCGAGAGGTAAGCGGAGAACAGCTGAGAGAGTTGTAGTTGTGAAATGAGAGACAGCCAGCTGTGTAACGAGAGGTAATCTACTGTCACTGTTTGTTATTGTCATCGACCTTGGTAGACTGATGGTGTATGTAACGTAATGCTGCTGTAATCTATAAGTGTATCTCTACGAAAATAAAGGAGATTTTTAATTTCTGCAACTCAGCCTTTTAATTCTACGAACCCACAAGGTCACAGTACTTACAGAATAGTAAATCGCTATTAAGGTAGTTGTCTCATGTGTTTATGAGAACTCCTAGTGGTTTACCGGGAGAAACACGAGTCAGTTGGAGAATTTAATGTCATGTCGTCACGTTGGTCACAGTAGCTCAATGGTTTAGAGTGGCTGGACGTAACCAGAAGATCCGTGGTTCAAATCCCGGCTATGGCATTGAATTTTTCAGTCCTTTTTTTTTATTTACGTCCTCCAACGTTAAGTCATATCGGACGATGAATGGAATGGGTGAAGTGATGCTCAAATGGGCCAGGTAACTCACCCTGACCAAGTTTCGAACTCGGGACCTCTTGAACATGAGGCAGACATGCTACCATCTACGCTAACGAGGCGGGCATTTTTCAGTCTGGCTCTACCCTTTCATAATGCGTCCTAAACACGGCTAGTGTGAAAGAAAAATTAATTTCCATTAATTGTACCTAATAGTGGTTAACTATAAAGCCCGGGCCTTGAAGTACTTACAGCATAGTAAGTCGCCATTAAGGTAGTTGTCTCATGTGTTTATGAGAACTCCTAGTGGTTTACCGGGAGAAACACGAGTCAGTTGGAGAATTTAATGTCATGTCATCGCGTTTGCCACAGTAGCTCAATGGTTTAGAGCGGCTGGACGGAGACCAGAAGATCCGTGGCATTGAATTTTTCAGTCTTTTTTTTTTTTTTTTTTTTTTTTTTTTTTGTAATTTACGTCCTCCAACGTTAAGTCATATCGGACGATGAATGGAATGGGTGAAATGATGCTCAAATGGGCCCAGGGTCCGTAGAGCTTAGAGTTACCCGACATTCGTCTTTCAGGATAAGGGAAAACCCCGGAAAAGCCTTATCCAGGTAACTCACCCTGACCGAGTTTCGAACTCGGAACCTCTTGAACGTCGGGCAGACATGCTACCATCTACGCTAACGAGGCGGGCATTTTTCAGTCTGGCTCTACTCCTTCATAGTGCGTCCTACACACGGCTAGTGTGAAAGAACAATTAATTTCCATTAATTGTACCTAATAGTGGTTAACTATAAAGCCTGGGCCTTAAAGTACTTACAGCATAGTAAGTCGCCATTAAGGTAGTTGTCTCATGAGTTTATGAGAACTCTTAGTGGTTTACCGGGAAATACACGAGTCAGTTGGAGAATTTAATGTCATGTTGGCACGTTGGCCACAGTAGCTTAATGGTTCACAGCGGCTGGACGGAGACCAGAAGATCCGTGGTTCAAATCACGCATAAGGCATGGAATTTTCCAGTCTGGCTCTAACCTTTCACCTCCACAATTGTTTTGACCGCGTGATCCCTGTGTGCTGTGCTATCGCTTCACTTGAAAAAGAAAAATATGTTGCATAAACAATGACCTTAGGAATATCTTTGGGAAATTGCTTCTTCTTGTCACAATCCTTACAAGCTTCTGCCTCAACATTCCCAATTCAACTCCTAATACGAAGTTCTTTAAAAAGGGGATACCTAGAGCCGCGACCCACAGTTGGATTTTTTGTGTATACACCCCCTGGGAGGAACGGATGAGATGAAGGAACCGTAGAAGACGTATGGGCTGAAGGAACGTAAAACGTAAGCGCCAGAGACGTGCAGTTTATTAACAGCTACTGGCTGAACCACCCAGGTGGAAGACCTCGCGGTGATCTGCCCTAACCTCCGGAATATGTCTCCGATGCTTCCCTCCAGCGGGATCCCATAAAACGTTCCAAATCGCAAGTCTCTGCACCATCTGCCACTTTTGACTGACATATAGTCCCAGAAGTGTCCATTAACATGAAAGAGGGAGACGAAATGGGAAAGAGAAGAGCCGTTGTAGAAGAATCACTTAAACATTCATCTTACCGACTAGGGAACACCATAGATGGCCGTCCAGCAGATCTCGAATCCAAGGCTTCCAGATGCAAAGCTCACGGGTTGCCGCGGACCCATCTTCCACAAATCTTGATAAACATATGACTGTTAAAACGGGGACTCCGTAGGAGAGAGGATCCGTCCCCTTAAGCTGTTTTAATGGGAGCGCTGCGGACCCCTAGCACTCGTGGTACCTCTGACCTTACTAGAGGAATCTCGGGCCGAACTGCCGAGCCCCTCCATGAATGGGAGTTGTTTGGATTGGGTTGGACTCGAGGGGCATTGTGTTCCCATTACCCGCGGGAGATCGGGTACCTCCAGCCACGCTTCGGCCGCCCGGAGGGGATAGAGGGTTGCCTAGGAAATCCCGGGTACTAGCCTGCAGAGCTAGTAGAAGGTGTGCTAGATCACCAGGCGCCCCCCCCCCACGAGATTATTCGGTAGTCTTCCCTGCGGGGTTGACGCGCGTAGGTAGCGTATCCACTTCCACCCGTCTTGACGTTGTTGTCGATAGAGGGGGGGGGCTTTCTAGACTCCAGGTATTGCCCCAAGGAAAGACCCCCGGAGTTTTCCATCACTCCCAGGTGACAGAGGCCGGAGTTTTGGACCTCACTGAGCACCGTTACAACGGGGATGGAGGGCGCATGGAAACTGAAAAAAAGGAAGGGTGGCAATGACTGAAAAGATTACATGAAAGAATAGTAGAAGCCAAAATTGCTTATGTGGAGTAAATGTATTAAATAAGAATGTATGAATTGTTTCTCAAAGAGTTACTAGGATTGAATAAATCAGTACCGAAGGGAGTTGGAAGAACTGAGCTAGGAGGGGATAATGATAGATATTTAAAATATTGGTGCAGCTGTGGAAGAAAAGCAGATGGCAACATATTAAAAGTGTGTTTATAAGAAGAAAAAATCTAGGATATAAAGATAGCTGTTTGGCAGAATTAGGAAGGACACTGGGGAAAATAGGTATTGGGAATATAAGGCAGGAAGGAGAAGATATTTGGAAAGTCTTTGGTTATGATTAAAAGAGAACAGAGAATGTGGATAGACAAAAGAATCAATCAATCAATCAATCAATCAAGTAGGTGGCGGCTGACTGAGGGTCAGCACGATGTGTATCATTCTTGCAGCTGTCCTACACGGACTTAACCACTTAATGACAGGATATGTGGGTTTTGCAGGGTGGTGGTTTAAATTTATGTGGATGAAAAGAAGGGAGGTAGCCATAGCTCCTCATGGTAGCCAACTCGGGTGCAACGCTATGTGAGCACCGCTGGTGTGATAAAATTTGGGAAGAGTTTAATTTAGAAAGTTTAATTTCAAACAGTAATAATTTTGAGGTTGTAATAACAAATTTATTGTTACCGGGTGTGCCCGCATGCCATGCGGGGGAGCCGGTAGAGCTTATAGCATCTTTCTGAGGATCTATAGTTCCCTAGAGACCTATCCAGGGCGCTCTGATGTTGAGGCAAACTCGCGTAGAATTTTGTGGCCCGGCGCCTAATGACATCTTCCACATAGTGGAGAGATGAGGCTTCATGAAGGTATCTCACGGGAAACCTCCAGCAAACAGAATAGATGGCCCTAAGACATCTATTTTGTACTCGCTGAATTTGTCGCAGATTGGTTCCTGCGGCCATGCCCCAGATCTCACAAGCATAAAGCATGATTGGAAGAATTAAAGCCTGAAAAAGGCGCAACTTAAGGGGTGTCGGCATTCCTGAGCGCATCATGGGGTATAACGAAGCCGAAGCTCCGCACGCCCGATGAGCTACCTCCTGGATGTGACCCCCAAAAGTTACGTACTTGTCCAGCTTTACACCTAGGTACTTTAGAGAGTTTGTCCACTCTATCCTTCTGCCAGAATAGTTAAAGGCGGGGAGGTTGGCGGGAAAGTGACGCTTGGTGAAGAGTATGGCTTGGCTTTTCTCTGGGTTGATGGACAATCGCCAAAGTCTACACCAGTCGTGAATGAGGCTTAGGTGTCGCTGTATTGGGTTGAAGGCTCTGCGTACGTTTCTATCTGTGTTGTATAGCAGCACATCGTCTGCATACTGGGCTATATTGACATGTAGCTCCGTGGGGAGATCCGCCACATACACGCTAAAAAGTGAAGGGGATAAGACAGAGCCTTCGGGGACGCCTCCTCTGATAGGTCGTCTGGTAGATAGCTTTCCCGCCACAGTGACTTTGAAATGTCTGTGTTTAAGGAAAGTGTGTAGAAGATGTATCATATGTGTAGGAAGCCCAAGGGTGATTAACTTATGTAGGAGAGACAAAAGAAGTCTGGGGTAATGTAAAAAAACTGAAGCTGCTGACAGTGGAGTAAACTAAGTATTAAGCATAACTAACATAGCAACACAGCGTCACTATTACTTATCTTATTTAGAATCCTTTGGGACCGGTTTCGAAGTAACTCTGCTTCATTTCCAACCTGTCAACTTGACACTGACACACTGACTGGCTGACCTTGCCCACTTCCGGAATTTGAAGAATAGCTCCCTATCTTACTGCCATCTACCGTGGACAACACAAACTTACAGACGGCATCTACTTGTGGGATATCAAAATTCATCACGCGATCTTTATTTTTAAAAATAAATATTTTCTCCCAAACTATTAAATCTATCAGTTCGTTCAATTGTTTCAATAATGTAACTTCTGGGTTTATTTCATGTTTAGATGACCAAAAATGTTCAGCCACTGCCAATTTATCTGTCTGTTTATGTTTAATAGTTCTAAAATCTTCCTTTGATGTGGTTTCTAAATTACGTTTAGTCTTACCAATGTAAATCTTATCGCATTCTAAAACTTAACTTGATAAATACCAGATCTTTTGTTATCTGAAATGTTGTCTTTTTTAGGAAACTGTAGTAATGTTTTTTATGCTGTATTTATTTTGAGTAGCCAGTATTATACCAACTTCTTTGAAACTTTTTTAGAATGTTTTATTTGCCCATGGATGATAAGTAATTTTTTTGAAAATATAATCATTTTTTACTTTTTTTCTGGGGTAATCTCTTAGACAAGAGACATTAGTTATACAAGGGGCGTCCAAAAAGTAAGCTCTATTTTAACTTATCTCCGCTGCAGCGCTGCGATCGCAGTTCCGCACATGCGCGGTAGATTCTCTGTATCAAGGAGAAGAAACGTGCGCCATTGTGAGATAGCTGTCAGCCACTTGTGAAATCAGATCTGTGATTCGTTTTCTGAATGCTAGGATTGCGCCGCGCAATACAGGATAATCGCCGAGGAATGCTGTCAAGTGTTGTATTTCTTCACGACAACGCATGACAACACACTGCAAATGCGACGAAAAACATGCTACAGGGATTTGGTTGGGACGTCTCTGACCACCCGCCGTACAGCCCTGATCTCGCTCCTAGCGACTTTCATCTGATTTTGTATCTCAAATCTTTCCTTGGCGGTCAACATTTTAACATTGACGAAGAGCTGAAGGAAAATGTTTCCAACTGGTTGAAGTCACAGGCAGCAAACTTTTATGAAGAAGGTATACAAAAACTTTGCCTCGCTATGACAAATGCCTGCAAAATTTCGGTAGTTATGTGGAAAAGTAGGTTAAGGGTTGTAGAATTTTGTGCAATAAACATTTTTTTCTTTATCTGTACACAATTTAATTTTATTACCAAACAGAACTTACTTTCTGGACGTACCGCATATATTTAAAAATGAAGAAAAATTTTGGAAGAGAAAATGATATAGATATTTGTAATAGGCAGGGGAGAGAGGGTTTAGCCCGGAGCTATATTGAGAGAGGAATTGTGTACCTACTATGTGGTGAAGAAGTATGTGAGGAGCATTGCAAAGAGTTAGGAAATTAGAGAAAAGAAATATGGGAGAGTAAAATTTTACTCATAGCAACACTAAAGCTACTTATACTAAAACATGAAAAAAAAAATTAAGGAGATAGGGAAGTTTGCGGAGATTGTAAGGAAAATATGGTTAGCAAGGGCAAACAAATTAAAGAGGAAGGGATAATGAAATGAAATGTGTAGTGTTTACTGCCCGCTTTTACTACATACGGCACCGCAGGCGGTGACAAATAAATAAAATCTGAATATTCTACCCCGGCACCTAGACAACTATACCGGGGCATATATCCAAATTTTCTCTTTATTTTTCCATAAAATCCTTACAATTGTTATAATTATACAAATCTCTCAGAATACTAATCTACAAAAATAAAATGAAATAAAATAACAGAAATAAACACAAAAAAGCAAAAAAAGAAAAAGAAAAAAGAAAACAACTATAAAAATTACAAAATCCTTATTTTCTAAATCTACATCTAAATCTACTAATGCTGTAGTCCACTATGGCCTCCGCCATCACTCTCTCCCTCCGCCGCCCATTCAGTCAACTCTATTTTGAACTCACGCTGATACTTCTCTTCTTATTACTCTCTCTACTCTTCTCTTTCCTCTTGTAATCTACTTTTATATTCCGCAAATGTCTCTCGATCTCTTCTCCTAGATCTGAATGTTCTTCTCTCTGCCCATTCCTGTCTTCCTGTTGAGGTTACAAAAAATCTTCTTCTATTGATTTGATTCAGATTATCAATTTCTAATCGTACCTCTTCTAATTCTTCTTCTTGTTGATCTATTTCTTCTTCTTGAATTCCCTCCATTGTTAGATTATTCAATAATTCTTCCCGTCTTATCCTATTTTGTATTCTAGAACTCCTTCTTGGATCTTGTACTATTCTTCGCCTATTATCAACTCTTTCTCCTTTGAATATTTTTACCTCCCATGCTTTCTTACTTACAAAGTTAGTCAAAACTTGTAATTTATTTACCAATTGTTGATCTCGAATTATGTCATATACGATATATCCTGCTAGCGCATGCCTCTCTTCTTGTTGGTGAATTGCATATCTTCCACATTCAAATACTACATGTTCAGGATTATCTTGTTTGTTACATAATTCACATATATCATTTTCAGTTTTATTGATTTTCTTTTATAAGGTCCGTGTCCTGTTATATAATGTATAAATCCCTTTGTTGGTTGAATAAAATTCAATTTTAATCTCTCTTTGACGTTCTGAAAAATGTCAAACACTCTTCTACCTTCTAGACTTTCTGTCCATTCATTTTGCCATTTATCTTTTAAACTATTTTTAATCACCCAAGATTTGTTTGTTCTGACTCCAGTTATATTATAAACATTTTCTAAATTTCCACGGTGACACTGATGATGCATGAGATGAAGATGGAGCACCGGTGGAATGAGATGGCGGGGGAAACCGGAGGTCCCGGAGAAAACCCGCCCCAGCGCCGTGTTGTCCACCAGAAATCTCACTTTGCGGTCGCCTGGAATCAAACCCGGGCCGCCTTGGTGAAAGCCAAGCGGTCTAACCTCTGAGCCAGGGTGCGGCCAAGGGATAGTGAAGGAACAGAAGGTTAATGTGGTCTAAAATTAGTGGCAAATGGCCAAGAAGAACAATTAAATAGTCTTTAAGTATGAGTACTGACAAATTTGTACTTAGATTAGGAAAAATCAAGGTAGAGCATTGTAATTGCAACAGTTCTTGTATAATCTTTGCGCAAATATCAAATATTTGATAAACATCTGAACAACGAATATCAGAATCACTCTCATAACACATAGAAGACAAACGACGCTAACTTATATGGATCACAGGGTTTTCCAAAGTGGCAGTGCTGACTCACAATACAACTCGACCTTTATAAATAGACACATTATATTGAGGTTATGGGATTTTCGCATGAGTCGTCCCATCTGAGAGACAAGCGACGGTTTTTTGAGACCATATCGTGCGACTATCACTTCGTATAGTATAAATGTTTCAATTTAGGAACTTGGACCAACTATTTTACTCCTTTTTTTTAAGAAAGTTAAGTCCCTGCTTTATCAGAAAATAGGGGAAGGTTGAGCAGTATCGGCAGGGTTAAGTTTTTTGACTTTACTGTGTAACTGTGGCGGTTAATCGGAATCCTACTATATTATTCTCTTACCTCAAGACATTTTCTATAGATAATGTAATGATTTTTATTTTTTTTTTTTTTTTTTTTTTTTTTTTATTTATAGTACCTACTTTATTACATCGAAAGAAAGCTAGAATTATAAGGCTTGTAGAAAGTGTCTTGCAGTATCGGTCACTGTCTTTTCTGATACAATATAGATTGTCAGTGCCACATATAGAACAATAGTAGAATACAAAAGCATGGGAACTTATTGTCACTATTTCTGCTCAGTTCACAAATGTTTAGCTCACTGGTTTACATAGATCACAAATATAGGGCTGCTATAGGCCTCAGAATATCTTCCGTGCGCTTAGACCTACACTAACCACCACCAAGCACTCAGAGCAGACAAACAACTGAAGACTATGGCACACGTGGATGTACAAGCTTGCTACTGCTTACTGGAAACTTCTGTCACATGGAGGCGAAAAGAGAAATCACAGTAGTGGCCGGTACTGCATGCCGGCCGATAGATAGATAGATAGTTTTATTCACCTTAGGAATATACAATATTCATGGCTTCGTCAAATTTGTACCCATAAGAATAATACATTTCTTATGAGTAATACAATTATGAATAATACAATAGTAATTAAATAATACAATAGTAGTTAAATAATACAATAGTGATTAAAGTAATAGAGTAGTAATTAACAGAATAATAATACAAATAGTAATTAAGAATAATGCAACTTTGGTCACATAATAGTTTAATGTATTACGTTTTTAAGAACTAGGCTGTAAGAGACATAATTTTTACCCAAAAAAATCAATATTTACTTTATTATTTAATTTTACTTCTTAGAAACTCATCTGTTGTCTGTGACATTACTTTTAGTAGGATATTTTTTACAGATTTTCTGAATATTACAAGTATCACCTCCGAAGTTGCACAGGTATTTATTCACAAACATCATTTTAGGAAGCATTGATATGTTGATCATGTTTTAAGTATTCTTCCACTGAATAATAGCAACCTTCTCTTAAAAATGATTTTACAGCCAGTTTAAACCTTTTTTCCGATGTTATACTTTTAATGCCATCGGGTAGTTTGTTACATAATAATACTGCTTTATGTTCGAAGCTATGTGTAAATAAAGTTGTATTGTGGCTTATAATGCGTAGATCTGATTCACTTCTTGTATTATGTGTATGTATCTGCGAATTTGTTTCAAATTGAGCAAGTACAATTCTTGTCCTAACTAGAGCTTCATATATATACACACAGGGTAATGGAAGTATTTTTAGTAGTTTAAAATATGGTTTACAGCTGGTGGTGAAAGGAATATTTACTATATAACGAATAGCCTTTTTCTGCAGTCTAAATATTTTTTATACATCTTTAGCATTTCCCCAGCTAAGTATACCATAAGACATTACAGAATGAAAATAAACAAAATAAATAATTCTCAACACATTTGTGTTTACAGACTCCCTCATTGATTTAATAGCGAATGTAATTCTGCTTAGTTTCAATTCTAGTTGCTGAATTTGTTTTTCCCATTTTAAATGTTCATCTAACCATATTCCTAGAAATTTGGTATTTGATTCATAGAGTAGTGATTTATTCCCTAAATATATACTTGGGAATTGAGCAGTGTTATTTAGTTTGTGGTGAAAGCCTGTAGATACTGATTTTTCTTCATTTATTTTTAGCTTATTTTTTAAAAACCAATTGACAATTTTTGTATTAAAAGTATTATTATAGCTTAATACCTCATTCGAGGTTGTCCCAGTCATTAATATGCTGGTATCATCGGCAAAGAGTGTCAAATTGATGTTCTCGCCCGTTTTATTTAAACCTAGACCTAAATCATTAATATATAAGGGAAATAAAAATGGGCCCAATACTCTCCCCTAATTACTAACTTACAAAGTTACACCATTTTTAAAAAAACTGATTAGGTAGTGGGGGCGGAACTTATAGTGTAAGGCAGTTTTAAAGTATTTGAAATTTAATGAGGTCTTTTCTTCAACATATTCCAACAGTTTTCTGCATATTAATCATTTGCCGAGCATTTTATATACAGATGAATCAGTCATTTCAGAAAGGTCCAATAGAAAAAACAATATTTTATTGTTTTTGAAGAAGTTGTTTGTGTTTTTTTCGATTGCCATTTTAGATATATCGATAATAACTAGTATTCTGTTTACATATTTAGTGTTTATTTTCCGGTAAAAGCTAAATATTTATAATGGACATAGGGCCATTCTGATATAAGTGAGGAATAACAAATTTAAAGCTTTCAAGATATGCAATGAATCTGTTTAATCAACGTAGAACTTGGGCAATATCTGAGGCCCAAATAATTTATGATAGCGAGGGTACCTATCAGGGCAGTCTACACAAGGTGAAGGCCGATCCCCCCCCCCCCAGGGAGGATTACCGAGCTGACTCCGAAGGGCGTCCGGCACCTCCTTGGGGCTTTCCATAGGGCAAGACCTAAAGACTAACTAGCCCCCCATCTGGTCCGAAAACACAAAACGGGATGGAAGTGTTGTTGTTGTTGTTGTTGTTGTTGTAATTTACGTCCTCCAACGTTAAGTCATAATGGACGGTGAATGAATTGTGTGAAATGATGCTCAAATGAGTCCGGGGTCCATGGAGCTTAGAGTTACCCGACGTTCGTCTTGAAGGATAAGGGAAAAAAGGTAACTCACCCTGACTGAGATTCGAACTCGGGACCTCTTGAACGTGAGGCAGACATGCTACCATCTACGCTACCAAGGTGGGCGGATGGAAGTGGATACGCCATTTACGCGTGCCAACCCCAAAGGGGAAGGCTACCGATTAGACCTCGGTAGGGCCGCCTGGTGATCTAGCACACCTTCTACTAGCTATGCTGGGTAGTACGCGGGAATATATGACTTCCCTCAATCCCATCCAGAGACGTATCCGATCTCCCACGGGTATCGGGAACCACTGCCCCCTCGAGTCCAACCCAATCCGAACAACTCCCTATCAGGGAGGGGCTAGAATGTTCGGCCCGAGGTTCTCTAGTAACGTCAGAGGTACCACGAGTGCTAGGGGTCCGCAGCGCCCGCACCACAGCAGCACCCTCCCCTACAGGCCCGAATAATTCAGGTAAACACAATTTTTAAAGAGAAATAATACATAACAAGCACTTTGTAATTTTCTGCATCCTATGCTTACAAAACAGTCGGCCGCTGAAGAACTGTATTTCAGAACACTAAAGCATCCTCTTCTTGCGTTATGTAAGCAGGTTTATGTCTGACATCTTGTTTGTATTATTCTATTGCTTAAACTGTCGTGGACATAGGGTACTTTTGATATCAATAAGCATTTATCAGGTCTATTTTGTGGCTATTTGACTGGATATGAAGGCCTTGTCTGCACTCAAAGATGGGTCCAAACAAAAAGTGAACTTAGGACCTTTATGAAATAAGTCAAATACATTAAAATTCGTACAAAATGCAAGGAAAAGTGTAATAATTAAAATGTATATTGCAGTTTTTACATATTTTATGCATTAAATTATAATTAAATTATATTTTTCCAGAAACTCACAGGAAGAGAAGTTTATAATATTTTGTAAACTACGAGGGTCAGCTGAAAAGACCCGGGCCTCACAATAAAAAAATTCAGAAATGTTGTTTCTTTATTTCTCAACATAAACATCAGAAAGGCTAATACGTTTGTCCTATTGGTGTTCAAATTTAATTAAACCATCTCTGTAGTGCGATTTGTCGTGGTCCTCAAAATAGCTGTTTACCGCATCAATGACCTCCTTTCTGTGAAATCTTTGTCCTACAAGAAATTTTTTGAGGTTTTGGAACATGTGGTAGTCACTGGGTGCTAGATCTGGCGAATAGGGTAGATGTTCAAGAAATTCAAACTTTAATTCAAGTATTTTTCCCATTGAATGACTGAATGATGAGACGAAGCATTGTTGTGGAGAAACAAGATTTTTTACTTTGCCAAAAGAGATATTTTTCATTTATCCTCATCACCAAAACGTTGCTATAAGCTTGGCTAATAGTCACCAGTGATACGTTTACCCTTTTTCAAGTAATCAATAAAAATAATCCCCTGTTGAAATAATTTAAATGATTATTTAAATCTATTTAATAATTTAAATAAGTAAAAATAATTATTTAGAATATTAAATAATGGTATGAAAAAGTTATCATATAAAATGTATGAATAAATGTATAAAAGTTGAATGATGTTGATTTGTCGTTATGGCAACGGCAAAAAGACTATATAAGCACCAGGACTGGAGGTGATTCCTTCTCAAACAGCAGCAAAAGCTGAACTCCAGAATCTCCAAATGAGCTGTTAGGCTACAAAATTTACCCTATTTCAATCAAATAAAACACCAGGGTGTAAACAAACAAGCGGTTTGGCGTCCTGTACAAAAAAGAGGAGCAAAAGGCTACCTCATCAAAATTTGTTCATCAAAATAATCCCACCCCATCCTGTATCATCAAATTTTCAACCTGCGGTCAGACCCAAAACCTGGGTGAGTACGTAACAAAAGCCTTTTGGCTGTTAACAGCCTGTCAGGACTGAGTGAGTGAGTGAGAGAGTGGGTGGGTGGGTGGTTGAGTGAGTGAGTTAGTGAGTGAGTGACTGAGTGAGCGAGTGAGTGAGTGAGTGAGCGAGTGAGTGAGCGAGTGAGTGAGTTAGTGAGTGAGTGAGAGTGAATGAGTAAGTTAGTGAGTGAGCTAGTGAGTGAGTGAGTGAGTGAGTGGGTTAGTGAGTGAGTGAATGAGTGAGTGAGTAATGAGTGAGTTAATGAGTGATTAAGTTGGTGAGTGAGTAAGTTAGTGAGTGAGTGAGCTAGTGAGTGAGTGAGTGAGTGAATGAGTGAGTGAGTAATGAGTGAGTTAATGAGTGATTAAGTTAGTGAGTGAGTGAGTGAGTGAGTGAGTGAGCTAGTGAGTGAGTGAGTTAGTGAGTTCGTTAGTGAGTGAGTGGGTGGGTGAGTGAGTGAGTGAGCTAGTAAGTGAGTGAGTTAGTGAGTGAGTGAGCTAGTAAGCAAGTGAGTGAGCTAGTGAGTGAGTGAGTTAGTGAGTGAGTTAGTGAGTGAGTGAGTGAGTGAGCTAGTAAGTGAGTGAGTGAGTGAGTGAGCTAGTGAGTGAGTGAGTGAGCTAGTGAGTGAGTGAGTTAGTGAGTGAGTGAGTGAATGAGCTAGTGAGCTAGTGAGTGAGTTAGTGAGTGAATTAGTGAGTGAGTGGGTGGGTGGGTGAGTGAGTGAGCTAGTAAGTGAGTTAGTGAGTTAGTGAGTCAGTGAGTGAGTGAGCTAGTGAGTGAGTGAGCTAGTGAGTGAGTGAGTGAGCTAGTGAGTGAGTGAGTGAGTGAATGAGTGAGTGAACTAGTGAGTGAGTGAGCTAGTGAGTGAGTGAGTGAGTGATTCCTTCTTCATTTGACCTCCATGCTGAAAGGACGCGTGAGTAAGTCCGCAAATAGACGCTCATGTACAAAGGCAATTTTTGTGTGTAAGAATATATGTATCAGTATATTTTACTTGGTGCAACAGAAAAGTGATTATTGGTGAATAGTTAAAAGTATTGCACCAGAGAATACTGATATCGATTGATTTATGTTAGAAAAAAGTTGCATCCTTAATAAATCTCAGAGTTTGGAGATTCGTTGGAGAAATTATAATTTATCTTTTATTTAAAACAACATTATCCTTCCATATCCGCGACCATGAAAAGAAGAGTCCATACAGATACCAGAGCAGCCGAGGAATGACTAGACCGAACTCCGAGAACTTCGAAGAAGTCCATCATCACCCAAATTCTTTCTACACCCCACATTGGAATATTTTCTTGTTCCATTGTGCATCCCAGAAAACACTCGCCATAACCTTGTTACCTGACAACATTGAGTTTACCTTTTTGGAGTTGATTCATGTGGCGGAATTCATTGTTTTGACTGTGATTTACTTTCTGGAGTGTAGTGATGTATCCAAGTTTTATCCATGGTAATAAGCCGTCTCAAAACTTCACTGGGATTTTTACAGTAGAGCTCCAAATTCGTAAAAGAAACTGTTTTTCTTTGCGATTTTTGACCAGGTGTCAACAAACACGACACCCATCTTGTACAGGTCTTGTGAAAGACCTTAAAATATCATCTGCACTTTCTTTTGATATGTTTACTGCCTGTGTTATCTCAAACAACTTTAATCAGTGGTCTTCCAGTACTAAACGATTAATTTTTGCAATGATCTCTGGAGTTGTGACTTCCACAGGACGTCCAGAGTGAGGTTCATCACTAGTGCTCGTACGTCGCATTATAAACTCTACAGCCCACCTTTTTAATCACTGTATATGAAGGGGCAGATTCTTTCAATGCACTGTCCATTTCCTCCTTGATTTCTTTAGAGTTAAGCCTTTCAAATGGAAGTATATATTCAGTGCTCGTTTTTCCAGATCCTCCATTTTGGTGAAACCTCTACACTTGTCATGTTTAAAATGCTGTCATTCAAAAACTAAACAAGTTATTGACCTATAACTAAGGATACAAGCTAGTCGAGAGTTAAACTATATGATGACATCCGTCAAACTGGCCCAGTGGTGCCATCTCTATGTGGCGACCAGAACATATCAGGCGACCCTCGTATCTAGAAGATATTAAAACGCTAAATTACCTACTTAATTTACCTACATGTAGCAAACATTTTCACAGCGTTTCAAATCAAATTGAAGTTCTTATGAAAGGGATTTTATACAATTACCTGTTGTAGAAGTTAAAAATGTCAATAGTAAGTACTTTTAGACTCAATTTACTATCATATCGAATTGTCTGGCACGAAATGGCATGCATAAACAGCGCCTTATCGATAAAGAATATATCTACCTAAAGAAATGACACTTAGATACCTAAGACGTGTGTATGTATCCTACATTTTTCATAAGGATATGGTCAAATAATGGTTGTGAACCGCCAGTTAAAAGATTCAAAATGTGGCCTCTGTGTGTGTGTGTGTGTGAGAGAGAGAGAGAGAGAGAGAGAGAGAGAGAGAGAGAGAGAGAGAGAGAGAGAGAGAGAGAGAGGTGGAGAGGAAAGGAAAAGTTGGGGCAGACAGAAGGATAACCACGGAATTTGCGGTTCGCCTGGAATTCCTTATGAAGTCCAGGGATATGCATTACATAGTCATGAAACTGCATAGTGAACGGGTTCTTTCCACCGGTCCATGAGCTGCAAAGCACAACTCTCTGGAAGATGAAGATAACGAATGTCGATTTAACTTTACAGGCACACAATATAGTGTTTATTCAAATGCTCCACTGAGGTGTCAGTTAAATTGCCTGGGCGGTGTAAAATACAGATATAGTTGTGGACAGAACTTTCCCATTCCAGTCGTAAATTTTATAACACTAAACAGAAGTTGTCTTGGTGCCAAACACAGCCAGGCTGCGCTTGTCAGATCCCACAATTTTACAGCATTTTCTCAGTCCCTCCTCGTGCCTGAATGGAAGAACAAAAGGCACTCCTTTGTTTAAAATGGCATCGTGCACATATAGATTTATTTAATATGAAATTATATTACCTGACTGAACCAAGCCATGGAGTAAGAAAGTCACTTGATGCAGATCAATTATCTGAAACACACTTTTTGTATTCAGTGGTTTCGTTCGCGGCTCTCGCGCTAAGGGTCCCGAATTCGATTCCCGGCTCTGGGATTGGCGATTTTAAATCGGCCCTATCCACGTCTTCACCTCTGTCTAGCACATGTAATGTGTCCCCTGTGACCAAGGTAGATCCAAGTCCAAGGTATAAGCTGTAGGTCCTCTCGGCTCACCATCATCTTCACTATCACCCTATAATTGGAGGTAATGAACACCGCCCTCTGGATGCCTCCACCTGAGAGATGGGTCCGGGCATCACGTAGTGGGGTGAGGTTACATTGAAGGCCAAGGTTGCCTATGGGGTGTGTTGGAACACACACACACACACACACACACACACATTTTGTATTCATGTTTTGTTTTTATTTGTGCCTGTTTATTATCATCATCATTATTATTATCATCATCAAGGTTTTTTTTTTTTTTTTTTTTTTTTTTTTTTTTTTTTTTTTTGCTTTTTCAATAGATAAGTTACACCAGAACTTCTACTCACATTAATCCTGGATCCGTAGGACCAAGGACCCGAGTCTCCTTCTACACGGGAGCCAGAAGCTCCGGAGCTCTTTCCATAGGGCAATATCTGGAGTCTAAAAAGCCCCCCCCCCCCATTGACTTTGAAGCAGTAAGATTGGTGTACACAAGTTCCCCGTTGGAACGCCAATTTGATGCAAATATAATATAATGGCGAACACAGAAGTCGGCGAGCAATGAGGTTTCTCTCAGGGTATGCGTGGATGGGTGTGAGAAGGAGATTTTCACAACACTGGAATACCCGTCTCCAAATTATTTATTCACTGCTTCTTTTCAAACATCGAAGTGGAAGTGGTCGACCGAGGGTTACCAATCTCGGTTTAGAATTATTGAATGCTAATCGTTTATTACTCGATAAATTTTTATGACCCGACAAATATTCAAGACAGAACAAGTTGACCGCTCTAATAGGCTTCACGTCTCAGTCTCCTCTCAGCTGCACGCCGAAGACTGTTTATAATGGCTTCCTAGCCACGAACTGTCTCCATCGGCCTTACGCCGAAGAGTGCATCTCTGACCACAGCTGCGCGCGTGTATATATCTCTAACTTTCCCTCTCAAAACTCTTTTAAACAAAGTCCCTTTGTGGCTGTTTTGGTCGCCATTGTAAACGATCCAAAGAAATCCCGATTCATAAACGGCAAGTGACAATTCCTTTAGAAACCTTCTAAGGACACTGCTTCTTTCATGGCTTTGTTATAGACTTTCCCCAACTGAACTGGCCTTGCCCTTGGTCGTCACAAAGAACCAACATAACTTTGACGTCTATCATGATTCTTTGCTTCTGGCAAACCATAATTTCGGTATCAACTTGAAAATCAAGACGGGTGGAAGTGGATACGCCACTTACGCGCGTCAACCCCGCAGGGAAGACTACCGAATAACCTCGGTGGGGCGGCTTGGTGATCTAGCACACCTACTAGCTCTGCAGGCTAGTACCCGGGACTTATTACGCAACCCTCTATCCCCTCCAGGCGGCCATAGAATGGCCGGAGGTACCCAATTTCCCGTGGGTTTCGGGAACACACTGCCCCCTCGAGTCCAATCCAAACCGAACTGCTCCCAATCAGGGAGGGGCTCGAATGTTCGGCCCGAGGTTCCTCTAGTAACGTCAGGGGTACCACGAGTGCTAGGGGTCTGCAGCGCCCGCACCACGCCAGCTGAAGGGGATGGATCCCCTCTCCTACGGGGCGGTTCAATAGATCGAAATTGCAATATACCTGATAGCAGAATTACTACAGATCTACTGAGAAACAAATGGAAAAGAAATCGACTATACTCTATCTCGCGCTGGTTTAATGCTTCTGTAAACAACAAGGCGGGGCTGACTCAACTCGCCAAGTGTTACACGCTACATGCACGCACATAAGTTTTGTAACACTAGCAGTATATATAGCAGCTCTAACTTCTAGACAATAAATAAATAGAGCTGGGTTACACATTAATTTATTAAATCTATGAGTTGGTTCATTTCTGAAAAAATAATCATGAACTTTACTGCTTACAGCACTTTTCGTAAAATCGTCGTATTTCTCCACGCGCTGTTTGCATTTACACGATATTTCCGGTGTTCTTAGAGTTCTGGATGCTTGCTGTTCTATTCTATTCCTGGACAGAGCGTTCAGCGTATCGACCTTCAGGTGAGCAGCGCTGTGATCGTCTCTTATGGTCGATTAGAATAGTGAAATATTATTAAGTTGATGTACAGTAAGTTACGAAACACAAATAGAACGATTGGAAGCTGCATGTGTCTATATGATGTTTTCTCGCGCCTGCCGATGTATGACACATTGCTGTCCAGAAGACATGATTATATCTGAACAGACTATACATACACTGGACTCGCCGTGTATGTGCGATAAGCTGAGGTAAACTTTGTGTTGTGAATTTTTTTTTTTTTTTGACATGCCTTCTCGCTTTGCCATGTAGTGTACTATAATATTCGTAGTTAAAATTCCAATTTCACAAACTCAAAGTGTTCTTTATTTCCACCGAATTACAGTTGGAACACTTGCCGATCACATAGAATTACGTAGCGCACACAATTACAATCCACCAGTTCGTCTGTCAAAGGTCCACTCCACACTCGCAATTACGTACAACTCCTCTGATACACGTACGCAGTCTTCCAGTCCGTTCGCTAGCACGGCGCTCTTCACGGCTGCTCACCAAGAACTGAACTCTGCTCCAGCCTGGCGCGTCGCTTATATAACACCAACTGACCAATCCGGGTTCGATGAAATATCCTGATTGTTCCAGACGTCAGGGGGAGGGGAAAGAGACAGCTAGTGCCTAGTGACACTTTCCTAACCATCCCCTATGTTAGCGCTACAATATAAATGGGTGGGCGTGGCCTCAATGCTTCCTGTCCCCTACCCAGCTCCAGTTGGTCGTGCCTTCCGATAATTGGGTGATAATATGCCGATCTCACCGTTGCTTCAAGGATTAATAACTTTCAGGTTTTATAATTCACTGAATTCTGTGAATAATACCTCCCGTCTTGAAACGTTCAGGTATCTCGTCACTTCTGTTCTTCGCATCTTGTTTTAAATTTTCGTAATGTTGACGAAGTTGCATTCGAATTAAACTCATTTCCAATATTTCTCCATGTCACATCCTTCTCTTTAACATTTTCTGCATCCGTTCTCTAATTTTCCACAATATCTTTGTATTTAGTTACTAATTGAACTAACAAACCTTTCTTGATTAATGAGATGTTTGTCTCACGGCTTCTCTTCTGATTTTGTTCACCCGCCATTGTTACAGCTCTGTGTAAACGAAAATAAAAACAAAAGCGCATCTCAGTACGTTCAGAAAATAATACGATTCATCTACAGTCTTCTATACCTATACCTATGTAATATTCACGTCTCTCGGCGTTAACACGCGTTTGTTAACATTTTCAGAAAACAAGTTGTGAAATACAAGAATTTTAACACTTTTGTTAGCACTGTGAAATTGTTACGTTACATTTGTTAACATCGATTTTAATATCAGTTGGTGAAATCGGGCATTAAACTGTCATTGTTTCTTCCCAATGAGATTTACTCTATAAATAGCGACGAGGTGGCCCGAACGCGACATCGTGGAGTTTGCTGTATATACAATCGGTATGTTTATAAAGTCCTGACAATTTTAATCAGCTCTTTAAGCGCATTTTGTAATATTTTTAAACGCCTCTAAAGAAGCACAGGCTAAAGTACAAACTAAGGCTAAATGTTGTAGGGAGAAACCGTCAAACCACTGACAACAATGTTTTACCTGCAATATAAGAGTATAGATAAAACAAATGGCATCGTTCTTACATTGTATGGACCCAATTACCCTACTCAATCCCTACTCTTGCTTATTTTTCTTGCGTTCTTTGAGCTTTCAGACCCGTGCATTAGTTAATCTCAAATAACTAAAACAAATGAGCAGAGGCAAGAGTTTTTGTTTTTAGCGATTTTCTCGCGAATTTTCGCGAATTGTTTCTTTTTTCGGGAATAATGTATTTTTAGCGATAAATTAAAACATTTCTATTATGTTTAGTCTGCATAGAAAGACTTATATTTATTACAAATTACATAAATGTAACGTTAACATTTATGTCTTCATAGCATGAAGGTAGTCGTGAAAAAAAATTAACGAAAGCAAGATAAAATTTAACACCTAGCAAAGTCAATACAGTAACATCAACATACACACTGAAATAACAGCTAAGCGGTGCAACAATAAACTGACACCACAGCATCCGAGTGGTTCATGTTACTGAGAACTGTTTGTCGTATACTAACTGGAAATGTTATTTATTGGATACCACACGTGCACAGCAAAGTACTCCTGTTGTGCTGACTAAAGGTACTGAGAAGGTACTGCACTTCTAGGAAACTACTCTCAAACATTACATTAACATGTAAATATTGTCCCTCAGGGCTTAAGAATGTGTTAAGAAACGCCCGAAAGTCAAAAAATGAATCCAAACAGTACTTCACTGAAAACCACCAAGATTTAGGAGCTAAAACTGTCCCCATTGCCTACACTGACACGCTGGTCTAGCTGTAGTGTTTACACTGCCAGCTATTTTGATGCAATTGTCGATTTCTTTTCTGAAAGAAAAGCTTTCAGTTCCTGCGCAAAATTTGTTTAATGGTCATTTTTGCGATGCCAAGTGATGCAATATTGTAAAGGTACAACAACAACAATATTTGTTTCTGAAAATTGTAGAGTGATAAAAGATCCAATATTAGAATTTTAATAAAAAAAACTGTAGCTCATCTTGTTTTATCCCGAATTAACTCGCTGAGAGCCTAATGTGAAATATTAGAGAGTGGTCACTTTGGAAACAGAGTAAGTGCACTTGTAGATCATATCATGGATTCCAGTTTCAGAGAAGCAATAGAAGAGTATCTAAAAGTTTGCTACCGTATGATTATGCAAATTAAATTCCATTATGGCAAAAGAAACTGATGATGTAATAATCATAAAAGCTACATCATTTGTTTGAACCTTCTAGGCTAGTTACTAAATGAAGTATAGCTGATTTAAATCATGTAATGGGAACATTTAAACAACTAAATGCATTTAAAACCAGTGGTATTACTTGTGATTCTGATTTGCTTCTTTGCTACAAAGAGCTTTGTGACTCTGTTGAACAGCAAAGCCATGATGGTAACGATAACGTATTAGATTTAGTAACAACACTCTTCACTTTGAAGACGAAAGCTGATTCTTACAATTTCTGTGAAAAGTTCCTTCAATGTCTTTGGTTGTCGATGTCAAACGCTGACAGTGAGAGATTTTTCTCTACATATAACTTAGTTGACAGACAAACGAATAAGTATGAAAAGCGAAAATATCACATCTTGTTGTATGCTGCACTTTGACGATGTCTGATGTGTGATTATTTTATTCATGTTACCTACTGTCTGCTGATTTCAAATAAAACGTTTTAATTTGGAAAAAAGGGTTTTATCATTTGTGTTATTCTAGTTACCTGTTATTTTTCATTTCTGCTATGTCATTATTAATTAATTCTCCCCGAAAATTTTCGAGAAATAAATGCGAATTTATGGTAAAATATTCACCTTAAAACACCACCAATTAAAATTATTTATGCGAATTTTATAAATAATTGTTAATGCGAATTTTATAAATAATTGTCACCACAAAATCTTGCCTCTGGAAATGAGTAATGATGGTATTATATGATATATAATCTTCTTTTCTTTATTTGGCTCCTAGAGGCTTTTAAAAGTGAACGGACATTGACGCCAATACCAGCATAGTGGGGATACCCCCTCCTTGCTCGACCGTGCAGCGCTGGAGGGGAAACAAGCCCAGTCACTTTCTTTTCGGTTCACAATCACCTCTTCACATTGCCTGCTCTCCTGGTAATATTATAATTAATTTTCACATTCTCCGGGTCGTAACGGCATTTGATAAAAATGTGGAGAGCCTTATTAGTTAGAATCGTAAATAAATGATGCACGCCTGTCTGTACTGCGCATGCTAATGAAAAAAGTTGACAAGCGAGACCAAGTACAATGCAAAAGAGTTCCGCATCTACAAAGAGGACGGAACTTCTTTATCTCGACAGTAGAGGATGATGTGGTGCCGCAGCATCCTCTGGACCACGAGAAGAGCAGAAATAGTGGACTCCAGTGATGTTGGTTCTCTGTTAGGGAACATCCAAATTAGGAGAATAGCAGTAGCAAGGAGGTAAGAGACAGCTGGAAGTGCTTGCTGTGACGTCAGTACTAGTAGTGGGAGGGAGATATAACAACAGCGGCAATGGCGCGACGATCGAGAAAACAATGGCAGCTCAGCCCAGCCAAAATGATTTCTTTAGAAAATGTCTGTGATACGTTCATAAGACTCTCACTCTCAGTCTTCTACAAACTATTATTACGAAAGCTTATATTTTTTTAATCCAGATAAATGTTATATACTTCACTTTGCCATAAAGTAGCTAAAGCTATGGCCAAGAATTTTAAATACTGTGGGTTTTCAATACCATGCTATGACCACGAGAAAAAAAAAGAATAGCGACATACCACTTCAAAGCATTGTTACATTCACATAACTTTTGTTTCCCACTATGGTTTGTTTATAGCTTCTCTCTCGAAACCTTATTTTACAACCGCTTCATAAAACCGAGATAAACCTTTACAAAAAATAGTTTAATCACACCAATGATTAGCAATAGCACTTCAAAATATGTCAAAGTAATAGTAGATAACAGATATCTCAGAATAAAATACCTAAATGGTGCGTTTTAAATCTTACAAAATTATACCTACAAAATTTCTTCCGAATGAACAAGAATTTACAAACTACTTTGAAAATTAAGGCATGCATTTTATTTGTTATGCAAATAGCTTAATCAAAATAGTCAGAGCCATTTAGAGATATTAAAAAGTATAATAACTTTTCCACATAGCAATTCGGGGAGGAGCGAAATTCATGAAAATTTTAAAGAAATATTTATGATTAAATAATTTGGATTGAAAAATATTACTTAGCAAAAACTGCAAATCTGAAATATGTAACAGGATTCCTCCGTTGTTGCGGGTTTCGATGCACCGAAGTTGCGGCAACATATATAGCAAGATTCGTGCTGGTATTTCGTTTCCCGTCGTTGGTCTTACTTCGTCGATCTTACCTTCGTCCAAAATATTATGACTTGATGAAGATGTTCCCCGAAGTTATCATGAAAATCCTTAATTATGCCTCGGCTAGCTTTTAATATTCTTCTGTTATATTCTTACTTACGAGCAATGAAAACTCTAAGTTACAAGAGTGGTAACAAGTGAAGATCATTAAGATTTTTAATTTGAATTTCTATAAGAAATCAATCTTTTGTTTATTTTTTAACACCAAATCCATTACAATTCTTATCACAAAACTTTATACTGTGATCGGAATCAATCTAATACTTTAAATTGAACTAACACTTGCATATTTTCGAGCAATTTAAAAATCGTCCGATCACTTCAGCGCTCCAGAAAGAAAGATAAATTTTCTTTTGGTTTGTACACCAAGATTATTTAATCCTTCGTTACTATCGCTACCCATATATTACTTTTATATGATTGGCCGATTTACTACTACGTCACTACATTACGTAGTACAATTATCACTACGGCCAATCACAACATTACATATCTATATTTTTACACAATTTTGTTTGTTTCTCTTTTATAAATTTATAAATTTTTCAAACCCTTTTTAAATATAAATCAAAACAACTGCTACAAATATCATTACAAACATTCTGTAATACGTTGGCGTCTTTAATTTTTCGAGTCCAATGTACCTAAACTGCGCCAACAGAGCGTTGGAAATGTTCATTCGAACAGGTTTTTGGTCTAACGTCAGCAAACGGGGCACTTAACGTATGAACAGCTTTCTCGTGTTTAAATGTTGATTTAATATGTGACAAACACATTCGTTTGACATGTTCATAGTCTCTGCTATCACTCTCACTTTAATTCGGCGGTCGTCTAGTGCTATTTGGTGAACTTTGGCGATGTTTTCGCCGGTAGTTGCAGTTTTTGGCCGTCCCGAACGTTCATTGTCTCCCAAGCTCTTACGGCCACGTTTAAATTCAGCTGCCCAAAATTTCGCTGTGGTAAATGATAGTGCAGAGTCCCCATACACAGAATCTTGCTCATCTTTGGCTATTGTAGGCGTATTGCCTTTCAAAAACAAATATTTAATGACAGCTCGATACTCGATTTCGTGAATTTTCATAAAAACACTCCCAAAACTCACTCAAAAGAGTGTTATATAATAACTGAGCGTCCGAAATGTCTGAAACTTTGGTGAGTAACTGTCAACAGATGAACAACGACCTTTTATTTACGAGTGCTGCCATCTTCATGTTGAAGTTGGAAACTTTTCAGATCACTCTCGTATGTTATGTTTTGCAGTCCGTTTTAAAAACGTGGAACTTTCAAATAACTTCAAAGACTTTTTCCAGATGAACATTTGGTTTGTCATGAAAATGTATTAAAATATGGTATTTTAATAGAAATCGTTAGCTATTTTTTTTTAGAAAATCCAATTTTTGAAAAAAAAAAATATCTATCTAAGGGATAACTTGATATGAAAGGATTTTCTTGAAAGGGGGTAAATATTACATTGAAATCCAGTTCTGAGTTACGTTTAAGATTTCAAGTATCCAGCTCATCGTGAAATAAGTTAAAAATCAGTTGCAAAATTTGTACTCAACAGACAAACAGATACACAAAGAAGTGAGCTAATAAAGACGTTTTAAAAAATAAAACATAAGTCTGACATAAATAATAAGCTGTGGGTACACATGTTCTGCAGTTGAAGTTCTGTCCATATTTATAGATTTAATTACTTGTTAAAAAGTACCCAAAGCTCTGTCAAGTAAATTGAGGTTAATAAATAAAATAAATAACAAAAGTTCGTACTAATCAGAATATTGTAATATAAAATCAAAGTAATTATTTCTCAAGTATTTGAAGAAATATATCTACCAATAAATAAGGTTTCATTTTAACCACGTTATGATCGGAAATAATAGAATAATACTCAAGTATTTGAAGAAATGTATCTACCAATAAATAGGGTTTCATTTTAACCACGTTATGATCGGAAATAATAGAATAATAAAGCATTAGTATAGGTAAATACTTTCTTTAATATCCATTCCATCAAAATTCTTTAAACAATAGACGTTCAAATGTTTCAACTGCAGAAACGTATTTCTCAAAATTCAATAATAATTCAGATATATAGAGTTTTTATTTCTTAGGGCAGTCTAAACCTCCTTTTGGAGCAAGTTAAGGTTAAGAGTAGATATGATGGAATTCGAATTGTTAATAGGTTGATTTGTTGGTACCAAATGCACTGTGGACACCATGTTCTATAATAACAAATCATCCTTCCTAGCTGAAAATTAGATACCCATGCAAAGAAAAACATTTTAAATTGCGAATATATATCTACTTGAAGTTGGATCCCGAATCATCCAAAACTTACAGTCATCCCCAAATTTTGTTTTCATATCTTTAACTCAATATGAGCATTTTAGTTGTTGCTTAAAATATTTGCAAAGAAATGGAGAAATACTGTGTCACATCACTTCTGGTCAAGTAACCACAATACCTTACCAGGGGCGGCTCGTCCTTATGTGCTGCAGTGCTACAGCACGCTCTTTTTTGTTTTATAAGTCACATTGTAGAAATTGTAAAACGCTATGTAGGTAACAATGCATTATTGTAAGTATGAGAAATTGAGTATGACCAATAATGAACTCTTGATGTATGGAAAACAACTGCGTAACTAATGGAACGCATCCGTGACGTCAACGTGCTGAGAGGCAGCAAGCTCGGTAATCAGTCTTACGCATGCGTTCAACCTTCACCTCTTGCCTATATATAACCGATGTCCTAAGTTCCCTAGATTTTCGCACAAATACGTGCTGCAGCTGGGTGTTGCGCGGTGATCATTCGCTACACGGTGAAGCAGGGCCACCAACACTCATAGCTGTAGAACTTGAATGTACATCGAATATCATTTAACGATCTACCATTGCTTTATATTTTAGTTCCAGAAACTAATTCCATTCTTCTTACGTAAACAGATCCAATACCTAATGGTTATTAAATCGCAGGACAGATTGTGATGCACCTATCATGTTGTCACGATACTCCATTCCTGCGACCATAACAAGTGGATGTGGTTCGTGTGCTCGCATTGTACCCAAGTATTTCATTGTGTAACGTTATTTAGTGACTGATATCAGTTTCTTTATTTTGTGTGTAAGTGTGAAACGTGTTATAAATTCACTTTATAAGTAATTTAATATTACGAAAACTTTAACGAATAAATAATGAAGACGGTTGCTGTACTTCTGAAAACTACATTTTCAAGACAAGCATTAGAAGAAAGGGTTAGTATAAAACTGTTAGAGTGAGCAATAATTTAAATATTGAGCAAAAAGCGAAAGGAAGTAGAAATTCTGTAGGTAACATCGGTTTCTTCATGAAGAAACATCGGCGTATGGACTTCATTTTTCGAAACTTTTTCCCGCAGCTCAATGTTATTTTTCGGCACCAGCCGCCACTGTATCTTACTGAACGTAATGCTACTAAAAGCCTCCTGGTGTGCTAAATAAAATTCCTGGTAAAAATCTTCATCAAGAAACACAAAGATCAACTAATGGATTTCAATTTGTCACCTCCAAAACCACTCTGGAAGTTTGTGTATCCTTCTCAAGAAATATTAGAATACACACAATTCAAAATGGATAGCAATGCACTTTAATTATTACTATTAAACATTTCTGTATCGTTAAATCTAAAGTATAGCTTCAGCTGCAATGAAAATATATAAATGTTAGACTTTTCTTGTGGAAAATGCCTGTGCTTTAATACAGGTTGCGGTCAATTTGTACCACGGAATTCTATGATAGTCAATCAGAATAAAGCATTTGACCTTGGTAGTATTAACATAACAGCGCCACCAAACTATGTCTAAAACGGTTCTGTTGCAAACGCGTCTTTGGAACAGAATTCATGGGTTTCTCTGTTAGTTTGTGCATTATTGTTGTTTCTTGTGACATTTAAAAACTGTTACTTTAATTATATGTAGGTAAATGTTAGTCATTTCGTTATTATACAGCGCATTCATTGCATCCATGATAAATACGCCACTGCTTGGAGCAGAACAAAACTTCCCAGGCGTGAGGTATCACACCTCCTTGCGCGTGATGTTCTCCTAATCATTACCGGCTGCACCACGTTCCTCGTGGAGTAAAACTGACGTCATCGTAACGCAATACACGTGGCGTTTCCCTAAATGACGTATACACAAACTGCCTTTGGTTGATATGTATCATTTAGACAAAGGACACCTTCTTTACTACTACGCAAGCTAACACCAAATGATTAAACGCTAAAATTATTGCTAATCATTCTTTTTATTGCTCTACAGAAGATTATTGTTTGTTATACCTTCAAGACTAGCTTAGAGGTACGCCATGACACCTAAAATAAACAGTGATGAAGTGATTTAAAGATAAATACTGAACTGTATGGTATAAATATTGATTCCTGGCATGTATTTGATAGAAGGGACCATGCTGGAGCAGCGCTTTAATTGCGGACCAGCTACTTTCTCGAGATTTTTTTATTATGAAATTGGTGACAAATGAAGCGTTATGTTGGTCACTTTCAAACAGCCATCGATTAGCTTTTGTCCCGAATTAGACTTCCATCAGGTTCATATGTTTCCCCTATCAGAAAAAAGGAACTAAGCTACATCCTCCACATTTTGTTTGCCTTCAGTCTTAACAGTTGGTATGAAGCTACGCTATAACCAAAAGAATATTCACGCTTCACGAATCGTCCGCCATTTTAGACATATCGCTATTCAGGTGTTTACTGGCCGTGGGGGATATGCCCAGAGAGGAGAGGATGTCTGCAGCATTGTTTTTGTTGTGTTCCAATCGAGGTGCGCGCGGCGCTCCTTGTATTAGGAGAACATCACACATAAACAGGTTACCCAGCCAGAGCTGCGTTCTTGCTCCGTTCTTGCTGTTACGCTCAAAGTGAATGTTTTTCAAAGGGTTTAGTCAGGCTATTCCTCACGCTGTACAAAATCGCTTCTTCAAAATATGTTTTAAAACTATGAATATTGTTTCACAATTAATATTGTTCTTGTTATCTCTTTGATTACTTGCTTTTTATCAGTTCTCTCTCTCTCTCTCTCTCTCTCTCTCTCTCTCTCTCTCTCTCTCTCTCTCTCTCTCTCTCTCTCTCTCTCTCTCTCTCTCTCTCTCTCTCTCTCTCTCTCTCTCTCTCTCTCTCTCTCTCTCTCTCTCTCTCTCTCTCTCTCTCTCTCTCTCTCTCTCTCTCTTGTGCGTCATCCTCGTTTCTCAGTGTTTAGTTGATAATAGGAGCTAACTTGGTTTTCCTTACATGACCTTATATATAGTTCATAAAAATTCAATTAGTTAACAAGGATCTGTAACGCATGTGATGCTGATCGAACATTAAATAAAATAAAAACGTAATGTTTTAAACGTAACGAAAGTAGCAGTTTGTGCTCTGTTGTGAACTGAAAAATTTGCATTTGAGTCCAATTACAAGACATTTAGGTTATGTTCCATTCGAATACCTTCTGCTGCAGAAAACAAAATTAAAAAATCGTAAAAGTAATTGTAAACAAAACACAAGCAACTACAACTTTCCAAATAAGTGCTTTCATTATAACCCAAAGACAAGTAAGTATATGCTTTTAGAAAGCGATAAGTAGGTAATACTTAAGCATTAGGCCTCTTATGGTAGTGAGATTTTCTTTTTCATTTTCTTCTCTACCCAGCATTATAACAATTTACAATACGATATGTGCGTCTACAAAAGAGCGCGTTTAAGACTTTTAAAACGTAATAATCATTCTATGCAAAGAAGGGAGGAGGAGAGAGGGATAAAGAAAGGAAGGACGAAAGGAGGAAAGGAAGAACGAACGGAGGAAGAAAGGAGAGAGCGAAGGAAGGTTGATGGAAGGAAGAGACAACTGAATGCCTAAATTACGGTTTTTTGTGGAGTGGACTATTTAGAGATATTCCTTGTTATTTCTCTAAAATTTCCATTGCTTTTACTTTTCTTAAGTAAAAAATAGTGCATTTATCTCTTCAGCATGCAAAGAGAACAAACTTTCAAAGCCGTCACATAGCGACCAGCTCTTAAAAGACCTGACTATCGCTTACAGTTCACTGTGTTGCCCTATTCCCTTTGCAACTACAAGAAAATTAGCAATAATGTGATTTTTCACATGTTTATATGAAATTGAAGTAAGTAGGTAGAGGAATAAGAGTAGAGAGTCATGTGAATGCAACACATTTTGTCCACCTAAATGTATCTCAATTATAGATAAAAGATTAAAAATGTAATTTCACCATGCTTTGATTTCCAAGCGTTAACACTTGAGATGTTCTGTAAACGCCGGCCAGAAAGCAAAAGTAATAAAAGCCTGAAAAGCATTGTTGTAAAGTACATAGGTACTCATATTTTCTGTTATTTCGTGTTGGTACTTCAGCAACCGTTTATTCTTAGTATTCCGTTACAAATAAAACTGCCATAACCTCTAAGTAAAAATACGCTCCGTGGAATCTACAAACAAGACAAAAGACCTTAAGAATTCGAGAGAAATATATATATAATCATCAACAGGTCTTATAATTATTTCCTTTCAAAAAGTTTAATTTTTCAGTCACTTCAATACATTACTTTCAATGCATGCACAGCTGCATTGCCGTATATTCTATTGGAACAAATTGTATGAAAGTTTACAAGTTTTGAGATTAAATGGGTCCATTTAACATAACTTAATTCTAATATAACCTCATGTTCTTAAAAACCTGTATTATTTGCATACAATTATTGATTATTAGTCTCGCAATGTTACAAATTTACCTTAACCTCCAAATGTAGGTTAACTTATACATCACAACACAAAGAAGTTTTGCGTTAACTTAATTACTAATAATAAACCAAGTATGAAATGGGTTTATGATGTAGCTACAGTTCGGAAGTAATAATTACGCAGTATACAGCAATTGCATTGAACTGGACTGTATGGTATGGTGGAGCGACCCTAGCGGCCTTAAGTGCAAACTTTCAAGGACACGATCAGCGATACGCTTGACAACGAAGAACTGGTGCCCTTTTCTGTGAGTGCGTATGTACTTTCTTAAAAATTTGGTAGTGTTCCATCAAGATAAAATGTGTTATTGGAAATAGATTATGTGGAAACTTTGGTTATCTGCCACAAGTACGATTAGGTAGTAAAAAAAAGGTAATATTCATACACTAATCTTACAATTACTATTAAAGAAGTCATATCAGGTTATAATTACAAAATTTAAGCTGCGCATAAGGAAAGATTAACGCGTTTACAATGGTCGTGTGCTACGTGAGCAAAAGATTCAAGCCAAGGCGTATATGAATTATTGTTCAAGAAAAACAGCGAAAGCGCAACGTAAAATGAAAATCACTTTAGTGGTGCCAATGTGCGTCCTGTAATGCCTGAGCGCTTCCTACAACAGGGTTATCGTCCTTGTTTAGCTCCCCATTTGAACCTGAAACGGTCCTCTCCCTACCAGGCGCTTAGATCTACTGAGGAGGTGGCACGCCTGTACTGATGTGAACGAGCCATCGTAGCCTCACTCCCGCGTTCTCCACCATCTGTGGTAGCCACTCCATGTTTCCCAGCAATATTCCCCCACTCTAATCTTTGTACCTGCAATATCATTATAAATAGCTAAAGCATTGGATCATCTTGAATAATAACTCGTAAAGCACAATAAATAGACATGTATTGGTTGTCATGTATAAGGCATTGCAATACACAGGCTTTTGTTTTAAAAAAAAAAAAAAAGTCATTTATACATCTTGTTTAAAACTTTGAAGTTCTATAAAATATGACGATCGAGTTATTGAATACTGTAATCTATTAAATAGTTGTCTTTTATTGCCTGTTTTGGTATTTATAATACCCTTTTGCCTACCAACCATAGTAATTTATTATGCCTAAACTGCATAGTCTCTGGTAAGGTATCAATCTGTGGTAATAAGATAATGTTGATCTAGATTAACATTAAATATACCGGACTAAGTGCCTGTAAGAACAGTTTGTACAAAAGTACAGGACATTGAGTTCAACATGTCAGCTTTCTTATTCTTGCGCGTTAGTTCTTGACGAATTACCTTCAGTGGAAATCCAGTGAGCTGTCCTAACCTTAATAAATAGATCAGCAAATAGTTTATGTTACGATAAAAAAAAACAACTCTCCTTTCCTCTCTGCCGTTTGTGTATACAGTAGACTGCTAAAATTTTGTACAGTACAAATAGATATATGCATGTAAGCAGGGCCGTAGTGGAGGGGGAACGCGGATGTACGCCGTACCCCCACTAATTTTTGGAGGGAAACGCAGTCCCCTTGCTAATAATATTATTTATACTTTTTTTAGTTCATTACCTTTCTTAATTTAACATTCAAAATACTGCAAAAATACAAAATATAATACATTCAAAATACATTCAAATAATGGTTATGACTTAACGGACCTCCAGTACATATGTGTAACCCAGAGGATTACATAAAAGAATGGATAAAACGTCGTACGCATGCTGAAGACAACCAAAGCAGGAAGGAAAATCTACAAGTGCAGAATTCTGATTGGTTCTCCGGCATCTTTAGGTGTGCGTCCCCCACATCTTTCGTTAGGAATACGGCCCTGCATGTAGGTAAGTGTTTTAACGAGTACTAGTTAGAGTAGCTACAAAATAAGAATGAACATGGGTTGCGCCAATACGGTTATCCTATCGTTTTGGTGTTGCCAGTTCCTCGGCAAGCGGGCGACAGAGATGGAAGATATATCTGCCTTTGTCTCAACCTAGCAAGTATCATACAGATGCTGAGATGTACAGTGATACAATACTTGATATTTCAGCATGTATGTGAGAATATATACAATGATTATGGCATAATCTGAACCTTAAAACCTTGAACTGGAGAACAGTTTACTTACGTAGCTATCGTTCATATGCACACAAAACAACATTATTAAAATTAGATACGTTCTACGAAATAAGGTGTTTGCTACAGAAAAACAAAATAGTGACATTTCAACGATTTGTGAATATAATTTCTATTTTAATGATGCCATATTTGTATACTGTCCAGTGGCGGCTGGTGGGTTCAATTATTGATGGTGCACAAATGAAAAATAAAATACAGAGTAGTAATGACTCACCTATTTACACAGATTCTCTGCTCTACTCTCCTTAGATCCGGCGAATCTATCGATAACTTTTGCGTTGAAATCGCTGATCTTCATAACAAAATCTCTCTCAATTGAAAGCATTGCTAATGCTGACAATCGGTCCTGTGACATTGTGTTCCTAAGGAAAGTTTTTATTCTTTTTAATGTTGAGAAACAGCATTCTGCTTCAGCGGTAGACATTGGCATAGTTAACAGTACTCGGAGGAGTTTGACATATTCGCTGAATGTAGTACATAAATTGTTTTCCTTAATGAAGTCCATCAAGCACAAAGCGCCGGACATTCCACGAAATTCCTCTCGACTGTAAATTACAGTCAGTTCTCTACGGATTTTTGTTCCAATGATAAAAGGATAGAACCTTATTGTTTCTCTAAGGGAATCCCCTGGAAATGTCTTAGAAATTTTCTTGATGAAACAAAGTCGAGGCTACCAGATGCCCCATGAAGCTAAATCTGTCCTTTGCTTCTCTAAGAATGTCACATACTTCAAGAGCTTCTCTTCTTTTCGCATCATGATCTTCTATTCTTCTCCTCTTAATTGCAGTTTCTTCGTGTTCCTCGACATCCACGCTATTTCTTACCTTTTGCACTTCCCTTTCAAATGCGTTTAGTTGGGCGATGGCAAATGTGGCATTGCAGTCTCGTTTCTGCAGCTGATTGTACAAAATGTCCACATGGGGCATGATCTTGTAGAAGAAAGACAGCCAGAATACAAAATTATAATCTTTCAAGGTGGCCATAAACCCAGAAGCCTGAACAAGTGTGGCGTTGTTGTTTAACAGAGCCCTCTTCTGAATAACCTCCATGCATTTAATTAAATTCTCCCTGTGTTCGAAAAGCAGAACACACAGAAGCTAAGCCTGAAGGTCACGCAATGGCCGTTGCTAAGAGTAGGAGGAGCTAGGTTTATAAACCTCCATTTAAGCAATGTATAAGAAGCCACTCCCATCTCTTCACCTTCCCGCAAACCCCTCAGAGGGCCTACATTTGGGCGAAATCTTAGGTTAACTCTTCGCTGCAAACCTGCGTCTCCTACAGCTAATCACTGTTTATTTCGACTTCTGCGGTCATGGGCAGCTACAGACGATAAGCGTAATTGAAACATGTTTGTATATAAAACAATGCAAACAAGTACAGCTTTAATGTGCAAAATGCACCTGTTGTATATTCAGAATCAGTGGGTGTAGCGCAAACCTGCAACCTTATGGAGGAACCGCCCCTGACTGTAATGAGCTCTAAACCAATTTTTGTTTCATTAAAATACTTAATAAGTACGGAACCTATGTATGTGTATTTATGAAGCATTTGTACACCATTAATCTCCTGTACTCTTTCAAGCAGAAATTTGCGACCATCATTGGTTCTCCTATATTTGAACCCAAGAGATTTCAGGATATTATTAACAGTGCAAACTTTTAACTAAATATAAAAGTACACAGGCAAACTTTTACTGAACACATGCATCTTCTTTTATTTTCGACAAACAAAATCATTACAAAGTCATTCCTTGCCATAACGTTTATCGTTTGTTATCAAGGCTGAAGTTTATTTATGTAGCATGATGATGTACCTTTCGAAGATTAGACTCAAAATTAATATCTGAATGCACTGTAACAATGACCCTGTCTTCAAAAATGCCCCTAATTGCAAGGATGTATCAGCTGTACCCGCTCTACCTATGTGCTGTAGCAGCGTCTTGTGGAAAATATGCCTGTGTGCCCTCTATGTCACACAAACATTCCAGGAAAGTTTGATCATTACAGCCTTGTACCTCTGTCTGTCCGAACTGTTTCCTCAAAGAATGTAGATCACATAATTTGGCACGCATTCACAGCATATCAACCATCAGTTTTCTGGTCATGCAATGGCATTTCGTGTACAATATCGGATTATTCTGCACTCCAATATCCGTTGTTTTGTGACGATATATGATCGTGTAACGAACACAATGATTCGTCTGTGAAAAAAATTAACTTTAGGTCCATAGAGCCATCATTTGCTTTACCTGCCACCCAATAGCAGACATTTACTTTACTCACAGTATCAGTGGTTGCAGTTCCTGAACTATGGTTATCATGGTTTTAATTTTAAAAGTTTAGTGACTTTCCAAGCTGAAAATTGTGAAACATCTGATTCCTGTGATAACCTACTCAGAGATTTTCTTGGGCTACGTTCTAATTTTTGTCCTATCTCATCGAGTTTTTCCTGTGCAAGCACATGGTGAGTTCTTTTGGAACTCTTATCAGGAACAGAAACAGTTTCTCTGATGAGGAGCGGGGGTGGGTGATTCATAAGTGTTGCTAGTTGCTTCAGACTTAGTCTGGGGAGCGCCAGTCTCGAATTTCGAGGGTTTCTTGATTAATTAATATATAGGTTGTTGCATAACACAAAAGAAACACAGAGATTTAAATAAAAATTAAAGCAACGTGCCTGATTTAAAATGTATTTACAATTCCTCCAGTTTACAGTGTCTATTTGTATTTCAGTTCAATGCGCCATTCTTCTCCACGAAAATAACAGAGTTGACAAATGACAGAGTTTTCAGCTGTTTCTTTTTAAGTTTTTTAAACAACCCCTTTTCCCTGATAACAAGGACAGAGATGAAAGTCTATTATGAGTTTGAATATTTCTTAGGTAAGTGTAGGTATCGCTGAGTAAGATCGTTTTGCTGATACTCTGGTGGCAGGAATGATCAAAGTTAATGTGTGATCGTGTGATTTAGTTTTTAAAGGTTTAAGATCTAGAGTTGACCATCCTGTTGAAATGATGTGACATTTTGCACCAAAAGAACGCAAGCTCAAAGACCGATTTAAAAGATTTCAGTCACACAAACACATTCATTTTTACCCGCAAGTTGTTATGCCATTCTCCTTATTGTACATTTAACATTAAATCTTTCACCATATTACTGCTACACGCGAAGAATTCAAAGTTAATGTGTGATCGTGTGATTTAGTTTTTAAAGGTTTAAGATCTAGAGTTGACCATCCTGTTGAAATGATGTGACATTTTGCACCAAAAGAACGCAAGCTCAAAGACCGATTTAAAAGATTTCAGTCACACAAACACATTCATTTTTACCCGCATGTTATGCCATTCTCCTTATTGTACTTTTAACATTAAATCTTTCACCATATTACTACTACACGCTAAGAATGAACACTAAAACGCAAGGTTTGCCGTCTCGCTGCACTGGCAACAATCGTTCTATAAACAAATAGATCCCTGCGGATCGGTCACAAATTAACCTAACTGAAATCTGAAAGTGAAAGCGCTTGGATTTTCCATTATTCTTTGGACAAAAGATAATTTAAAATTTGAATACACTTTCTTCAATTTATTAGCTGTTGTCGGCGGCAATAGAGATAACATTAACGCCACGCCGCTCCTATGAATCTCTTTACAAGTTTATCTCTTCGTGAGGTGCAGGAATACTAGGAAATCGATATACAGATAGCCGTGCCACTTCTTACAAGACTCTATTGGCACGTAGGAATCATGCATGAATATGCGGTGTGGTAAAGTATGCAACTTCTTGGCATTATAACTGCACTAATGACAATTTGACCACAAAGAACACAAGGACACGCATTAGCAACGGCCGAACGTGCACTGACACGTGCTCCATGTTTTCCTTTTTAAATGTTACAAGTATTTTCATGGTTATTAAAAGTTCATTATCACTATTGTCTAGAACAGTCTGTGTGGAGTTACCTGTATAGAGCTACGAGAGATTATTTTATACTTTTTTAATCCATTTTAAAAATGTGATATAGGAGGCGTGTCCGTAAAATAAGGTCTCCAATGTTATTTAATATAGAAAACATGCTTATTGTCAATGAATGTTACACGTCAATTTGCGCTGGTAGCGCTCAACCTCGTTTTTCAAATCATCGGTCTGGAAATGTGTTCCACCCAGGTAAGACTTCAACTCAGGAAACAGATGATAATCACTAGGTGCTAAGTCTGGACCGTAGGGGGAATGGGTGAGGATGTCCCATCCGAACTGGGCCAGGAGCTCAGCCGTTGCATGTGCAGTGTGGGAACGAGCGTTGTCGTGATGAAAAAGCACTCCCTTCGTCAGCATTCCCCTCCTTCGATTTTGAATGGCAAGTCGTAATTATTTTTAAGTCTAACAGTACCTAGCGGCATTTATTGTTGAGCTGGCAGGCATAAACTCACACAACAATACACCTTTTCTCTCCCAGAACACACTGGCCATCACTTTGCCGGCAGAAATTGCCTGTTTGAACTTTCGCGGCTTCGGCGAAATCGAATGCCGCCACTGACGTGAACGTTATTTAGTTTCTGGTGTTGTATAGTGCACCCAGGTTTCATCGCCAGTGATAACTGAATCCAACAATTCCTCGCCCTATTCTGCACAGCGCTCCAGGAATCGGTGGTCCGCTTCAACACGTTGCCGTTTATGGTCTTTAGTGAGCATTTTGGGGACCCACCTCGCACACACCTTGCGATAATGCAAATGTTCGGTCAAAATCTTGTCAATCGTAGTCTTACTGACTTCAGGTATAGGTTCACACAGCTCGCGAACTGTCACAAGCCGATCTTTAAGCATTTCTTGCACCACTTTTGCAATTGTTTCGGCTGAAACCGAAGGCCGAACAGAACGCTGTTCGTCATGGACGTTTGTATGTCTGTCTTTGAGCTCTCTGACCCACTTTCGCACGTTTTTGACGTTCATACAGTGTGGCCCATAGACTTCACATAAGTGACGATGAATATTAGTTGGCGTAGTGCCCTTGGCACTCAAAAAGCGGATCATCACTGCACGCAACTCGCACTTGGCGGCGGAAGTGATAGGAAGCTCCATCGCAAACGGCTGCCCAGCCAAGACTAATGGTTGCAACGGGTTCGTTGTGGTAGGATCTGAAGGGATGAAACCAAGCTACACGCCAGTGTTGTCGGATCTCGCGTAATAGCGTTCCTCACGGCTTCAGCGCCTTGGAGACCTTATATTACGGACATGCCTCCTATTAAAACTTCATATGTCAACCACTAAAAAACTTTTGTAACAATTCCAGCTGTCCCTTATGTATTTTATATGCTGAATGAGAAAATCAATATATAAAGAGTGTATGATGTACAGTTTCTTCACAAATTTTTATTTGTGGTTCACGGTTTGTGTGCGCTTAAGGATATCACTAAAGTACCTTTGTTTTGTTTTTTGTTGTGGGAATCAAATCATCAATATTCCTTGAACCAACAACAGAAAATGAAATCACCAACATAATAAACAAACTACCTAAAAAAGCAAGTAGTGGATGGGATGATATTAGTCCAGTTATTTTAAAACAATGTAAAACAGCTATTTCAAAACCTTTAACACACCTGATTAACTACTCCATTGAAGTCGGTCAATTTCCTGAAATTTTGAAACTAGGATTAGTCAAACCAATATTTAAAAAAGGGGATGAACAGGATGTCAGTAACTACAGGCCGATCACCTTAACATCAGAAATAGCTAAGCTTTTTGAAAGAATTTTATTAGAAAGATTAATTAAGTATTTAAATAAACATAATGTACTACAAGATTTTCAACATGGGTTTAGAAAAGGTTGTTCCACAGTCTCTGCAGTCATACAGTATATACATGAAATAACAAGTAAGTTAGAATCTAATGATAAGGTAAGCTCACTATTTTTTGACCTGACTAAAGCATTTGACTGTGTTGATCATAGCATCTTATTACACAAACTAAGAAATTATGGGATAAGGGGACTACCTCTAGAATTGTTTTCCAGTTACCTAACTGGACGGAAGCAATATACAGAAGTAAATCATAAAACAGGAAAAAATGTAAACAAAATTCAATCAAAAATAGAAACAGTAAAATATGGAGTACCTCAGGGAACAGTACTAGGGCCTCTGCTTTTCATTATATATGTTAATGATATTATTTGTCCACAAAATACAGCTATAATAACTTACGCAGATGACACAACTGCCATATGCTGGAACAAGACGTTGGAAGCTCTAAACAAAAATTTAAATCACACTGCTAATACCCTAATCAAATACTTTGAATCCGTAAATTTAAAATGTAACATGCTAAAAACTAAAGTAATGTGGCCCAATATATCAAGAAAAACTACCTCCAATACAGAATTGCAAATAAACACCACCACCATTGAAGAAGTAAAATCATATAGATTTCTTGGAATAATTGTTGATAAACAGTTAACATGGGCTAAACATATAGATTATATATGTAATAAAATTAGTAAATCTATATACTTGCTTAGGTATTTTCAAAGTTACAAAGACACTAGGCTTCTGCAGATGATTTATTTTGGATGTATATATCCTTACTTTAACTACGGGATCGAAATATGGGGTACAGCTGCAAAATGTCACATGGACATGTTACTAATTCTACAGAAGAAATGTATTAGATTGATTTATAGCCTAAAAGGAAGGGAATTATGCAGAGAAACATTTAAAACTGAAAATATGTTCACAGTCTATTCTCTTTATATATACAGAACTATATTATTCATAACCGATAGACTTACATTAGTACGAAACAACCAAATTCACGACTATAGTACAAGAAATGGTGATAACTATCACATGTATAATATTAACAGGTGTGTCACTGAAAAGGACATTAATATCAGAGGGATCAAACTGTATAATAAACTACCTAGTGAGATAAAAATTTTGACGAATAGCTCAAAACCAAAATTTAAAAGTAAATTAAAACAATATTTGTTAAATAAATGTATATACAGCCTAGATGAATTGTAAATTATATATGTAAGAATTTGGTACTAGCATACAAATGTCATATTGTTAAATAATTTGTATAGAAATGACGTGTCCAAAATCAATGTACATCTGATAAACTGGATCAATAAACTATCAATATCAATCAATATCAATATCTGTACCACTGCAAGTGTTGTTTTACTGAATATACATCAATAACACGTTATCAAAGATTGATAATGTTGAATTCAAAGTATTCTAACATTTCAAAAGGTTCATTGCAAATTTGTGTTGTGCAGTATGCAACTTGCAGTTGCGTTCTCCAAGTACATCCTGTTACATTTTTGGCAAATATGTGATTTTAAACAGCGACAAAACATAACAACTTTGTTACAAACATATACTTTGTGTATTTCGGCATTCAACTAGATAACCAAAATAAATTTTGGGCATCCCATAAAGTGAGTTACATTGCATAAAAAACTTCAGAAAATGAAAAAAGTTTTAGATTTGGCATTCCAATGATGTGGTGAGGGCAAACAAACCACTGTAACAATTGTTACTTTTGTTGCATTACTGTTAGTGGCTACAATTCCAAAAACAAAAACATTGTGTTCCCAAAACTTCCATCTGCATCCGACCGATTCCTCATGGTACATGCATTCCAATACTTCAACCTCCAGTCAGTGCAACATATTGTACTTCCTACAAACATGTTAAGTAATAGGGAGATTCAGCAGATTTAACTGAAGCAGGTCTTAATTACAACTTTAATAGAAATTTGTAAGTAGCAGAATGTAGTGACGTAGCAAGAGAGCTAGGTCTAACCAAAGAAAAGATAAAACTACTTGCATCTAGATAAAAAAAAGATAGGAATTTACAGGCTGGAGGTACATTTTTTGTTTCTATAAGAGGAGAAAATTGCAATTCATACCTTTCTTCAAAAAGGAAGGTGATTTGGTAATTTGTTTCAACATTTTTACCTTGTATTTCCAAATTAATGCATGAATTTTGAATAGGGTACAAAAAAGATGCTTGAAGACTATTTATTGATTCCTGTAAAAGAAGCTTAAAAACTTGTTCTTTTTCATGATGATTAAGTATGCATAAGTGCCAATTCACTACACTTAAAAGAAATTTATGAAAGTATACAACTGATATTTAAAAAAATATAAATACTCAGATCATAAGTGGATGATCTATGGAGACTTGTAGGTTATATGCATGATACTTGGATACTTGGCCAGCAGGCAGGATTTAAGTACCTATGTTTTCTGTGTGAGTAGGACAGCAGAGACCATAAGCAACAGTGGGTGAAAGACAAATGGGCAGTTCACCAAAACGTCATTCCAGGAACTGAAAATGTTTTGTGATTGAGCCTTCTCGATATACTACTCCTCCCACTCCATATTATGTTTGGTATGATAAAGCAGTTTGTAAATGCACTCCAAAAACTTGATGTTTCAAATATTGTGTGAACAATTCCTTTCTTGGAAGTGTTGAAAACAGTGTTGTTATAATAAATTAAATTTAAAGGGATTCGATTAATGACACTAAACACTTATTTTTAAATGTTTCAGAGACTTTGCCTCCATCCTCAACCGGCCATCGACTGGTTCTCATTGGTGTAGTTGACGATATTTTGTCATAGGTCTCCTCTGGTGGCGGTTCAAGGAACTTGAACAAATCTTTCTGGGGGATGTCGAAATTGAATACTTTGTTCCTATTTTTTTAAATGAAGATTTGTTTCCATGTGGACAGTTCTTGTTTTCCTGATGTATGTTTTAGTAGATTTTAGTAGACTCGCCAAGAGTTCGTTGTAAACAGATTGAGTAGGCAGAGAACAGCTGAGAGTGTTGATGTTGTAAACAGTGGAAGTTGAGTACACTTTGTTATTGTCATCGACCTTGGTAGACTGTGTAAGTAACATAATGCTACTGTAATCTATAAGTGTATTTCTACGGAAATAAAGAACATTTGCAATATCTGCAACTCAGACTTTTAATTCTACGAACCCACAAAGTCACAATATGTTAGATATATATGTTTGTATAGGTCACCAAAATGCATTTTTTTTTCCATTTTTATAATGAAGTCATTTTTTAACATATGGCCTAGTGGAATACAACATGACATGCTCCTCTTTCTAACAGACATGGTAAAGGCAGAGCCCGCCTCGGTAGCATGGTGGTAGCATGTCTGCCTCACATTCAAGAGGTGCCGAGTTTGAATCTCGGTCAGTTACCTTGATAAGGTTTTTTCCGGGGGTTTCCCTTATCCTGAAAGATGAATGTCAGGTAACTCTAAGCTCTAAGGACCCTGGGCTCATTTGAGCATCATTTCATCCATTCCATTCATCGTTCGATATGACTTAACGTTGGAGGATGTAAATTACAAAAAAAAAAAAAAAAAAAAAAAAAAAAAAAAAAAAAAAAAAAAAAAAAGGTAAAGGCGGTAAAATCGATAAAATCATTTTACAGTAAGATGGTGCATGTTACGGGTTTACGTGAATTCGATGAACAGCATGAAACTCGTAAACACTGCTGAGGATGTAATTACACCTGTTTCACTACCTGGTCATAACAATCTCGCCTTTTTTTTAGTAATATATCATTAACAAAATAAAATGCTATAGAAATGTTTTCTTTGCTGTCTATAGAGCCAAGTAAAATGGTTTTAAAAAAGGTATTAAAGAATAGATGCCTCAATATTTTATTTCACAAAATGTTATAATTTATCATAAAAACATATTTTAAGTAATTATCAAAGTCATATACACATGTACAAATACATATTGTGCTAACTCTGGAGTCAAAAACAATAAATTACAAGCACTTTAACCTACCAATACTTCAGAATCTTTAAAATAAATATAACTAAGAAGTTTCAGTGCTGATTAAACATAAATCTGTTCTTAAAGTACAACATATGTTCAAAATATTGCAATGAATAAACTATGAAGTATCTCAGGTATGCTTTACACCGTTGAACATGTTTTATTGTAAATGACCTTAAATAGCGACAACATTTGCAAATTAAATATCAGACAAGAGCTTTGGTTCAATCCAAGATGGTCATTTTTCTAGTTTTGACTAATTAAACATTTTGAAACAATATGCAAAAAAGTGATCACAGTTAAAATTTCAATTTTATATCAATGTATTTGTATATACATACTCAATTTTATTTGGTGGAATGTATCTCTGGAACGTTTTTCCTTTTGAATAGTATGACGCAGGAATGAAGGGCTCAGTAACAGACACTAAGGTACACAAGAATCTTGTTTATCCAGACTTGGTGCAACCAAGAGTAACCCAGTTTTAAAAAAAGAAATCTAAACAATCTGATAAAATTATGAAATAAATGTAAATTTGATATATGAAAAGTAATCACAGCTGTGCAAAAGTAGGAAAAAAGAACTGCAAGGTGCACAGAGGAGACTTGAATGATTATTTCGAGGACTGTCTGAAAACAAATGAAACATAATTTCTTATAATTTACTTAAGTGTTATGATAGCTTTTCAGTACTTGTAGAGATCAATACACCATAAGCAGATAATACTAAAAATTATTCCAGATACACCAGAAGTCTGGATTAGTGAACTTCTTGTGTACTAAAATTTAAACACTGAAAATGTTATTCCTTTCATTTAGAAACCAGAAGTTTTAATTGCAAATGGAGCAACTATATGCAGAGTCAAGGGGAAGGATACATAAAACAACCAGTCACTAATTTCTAATAGAAAGTCAAGGTAAACAGAAATTTTGGACGGATTATCCATTTTTAAACCAGAATTTCATGGAGCTGTGGGTCGCATATGGAATATCCACTTCAAACATACATACACTAAACTATCACAATAATTTAACCTAATTTTTTCCCAGTGGAATTATTTAATTATTTTGGGTGCACATTTCCTTCTTTTGTTTATGCTACTTCCATTTTATGCACCAGAGTTATTGCTGTTCATGTTACAAATAATCTGCATCATTTGTAGAGTTATAGAATTTGTAACTGCTCAATATTTTATGCAGGAAATGAAACATGCTGACTTTGATGATTACTAGGGCAGCGACAATGGAGCGGTTGTGTGTGTTGGGAGGCACCCGGTAGTGGACTGACTGCAATGAGAGGGTTCAGTACATCGTATGTTGAGTCACAGTAATCGACACACGGAGTTCACGCAAACACAATGCCAAAGGAAAGGTTACGAACGTCCACAGGTTTACAAAAGTATATATTTGAGTGTGGGGAACATGTTTTCTCTGTTTTTCATGAAAACCTTTATTGAAAAACTTGCAATGAAACAATTGCTCATAGTAAACTGAGTAATGTACTGCGACATGTCAATACAGCAACACATAAGCGTTGTGTTGCAAAATGTGAGAATTCATCGCTACAAGACATACTTCCATTAAATCAAACTGTATTTATTTCTACAGATATTCCTTTCCATAGGCTACAGGATACAAAGTTGCGTGCGTTTTTAGAAAAGTACACTGACAAAACAATTCCACACCCTAAGACTTTACGTAAGTACTATGTAAAAAATGTTATAAGTACATTGATGGTATAAGAATGAACGTAAATAACTGCAACATATGGGTTTCAATGGATGAAACGGATGTCATTGGGTGATTTTGGTAAATGTGGTTGCCTGGAGCACTGGACATAGAAGACCCCATTGGATCATATCTTCTAACAAGTGACGTAGTCAGTGTTGCAAATTATTCTACTATAAGTGCAGTATTTGACAATGCCATGAAAATACTATGGCATCAGGTGTGAAACACGATAGAGTATGACCCTGGCACCTGTATAGCCATTTGGACACTACCATGCCACGTTAGTGACGTTTAACCCTTATTGCTGTACCCTGACTCTTCCTATTCTATACGATATCCACACGTTCCCGCCCCGATGTCGCAGCCCTAATGATTACTAGAGTACTTCCTATATTGCACTGATCTAAGATGTTGATCATAGCCTCTATTTTATCTAAGTTGCTAAAGGATCAAAACATATGATGCAAGGGGCTCTGAGGATGGTTTCAGAAGAGCAGTTTATACAAGAATACTTAGCAGAAAAAGCCAAAGTTTGGACTCACGATGAAAGTTTCACTGTCAGTATAGCTTTAAGAGTTTACTTTGCTGAAGCATGGAAACAAATGCTTAATGTGGGATGTCAAGTGACAGAAGCCTTTAAAAAAATCTACCCTACAGCTGTGGCAGTGTCACAGAATCTGAACTTCTCAACAAATATGGAGTCATCATTTAGCACTGATAAGAACAATCTACCTTCATTTAACAATCTTTCAATCTTTGCTTAATAGTACATGATACAGTGAAACTCCATCTTGCTTTTTAACACTACACTTGTTAACTTTCCAAAGTTAAAACTATTAAATCATATCTTCATGCAGAAAAGCATAGTTATATTGTAATAGCAAGAAATTAAGAATGTATAAAATGTACATCAATAACTATATGTACAAAAATTACATGTAAAATAAATGGGAATTTCTTTTCTAAGAATCCTTGAAGATACGATAGTATTGCTTGCTTCTTTCTATCCCACTTACTGAAATTCTTCCCGGTACCACAATAAACATTAAGGCAAACCATGCTTCTTTCTTGGCTACGCACAGATTTCTAATCTATATCTTACACTCACAACAAAAACTGTCACAAAAATGGGAAACTTACACACTGCACTCATATAAGAAATAAGATAAACAATTTTTCCCAAAGAAAGATTCAACATAAAACAATCTACATGACTTTATAGAGTTCAGATCACTTATTGCTGAATGTTTGCACTTATTTACTACTTTTTACTAAAAGTCACTATTCACTACTAGTGCAATCAAATTTTAAAGCTGCACACTACACAATTTGTTACAGCCTAATAAAACAGTACTACGATTGTGATGAAGGATAGACATGGAAGCTCTGGCCTATCACAGCACTGTATACCAATTGGCACAGCATATATGGGCTAATACAACATAATGCAACAGCACTTAATGCTTCGTCATGTCCATCAGAGAAATTTGTAACTCTATGAATCTAAATTGTGAAAATATCTCCACTTTTACAGACAAACCATAAAAGCTGGCAAATATGTAACACATTACCTAAACCAACCTCTCCAGTTGACACAAATACAGTTTGGAGACAAATGCTAATTGATATGATGAATACACAATATACCTAAGGATCCCATGAATTAGATGAATGGTAATTTGCATTTGAGCTTCAAAGTTCAGCTTTCTTAGGGATGGGGTAGTGGCCCAATGCAATACCTTATTTTTGTGTTCATTGCTAGGCAAATAAATTATAATAAATATTAGTGACTAAAACTTTATTAAATGTAACAATAAAACAAGTAGTCAACAAGCTGATGAAGCATTTGATTGATTTGAGAAACTAATCTTTTGAAAAATAAATAATTATAAAGAGCAAGTTAAGTTTTAGTCACTAATATTTATTATAATTTGTTACTTTATAACTCTTCACTGTCAATAGCTTCAAATTTTTGCTTAAGTTGTTAAGCAAATTGTCCAGAATGTTTATGCAATAGATAAATGAGGAAACAATGAACAAGAGTCTCTCATACCACATTTCTCAACATCTGCCTAATCCGCTTTGGAGGAGAAAACCACAAAAATAAGGCTTAAGGGCCTTTCACAATGAAACACAAGTTGGTCTTTACATTGTAAGGCATTAATACATCGTTTTTTATACCATCCACATTCAAAAGTAAGTACAACTCTCATATTTCCTTCTCCTATGATTTTTTTATCACTAAAAATTATTTACCTATTAAGCATCACATAATTCCCTCTCCTGGTTCAATTGCAGCCGCCTTCAAATAACTTAATAATGGACAACAATCGATGCAGCGGTGCTTGTCACGAACAACAATGGATGCAGTGCTTGCCACAAAAATACTTGTATTGCCATTATCACAAAATTGAAGTGTGAAGTTGCAGACATCAAAGGATAAGATGACTACGGCATATAGAGAGAATGATGGAAGATAGAATGCCAAAAAAAAAAAAAAAAAAAAAAAAAAAAAAAAAAAAAAAAAAAAAAAAAATATTGAAAGGAAGATTGTATAATAGAAGAAAAAAAGGAAGACCGAGAACAAGGTGGTTAGATGATGTAATGGAGGACCTAAGAACAATCAGAATCAGAGGCTGGAAAAGTAAAGCGGAAGACAGAGATGTGTGGAGGAGGATAGTGCAGGAGGCCAAAACCCACCAAGGGCTGTAGAGCCAGTAGAGAAGAAGAAGAAGTTGCAGACATGTTTCTAAGTCAGTTTGTTACAAGTCGTCATATCAAAATATTCAAACTGCATGGAAAAATTTAAATTGAATATATAAATGATATATAGAAGAGATATAAAATAAATGAAAATAGTGATGATAGTGATGAAAGTGAGACCGCAGAGTAGTCAGAGAAAAGAAACAATGAAACAATATATTGTAGGCCCAATGAAACTGTGGTATGTATCCAGTTCATTCACAAATTATTGTATACCTATGTAACCTTTACATAATACATGATTTCCCTTGCTTTCTGAATTCCTAGAAGCACCACTTGTGTAATTCTCTTGCCAGTGTTTTCAAGCAAATTTTTCAAGAAAAAAAAAGGGAGGAGGGAGGAATTATGCGATAAAATATGGTATATGCGAAAAGCTTCTAATAAATTATATTATTTTATGAAAACGCTTTTCATACAAATTAATTGGTTTATGCTAAGCTTTATATTATTTACTTACTTCATAATATAAATAAAAGAGCAATGTACTAGTTTAAGTACTGGAAAATGTAACAACGAATATTCCAAAAACATTACTGCCCACAAAATGTAACAATATACAGGATGAACATAAAGTCTCGATACATTTTTTAAAAAATGGTTGATTTTGAATTTCTTTTACATGAGATTTGACAGTTGCTGTCAACTGAAGAACGAAATGCTGTTGTTTCTGCAAGTTTTAGGGGATTTACATATCACGAAGTTCGAGCGGATTTTGAAAGAAAATTCCATAAACCCGATCCTACAAGGGCTAATATCAGCCTACTGATGAGAAATTTCAAAGAACAGGCAGTGTGGAAGATGTGAAACGTTCGGGTAGACCCTGGATGACCAACAAAACTGTGCAGCAGGTAAACGATGCTGTGACCCGAAGTCCGAAAGCAGCAACCAGGAGGTTAAGTCGAGAGTTGGGTGTACCACAATCAACAATGTGGAAGATTCTGCATTTCACTTAAAAAAAAAAAAAAAAAAAAGGTCATACCACCTCCAAATTCGACATGCACTGGAACAGGAAGACTACGCTTGTCACAAAGCAATGTGTTACGTACGACCTGTTGAGGTCAGTTGAAGAAGCCAATTTGTTGCAAAATGTGTTGTTTAGCGATGAGGCCACCTTCCACAAATGTGCCGTGGTCAACAGACACAACTGCAGAGAGTGGGCGGATGAACAACCAAATGCGATCTTGGAGTGGGAAAGAAACATTGCAAATGTGTGGTTGGAGCTGAGAAAATCGAAGGTGTATCGGCCATTATTCTTTGACAGGCATTTCGTACCTTGATATGCTTCAACTGTTTCTTCAACCACAATTACAGCAGGATGGTATTTTGGAAACTGTGGTTTTCCAAGAGGATGGAGCCCCTCCTCATTTCATACTGATTTTTCGGGAGTACCTGGATACCACATTCCCACATAGATGGATTGGCAGGGGTTCACACTGCATATGGGCACCACGTTCCTCAGATCTGACACCTCTTGACTTTTTTTGCATGGGGATATGGAAATCACAAGTGTACAAAGTTAAAATCACCTCCATTGCCATTCTTAAGCAGGCAGTGCGCAACATCACACCTTTAATGCTGAACAAAGTGTTTGAGGCAGCAGTGCATCGCTGGGAAACCTGTATGGAAGTGCAAGGTGGTCATATTGAATGAGACTAAGCAGAAATGTTCATGGATTTATGTGTTACTATGTCATATGGTTTACAATACTTGTATTTGTTTGAATCTAATATTACGTTTTCTCGAAAATGGATCGAAACTTTATGTTCACCCTGTATATTCTGTTCTTTACCACATATGCACATAGAGTAAATCGATCTGAAATTTCACCTGAAATACATGTTTTGAGATTCCCTATACCAAAACGCCAAAACCGTAGCTGGCGTATCAAATAGACATCAAACTATGCTTTACATGGACAAATTTTATTACTGCTAATTTTCTCACAAATGTTAATTAAAATACCATATGTTAAACTTAAGAATCATGGGACTTTAAAACATATATTTAGTAAAATGCCAGTATCACATTTTTAAATGAAATTTTAAAGTGGTGGAAAATATACAGAGATTTAAAAAAAGTGATGTTAGTGGTACTAGTACCAACTTATCTTAAGTAAATACAATGTACACATACTTGAATAACGCCAGTGCGTTTATAAATTGTATTTTTGAAAAGCTCTTTGAGGTCACGAATCTATGCCATTTTAAATAATATAGTTAGGATCATTTCTAGTAATACCAAAACTTACACAATGCCATATTTTAATTTGTATTATTAGCTAAATTCAGACACAAGAACTATCTCTTAGAGTAAACTTGATGTGTTGTCTGTTTTAATTAAAATGCTTACATGCAAACAGAAGATGTAGAATCTGGTCTTATTCACACTAAATAGAAGGTTGGTCAGACTTAATGTACCAAGTGACTGCCATGGTACAGTGGACCAGAGCATGTAGCTCTAGTTTATGGTTACAGAATTATCCCAAGATGGATCCCACCCTAGGAGTGGAGCTATTGAAGTCGGGTATTCTTCCAGTGTTCAGTTCACCAACTCCTAGTAGGAAACAGGGGTAACACGAAAGATTTTTAGGTCGAGGTGTAACAGCCACTGACCACTCTCCAAACCCCCTATACTACTATTTTTACTATAGTAAAACCTCGTTAACCCGGACCACTTTTGAAGAAAAAATTATGTTGTTTAGCGTAGTAAATGAAGACTTGTTTTACAGACAATAAATTGCTATTATTAGGTACATTACTCAAATTCTTTTGCCACTGCACTCACCCCACCTGGAGGTTGAAGAGGAAAATAAGTGTGGAAGAAGATTTTAGAGACTTTTTAAAAATACTGATGGCTGCTCTGATGTTGATGAAGAAGGCTTTCACAAATTGCCAATGACGAAGGTTATAATCAATTACAGAGGAGGCCATCATTGCATCATGCAGTGTTAGTGAAAATGGAAATGAAAAGCATTCTTATTCAGACAGTGTTGATGAACCAGCTGTGGTTATGAGCCATGTACAAGCAGTGGCAAACATAGAGAAACTGATGCCTTATTTTAAGAGTAAGCTGAAACATTGGCAAATGAACTTCTGATGTTAAAGCAGATGCAAGATAGTGCTGCACGTTAGCAATACACTAAACTGAGATAGCGAAGCTCATTACCATTTTTACTACTGACTATTTGTAGCTATATTGTGTACAGTGCAAATACATAGGCTATTACAACACACAAGTGTCTGTGTTTTTAGGTGAAAATGTTCAGATATTAATTTCTAAATGCCATTAAAACTATTTTGCTGATGTTGTACACGGTTTTTTATCATTTTTCCATCATTCTACAGACAACCTGGATTTTCATTAACTTGGATTGGGCCTGGTCCCAGTTGATCCGGGTAAAAGAGATTCTACGGTACTACTATTACTACTAATGCACTGAACCCCTCTGGTTCTGATTCCAAAATGATTTCACTTGTCTGATACAAGTTTACATCATAGTTATGTTAAGGCGACCTCTATGTTGATATATTAAAATTTATGGTAACATTAAATATAATAACATCCTTAGATATTTCTGCAAATTAAAATTGCACAAAACTTGTTTTTGGGCTTGGGTAAGCAGCATTATATGAACAATACTCTGGCCACATTTATGCTTCTTAAGGGATCCAAAGGTACACACGAACTTTTAAGTCTGTACAACAATAACACATCTAAGTGTCATGTTTAGTGCCTTTGTAGTTAATAAATTTATTATCTTATTTAACATATAAACACAATTTTTTCAAGAACCATCATTTACTCAAAATGTTACCCTCAGCTACTTAAGTCTGATTCTGAGCCCTTTGCATGAAAAAGGGGGAATTTTAGGGCCTATTTTTCTGTCATAGTAACACTTTATGCCTCCACAATGATGCTTCTGCACAATATTCACCAAACAATGTCTAATGAATCTGTTAGATTTACATCATTATTTGTGTGTAGAGGGAAAGAAAAATCAAAGAGTGAGATTTATAAAAATTACAAAATTTTTATAAAATTCTTATTAATGTTTTTAACAAGTCACTTAGCATCCACAATAAAACACAGTCATTCACTTATAGATGTATTGCATTACCTAAATAAGGGTTTCTGCAGGTACTTTTAGTGAACAGTATATAAAAATTTATTTGTTGATTTTAAAACGTTCTGCTCGTAACTTTTTCTTCTCATCTTCCAGTAATGGACTACTAACTGTTGACACCTTCTTTCCACTAATGGGAGAGTCTGCAATGCTGAATCGCTGCTTCCTTTTCTCTAGCTTTTCCAACATTTCTGCCTGAAAATCAAAGAAACAATTTGCAACTTCAGATAAATGAACTTATGAAGACTTTTAATATAATGTATCACTGAAATTTCATTTTAAAAAAAATGCTTAAATTTTCAATTTTTTGTTTTTACTATATTTATATAGGTATTATATCCTCAGTCCAGAAAAAAAAAAATCTGGACTGAGGACACAAGCAATTTGTTTGTGAAATCAATCTCCATTAGAAAGAAGTATTAACTCTCAATTTATTAAGATAAGTGGAACCTTAGTGGCAAATATTTATATTTGTGTAATATTTATTGCTTCACTGTAGCTAGCTTCATTTTCTACGTAATCAAAGCCACATATTTGCTATATTGGAAATTTAACTGTTGTGCCAAGTGTCACGACAGTTTACTGTTTAACACTCTAGTGCCCGATTTCACCAACAGAAGTTAAGACTTAACACGGGTTTAACAATAGTTATAACAAAAATTGCATTTCACCAACAAGTGTTAGCTTGTGTTAAATCTCTTGTTAAACTAACAAGTCAAATTTCTGATGTTAAGTCCTTAACAATTGTAAATAGTCAAGATGACCGGGGTGTGAATGCGGCTGTTGTTGATTTGCTATATTTAAGACCGTGTAAATGGCATTTGTAATAGAGTACGGCCCATGAGGAGAAATTATTTTGAGGAGCTATCAGAAAAAGCTTTTCTGCAGCAGTATAGAGTGTCCAAACAAGTTGCTATGAAGGTTACTGCGGAAGTACAAGAGAGGTTAGAACATGCATTGAAAGGAATATGCCGATCTCACCTTTGCTTCAAGTATTAATAACTTTGAGATTTTATAATCCACTGAATTATATGGATAATACACTGTCCACCTCCCGTCTTGAAACGTTCAAGTCACTCATCACTTGTCCTTCACTACTTGTTTTAAATTTATGTAATACTGAGTTAGAAATAGCATCGAAAGGAATATGCCGATCTCACCTTTGCTTCAAGTATTAATAACATTGCAATTTTATAATTCACTAAATTATGTGGATAATGCACTGTCTACCACCCGTCTTGAAATGTTGAAGTCACTTGTACTTCTTCGCACCTCGTTTTAAATTTACGTAATAATGAAGAAGGTCCTTTCATGGAAGTGTTGAAAACAGTGTTGTTGTATAAATTAAGTTAATTGGGAGTCGATTAATAACACAAAACAACACTCACTTTTAAATTTTCCCGGAACCGGTTTCTGAGGCCTTCCCTCTATCTTCAGCCGGACATCGACTAGTTCTCATTGGTGTAGCTGGCAATATTTTGTCTTCGGTCTCCTCTGGTGGCGGTTCGAGGAACTTGCTGAACAAATCTTTCTGGGGGATGTCGAAATTGAATACTTTGTTCCTATTTTTTGAAATAAAGATTTGTTCCCATGTGGACAGTTCTTCTTTTCCTGTTGTATGTTTTAGTAATTTTGGTTCTGGATTTATGTTGTGGTTTTTTTCCCAAAAATGCGTGGCAACTGCTGATTTTTCTAATTGTTTGTATTTTATGTTCCTAAAGTGTTCCTTTGCTCTTGTTTCTAAATTTCTTTTGGTTTTTCCAATATAAATTTGACTACAGTCACAGCATTCAATTTGATATATACCAGATTTTTTGTTAGATGGAATGGCATCTTTGATGTTTGAGCAAATTAGGTTTTTTAAGGAGTAATGGTTCACTGGAGCTAGTTGAATGTTTTGTTTTTTGAAGACTTTTTTGAATTTATCAAAGGCCCATGGATGGTAACTGAATTTTTTGAAGATCATTTTAGTTTCATTGAAACAAAAAAACGTCATATACACCAAGGCACACAAAGGTAACAAAATAGTCATAATGGATAAATCTGATTACCTTGAAAAAATGGAAGAAATGCTAACTAACAGTGAATATGAAACCATTAACAAAAATCCATTAACAGCTTGCATAAAATCATTTGAAAAAACAATAGCAAAATCAAGTATAATATCAAACAAATATGCAGTTAAACCAGATAACCCAACCTTACCTAGACTTTATGGCTTACCCAAAATACACAAACCATCCATAACAATGAGACCTATAGTTAGCAGTATAAATTCACCAACATACAAACTTGCAAAATGGCTAACAAACAAATTCAACTCATTTCCAAAATTCGATAGCCTAAGCATCAAAAACACCTATGAACTTATAGAACACATTAAGGATACTGAACTAAATGAAGAAGACACACTAGTCTCATTTGACGTTAAATCACTGTTTCCCAGCATACCAGTTAAACAACTCCCAACATTGATAGAAAAATGGCTCAAATCACTTGGAATGTCATCACTTGAAATTTCAGATTACATCGAACTTACCAAAATATGCATAGAACAGAATTTCTTCCAGTTTCAAACAAAATATTTCCATCAAACTTCTGGTTTAGCAATGGGCAACCCCTTATCACCCTTCCTGGCCGATCTGTACATGAGTGCACTAGAAATAAGGATCACTAAAGGTTTCCCATGGATGTTCAAACTCTGGCAAAGATATGTAGATGACATATTTGCCATAGTGCCAAAAAAACACATCAGTGATGCACTAAAACTTTTAAATATTCAAGAAAAAAGCATCAAGTTCACTGTAGAAGTTGAAAAAGACGAGTATTTACCATTTTTAGATCTAAAAATAATCAGAAATAAAAATAGAATAAACTTTGGCATATACAGAAAACCAACACAGACAGACAACTACATAAAAGCTAATGGCTACAATCCAAGATCCCACAAACTGGCAATCTTTAATAGTTTAGCACACAGACTGGTCAACATCCCTCTCACAGCAGAAGAATACAAAATAGAATACAACAAAATTATTGAAATAGCACAGAAAAATGACTTTCCCAAATCACTAGTAGACAAAAAAGTGAACTTAGCAAAAAAGAAGAAACTACTAAAGGAAACCACAACCCTCTCAGCTACAGAAACTAAAATGATCTTCAAAAAATTCACTTACCATCCATGGGCCTTTGATAAATTCAAAAAAGTCTTCAAAAAACAAAACATTCAACTAGCTCCAGTGAACCATTACTCCTTAAAAAACCTAATTTGCTCAAACATCAAAGATGCCATTCCATCTAACAAAAAATCTGGTATATATCAAATTGAATGCTGTGACTGTAGTCAAATTTATATTGGAAAAACCAAAAGAAATTTAGAAACAAGAGCAAAGGAACACTTTAGGAACATAAAATACAAACAATTAGAAAAATCAGCAGTTGCCACGCATTTTTGGGAAAAAAACCACAACATAAATCCAGAACCAAAATTACTAAAACATACAACAGGAAAAGAAGAACTGTCCACATGGGAACAAATCTTTATTTCAAAAAATAGGAACAAAGTATTCAATTTCGACATCCCCCAGAAAGATTTGTTCAGCAAGTTCCTCGAACCGCCACCAGAGGAGACCGAAGACAAAATATTGCCAGCTACACCAATGAGAACTAGTCGATGTCCGGCTGAAGATAGAGGGAAGGCCTCAGAAACCGGTTCCGGGAAAATTTAAAAGTGAGTGTTGTTTTGTGTTATTAATCGACTCCCAATTAACTTAATGAAGAAGGTGTTTCGTGTTTCTAGTAATGACACATGCATTTGAATTAAATTCGTTTCCAATTTTATCCAACATGACATGTTTCTCTTTTACATTCACCGCATCCGTCCTCTTATTTTCCACAATATCCTTATACCTTGTCACCAATTCAATTAGCAATTCTTTCTCCATCAATGAGAAATTTGTTTCATGGTTTTTGTTTACAATTTTGCTTATCCACCATTTTTTCAGCTGTGTGCAGACAAACATGAAAACAAAAGTGCATTGCAGTACATTTAGAAAATAATACAACTCATACATAGCCTTCTATAGCTGTAGGGTGAGGTTGTGTATATCGCACCACGCCTAAATCGCACCATTTTCTCCAGAAACAGTGCTTCTGTCTGCATCCGCGATCTAGCGGCAGTTTTTGTAAGTTCTATACCTACATGCGCCTGTGCAGTAGTTTGGTGAGGTTGGCTGTGTTCGTTGTGTTGCAATATAAATCTGAAGTTTTTTGTTCATATTTCCGCAGTTTTTCCAACAATCTAAGCATCCTATCTATTGGTAAGTTATTCATCATATTCTTACTATATTTTTAAAGATAGTTGCTTCCTTTAGCTACATTTTTACGATAAAAACGTTCGTTAAACTGCACGCGGTTAGGAGTAGCGGGGTTGAAAGCATAAAATGGCCGCTTTGCCGAAATCGCACCATCATGGGTTGCTCAAATTGCACCGCCATTGCGCCATGTTACGAGAATTGATATTAACTATTATAATTCACTTGATTGCAGTTTGTGATGGCGGGGAAGAGAGAATATGGTAAGTGGACGGCAGAACATATGGAGCTGGCAATCAAGGATTACAGTGAGGGAAAAATCAGACTTAATCAAATCGTTACAAAGTACGAAATCCCTAAGAAAACATTCCTTAGGCATTACCGTGGCGAAGTGAGGAGAGGTTTTAAACGTCAGCCACATTCTTCAGTGAATGGGAGAGAAACAGCTCTGCCTGTAGAGGCTGAAAAAGAACTAGAAGAAGTTATTCTTAGTTTTGAGTCTGCACTAATGGGCCTAACTAGAGCAGAAGTGCGAAAACTGGCTTACAATATTTTAGATGCAAATCCGCATATTAAAAATCCCTTCAATCATGAAAGCAAGATGGCAGGTACTAAATTGTACTACTCCTTTATGAAGCGTCATCCTCATCTAAGTTTAAGACAACCAGAAAATGTTTCTGTTGCTAGAGCTAAATGATTCTGCAAGCACAACGTAATGAATTTCTTTGATGCCCTACAAAAGATTATTGACGATAATGAGTTAAACGCTCTGAGAATCTATAATGTTGACGAAACGGGAATTTCAACAGTACAAAAGAAATCTCCCAAGATAGTTGGGGAAAAAGGAAAAGCCAGAGTTTGTCAACTAGCTACAGGAGAAAGAGGAGTAAATACCACAGCAGTTTGCTGTTGTAATGCAGTCGGTAATTTTGTACCCCCAATGCTAATTTTCAAAAGAATGAGATACTGCATAGATCTCAAAACTGGAGCACCCGAGGGCAGTCTAGTCGAGGTATCTGAAACAGGCTACATTAACTCCGACCTGTTTATAAAGTGGCTACGTCATTTTATAAAATTTGTTAAACCTTCTGTTGAAGAGAAAGTCTTGCTTGTGCTCGATGGTCATTCTACACATTCGAAAAACCTAGAGGCTATCAAACTGGCTAAAGAGAATGGCATCATTCTTCTGCAGCTACCAGCACACACTACTCATCGCTTGCAGCCTCTTGATGTGTCTTTCTTCAAACCTCTGCAGCTGTATTATGATGAAGCTGTAAGGAAACATCTGCGGAAAGAGGAGAGGGTCACTTAGTTCAGTGTGGCAGGTATTTTTGCTGAAGCCTATGCCAAAGCAGCTTGCATGTCTAACGCCATATCTGGGTTCAAAACCACTGGCATTTGGCCTCTTGATAGAAATGTGTTCAAAGACACAGACTTTGTTGCACTTCATCTAGCACCAGCTTCCAACTCAATGGAAGGAACATCAGATGAGTTAATAGAACAAGCTGCCAATGTCGTGGATCCGGCATCAACTGTGGGCAGTTATCAAGAACTAGAAGAAGTAGACCTGGAAAGTAACAGGAATGCCAGGTGTCTTAAGGTTTCAGTGAAACAGATCAGTCCTTTGCCCCAGATCACCAGCAAGCAAGGGAAGCGTTTGTCAAAGGGTGCACATAAAGCAGAGGTGTTAACAGCAACGCCCTATAAACTACAACTGGAAGAGAAAAAAGAGGCTGCAAGTAAAAAGCTTGAGAAATTCAAGAGGAAACTCGCCGACAACTTCGAAAATCCTGACGCAGGAACAAGTGGAAATCAAGAAGGACGCCCAAGAAAGAAAGTTTGCCAGAAGAGGGTAGCATCAACCAAAAATAAAGAATCGTGGTTTTGCTTCATTTGTGAGGAGGATACGATTAAAAATATGGTTCAGTGCCAAACATGTGCAAAGTGGGTGCACGAAGAATGTTCTGGAAACTACAAAGAGGACGTCGTTTTCTTTTGTGACACTTGCCAGTTGTGATATATGACATTTTGACTTAAGCAACTGTTGTATCATTTGTCTGTTTAATTGTTTCATGTGTACTGTGTTGAATGTCAGTAGATTTAAAAGTTCAATTAAATGTTAAGTCAATTGAATTCAGTACTAATTAGCGAGGTGCGATTTTGGCAACTATAAGTGCGATTTTGGCAACAGTTTCCTAAATGGCACCAATTACAAGCAAATCCGTTTCAATGTTTAATTAATATTTCTAACAGATTTAAAAATTTGACAAAATATACAAAGCATGCTTACATACTGACAATTTCAATGGACAATATTTGCACTTACAATTCCATATATTTATAAAGTTATGTTGATGTTTCTATAAACTGGTGCGATTTAGGCCACCTTACCCTAATATTTACAAGTTTCTTGGTGTTAACACATGTTTGTTAACATTTTCAGAAAACAGGTTGGTGAAATGTAAGAAATTTAACAGCTTTGTTAGCATGTTACAAATGTTACGTTACATTTGTTAACTTCGATTTTAACATCTGCTGGTGAAATCGGGCATAGACCTTGCATTCTAAACACACGCCAATGTTGTGGTGTTGCAAGTGTAAGCCTTCAACTTTATTGCAATAGACATGCAGGAATCCAGTCCTTTTATATTTTGTGGCTAAACAAATCATTTTAGCAACATATGGTGAAGATATAAAGACAAATAAGACATGTTTTGTACCTCTACTTCATTATCCTAATTGCTAAAGTAAATGACTAAGGTGTGATGATGTATTCGCAATCAAAACTTTGATCACTTTCATTTCTCATTTATGCAACCATGCACTTTAGAGGAATATGGTACAGGAACTTATGTTTCAGCTTAACATCAGGAAGTTGTTGAAGTCTGCACACTCATATCCCTAACATCTTGACATATAAAGCACCACATTGAATTTAAGCTCCATTTGTCCCAGTACCCTTTATCCAGCATTTTTCAAATCTCAAAAGTATTCCTTAGACTTGGTTTATAACTTATTAGCTTGAAATTTTCCGAGCACTTCAGAAATTGTGGATTTAGAAATATAATTGTTGTGCACTGTTAAAAAATATTAAATGATTTAATTAAAATCATCTGCATAACTCAGTTTGAAGAAGTTGAAGTTCACAAAGATGGCAATAAAAAATGCTTTTTCCTTAATCTAATTAAAATAAAGAAATGCCTGCATAACGGCTTTATATTTGTATACCATGTTCAATTAAGCATTTGGAAACAATGCAATAAGTCATAGGGAATAAAGGTAATTTTAGCTTACCATATTAAAAATCTGATGAGTTGAACTCCGTGGTTCAAATCCCGGCCGTGGCATTGAATTTTTCATGTTGACTCTATCTATCAAATACCTTAGCCCATATACGGCTAGTGTAAAGAAATGATTAATTTTCATCAATTAACTAAAATAATAAGAGTTAAATGATAAAGCTGGGACTCAAGTACTTACGATAGTAAGTCACCACAAACGGTGTATCTCGAATGAGAGTGGTCTACCGGGAAAATATATGAGTCAAATGGAGAATTTAATGTCGTGACGGCAAGTTGGCCATGGTAGCTCAATGTGTTAGAGCGACTGGATGGAAACCAGCAGATCCGTGGTTCAAATTCCAGCCATGGCATTGAATTTTTCATGTTGACTCTAGCAAAGACCTTAGCTCATATACGGCTAGTTAGAAGAAATGATTAATTTTCATAAATTAACTAAAATCACATGACATTATATACTATTCCACAAACTATTTTTACAAATCTTGGATATTCCTCTACTTCAAGCTAAGATAAACATTTGCAGAAATTATTTTTTGTTAATTTTGTTGTAGGTCAAGGAGAATATGGGAATACAGCAGGCTTTAAGCAACTGTTAATCATTTAAAGCTGGTTTGTTATGTGATGGCTTTAAAGTTCCATTCTCTTTGCATGGCTAAGATATAATAAAATGAATAACAACTTGACAAAAGTATAAGCACTGGAAATTTCATACAAATAACAGGGAATATTTGGAAAATAGTTCACTTCATAAAAAAGTCCAGTATTTGAAATAAATTGGGTGCTTTAATGATATCTACATCTTTCCTGTAACAAACCTTCAAACGATGTGTGTTTGGAGGAATTTAGTAACCGTGACGTCAAAATTAATATAAAAATTATTAATATAAAAATGATTTATGGCTAGCTACAATTGATATGGAAGCAATAGAAGCAGAAGAATATATTTCTCTAACAAAAATATGCATTGAACAAAACTTCTTCAGCTTTAATGGAAAACACTACAAGCAGAAATCAGGATTATCAATGGGCAATCCACTTTCACCTTTTTTGGCTAACTTATTTATGAGTGCATTTGAAACACAAATTAAAAAGTCCTTCCCATTGATCTTCAAGGTTTGGTATAGATATGTTGACGACATCTTTGCAATTGTACCAAGTAAACATTTAGATGATGCATTAAAATTACTCAATCTGCAAGAAAGGACTATCAAATTCACAATAGAAAAGGAAATCAATGGACAACTACCTTTCTTGGATCTAAATATCATCAGGAATGATACAAAAATAAAATTTGGAATTTACAGGAAGCCAACACATTCAGAAAATTATATAAAAAATAATAGCCACAACCCAATTACACATAAACATGCAATAATAAACAGCCTTACACAGACTAGTCAACATACCCATGGAAAAAGAAGAATATTTCAAGGAACAAAAAGCAATACTACACATAGCAGAAGAAAACGGATACAACAAAAGTTTGGTGTTGAAGAAAATTAGAAAATCTAAACTAAAGAAAACCATTAAGGAAGCAACCACATTTATTAAAGAAAAAGAAAGCAACAAAATATTCAGTTCATTCACATATCATCCAAAAACATTTAATAAATTTAAAAAGATATTCAAGGAACAAAATATCATCTTGGCACCTACTAATAGATACTCAATTTTAAAATTACTAAATTCAAAAACAAAAGATGAAATTCCTTCAGGTAACAAATCTGGAATATACCAAATAAATTGTAAGAATTGTGAAAAATGCTACATAGGTCAAACAAAAAGAAATTTAAAAACCAGAGTCAAAGAACACTTTAGAAACATCAGATTGAAACAAGAAGACAAGTCAGCAGTAGCATTTCATTTTTGGAATGAAAACCATGACATTGATCCAAATCCAAAATTATTAAAAGGAGTGATAAACCAAAATAGATTGACAACATGGGAGAACATATTCATCTGGAAAAATAAGGATCGCGTAATGAACTTTGAAATCCCGCCAGTAGATAATTTGACAAAAAAGTTCATAGTTCCACCACCAAAGAGAGCAGACAACAACAGATGCCAGTTGGAAAGAGATTGAAAATGGAGGCCAGGGCCTTTGAAACTAGTGTCTCATAAATATATGAAAAAGTAAGTGACGAGTGTCAATAAACCAACCACAAATAATTTTTATATTAAACCTTCAAACCTTTAGCCTATCTCTTATGGTTTACTGGTTAGCAAAACTAATCGAGAATGATGAAGATTCTGAGGACGTTCCCAAAAATTTCAAGATAAACATTTCATTTGGCATGAAAATACCTTAACCATACAGTATTTTAATCAAAATCATTAAAGGCCACGAGAAAATAAAGAATTTAAAAAAAAAAATGTTTCACGTAAATGGTGTGTGTATATACATATTACATACAGAGCGTATATAAATGAATATCGGGGTTTTAACTCTTTATAATACATATTACATTCAGCTTACAATTATAAATGATATGTCAAATGAAAAAGTGTGGCAGCGCCTTGGCTCAGTGGTTAGACTGCTTGGCTCTCACCAAGGTGGCCCGGGTTCGATCCCAGGCAACCGCAATGTGAGATTTGTGGTGGACAACACGGCGCTGGGGTGGGTTTTCTCCGGGATCTCCGTTTTTCCCCGCCATCTCATTCCACCGGTGCTCCATCTTCATTTCATGTATCATCAGTGTCATCGCCTGCGGTGCCATATGTTGTAAAAGCGGGCGTTAAAACACTACACTACACATCAAATGAAAAAGCAACTCAAACAGTTTTGTTTGTTGGCACCAGTGCGCATATGCATGCAATGTTTCTGCCGCAATCTGCTAGACAGCGGTAGTAGCAAAGATGGCAACTAATAAACAGAAAGCGTTTTGTGTTTTGCAGTTTGCAAAGTCCGAATTTGTAGTTACTGTGCAACGTGCGTTCCACATTAAGTTCGATTGTGATACTCCTAGTGATAATAACATTCGTAGATGGTATCATCAGTTTGAATATACCAATTGCCTTTGTAAAGGGAAGAGCACGGGACGACCAAGAGTAAGTGAAGGGACTGTTGACTGAGAGAGTCATTCACTCATAGTCCAAAGAAATCAGTCCAGAAGGCTAGTCGTGAATTACAAGTTCCTGAGTCAACTCTTTGGAAAGTTGTAAGAAAACGCTTACGGCTACGTCCTTACCGTTTACAATCAATACAGGCTCTAAAGCCGACACACCACAGACTACATGCCAACTTTGCAAACAACATGTTTCATGACGATGACGATTTTATGGATCATGTTGTCTTCAGTGATGGATCAACCTTTCACCTTAGGGGACATGTTAACACTCATAATGTGCGCATCTGGGGCTTAGAAAATCCTCATGAGATGATACAAATGCAACAAGATTCCCCTAAAGTGAATGTTTTTTGTGCCATATCCCAGCGAAAAGTTTATGGGCCTTTCTTTTTTGGTGAACCTACTGTAACTGGCACTTCTTACCTTGATACACTAGAGCAATGGCTCTTCCCTCAGTTGGAAGAAAATGAGCCAGAGAACTTCATTTTCCAGCAAGATGGTGCGCCACCTCACTGGCATAACGAAATATGCGATTGGTTGAACGTCACTGTACCCGAGCGCTGGATATGTCGCAAGGGCCCCAATGACGGGGCTTGCTATGCATGGCCTCCACATTCTCCTGACCTAACGCCATGTGATTTTTACCTTTGGGGCTTCATCAAGGATCGTGTGTACGTGCTTCCACTAGAAGCTGATCTCCCTGAATTAAGTAACCGGACTGAAACAGCTGTTACTACAATTACTGAATACACACTTATCAACGTTTGGGAAGTACTCGGCTATAGACTTGATGTGTGCCGTGTTACAAAGGGTAGTCACAATGAACATTTATAAGGTTCTTGGTAAAACTGTTTGAGTTGCTTTCTCATTTGACATATCATTTATAACTGTAAGTTGAATGTAATAAATATTATAAAGAGTTAAAACCCCAATATTCATTTATATACACAGCGTATATAAAGCGTATAACTTTTCATCCTTCACTCTGCAGTTCAAACTTCAGTTATATTAAGATGCCAAGTTACAAGTTCATAGTTCCACTACCAGAGAGAGGAGAGCAGACGACAACAGATGCTATTTGGAGAGAGGTTGAAAATGGAGGCAATGACCTTTGAAACTAGTCCATCGATAATATAAAAAAGTGACGAGTGTCAATAAACCGACTACAAATAGTTTTTACAATTAATTTTGACGTCACTGTTACCAAATTCTTCCAAACACACACAATTTATGCTCTTATATTAACTTATAGACGAGTCGTATTATGCTCTTATTTATAATGCTTTAAAAATTGAATTATTCTGCTTATTCACCCCATTCATTATTATCAAATAAGCAATAAAATATATATTGCAATAAAAATCTATTTTCACTTGCACCAAGAGTTTTGCTAAAGCATAATGTTAAATCCAGACCCATTCTAAGATCGGATCAAGTATAATTTATTGTCCTATTGGCTTACCAATGTTACCAATTCAGGGTTCCAAGGAATCAGTCTGTGTCTCCATCTATTACGATGCTCTCTAACAAATATTCTGCCCATCTCCATTTTAGTAAATCCCTATGGTTGCAGCAAACCTTTTCTTCTTTTTTTTCTTGATTTTGCATGCAGTAGTATACCCTGATTTTTTTACAACATACACCAAAGAGCTTTTTTTCTTACCTTACTTAAGTTTTTGTTGCTAACTGGTGATGATGATATTCCAAACCTTTCAGCACGCTTACGAAGGACATCAGAACTTGCAGTCTGTGAACATAATATAGACTTTATGTCTCTTAAAAGCATAATGTGTACATTCTAAGTAAAATTCTTTGTACAGCAATCCTGAAACACTTGATGTATTTGATGTAGGCACAAATATTAACACAAAGTCTTTCTGAAAGGTACTAAAGCCTAGTCCATCATAAGTCAGGAATGACCAAAATAAGAAGAGAAAAGAGTGTTAATATGTATATTGAAACGGTACTCTCTTCCTCGAGTTAATTAATTAAATGTTAAAGGAACATATAATGTGAAAAACAAAAATTTTGTGTGTATTGTCAATTTGGTGTCAGACTCTGAAAAGGTTGTTTTAATCCCCCTAGTCGGATGGACGCAGCCGTAAATTTTAAGGGTGACAACTGGTGTTTATTTTCAAGCCTAGTTTTGACAGCAGAAATCGTGGGAGGACTAGAAAGAATGGGAGAGAGGTTTGTTTCCGTAAAAGAGACGCCATATGCGTTCTATCAACGAACTAATTTAAAATAATAAGCTGTGGGGGAGAAAAGAAAAGTCGTATGACATACCCAAGAAACAAACCACATCCATTAAAATTAGTTGGCCACTGTGTGCCAAACTTAAAAGTCGTGTGATAGTACACGGGAAGAAACCGCATCCATTAAAATTAGTTGTCTGCTGTGTGCCAAACTGAAGTCATGTGATAGTACACGGGAATAAACCGTGTCCATTAAAGTTAGTTGGCTGCTGTGTGCAAAACTGAAAAGTTGTGTGATAGTACACGGGAAGAAACCGCATCCATTAAAATTAGTTGGCCGCTGTGTGCCCAACTGAAAAGTCGTGTGATAGTACATGAGAAGAAACTGTGTCCATTAAAGTTAGTTGGCCAATGTGTGCCAAACTGAAAACTCATGTGATAGTACACCGGAAGAAACCACGTCCATCAAAGAGTTGGTGTATGAGCGCCAAGCTAATAAATTGTGTAATGATATGTGAGAAACAATCACATCAGCGCGCTGCCAACTTCTCAGAGTCCACCTAGACAAACTGCATTTCAATAGCAATTGAAATATAACCGATCGTTACAAAAGAATATAACTGTATTTCTTTCCAAACACCCAACTGATCCACCCACAACACCATGAATCAAGAGATCCTTGCTACAGATCCTATATTCATGAGCTTTAGGATAACACCAAGAGCAGCCGTGGACTTCAACATTCTCAATCTTCATTGCTGAGGTCGACGGAGGAGTCACCTTGCAATATACAGCTTGTGTTAAACATTGTAAAATTCCACTTCTCTTGCAATAAAGGTGTGCAATAGCTCTGACCAGCCTACTTTATAATAAGTAGTATAGTAGTTTAGTATTAGAAAAACAAAACATAGGGGAGGGGGTTGAGTGCCATGCAGTTATGCACATACTACATGGTTACGGGCACTACATACAACCAGGTTACGGGCAATGGTAATCTATCAAATGTAGTCACATGACAGACACAATGTCATAGAACATATTGCACATTTATTCATAAATTACACAAAATAAATTAAATTTAAAGGGAGTCGATTAATGACACTTACTTTTAAATTTTTCCGGAACATGTTTCAGAGACTTTGCCTCTATCCTCAGCCGGCTCAGATCATCGACTGATCGGTCGATCGATCGGTCGATGGCCGGCTGAGGATAGAGGCAAAGTCTCTGAAACATGTTCTGGAAAAATTTAAAAGTAAGTGTTGTTTAGTGTCATTAATCGACTCCCTTTAAATTTAATTTATCATAACAATACTGTTTTCAACACTTCCAAGAAAGGAATTACACAAAATAAACTTATATTTTCCAGATATATGAATATAAATTAAAGAATCATTAATATTTACAATATGCACAGTAATTAAAAACCAATTTGTTGTGACAATACATTATGTCTGTGCACATATACAGTATTAACAGCATACAGTATACAGTAATATGCAGCAAACGTAAGTCAATGAAAAGTGGAATGAATTTTATAATCTTTTCAGGAAGTACTTTGATAAATGCTGTCCAGTAAAAACAAAACCAGGACAACCGAGTCAAATTTAGAAACCAGTAAGTTAAAAGACGAAATTAAACATTTTTAGGAATTGCATAGATCAACAAATAATACATGCTATAAAAATAAGTACAAGCAATTGACAAAATACTTGGTAGCCCTGGAAACACTAAAAACAAATGAATACAAAGAAAAATTGAATAACTCTGGGAACATTTGCAAAACTGCTTGGGGTATTGTTAATGCAATTAGGAAAAAGAAACCGGTTCCAAAAGATACAGAGCTTAGCACAAATGGATCATTGATCAAGGACCCTATGTGATCACAAGCCATTTTTTCTGAATGTAGCATCCCCATTGAGCAAAGTAATTACTAAATCCAACTTCTTCCTTAATAAAATACAGTGTAAAAAGTGTTCGTACACATAAGAAATTACACTAAAATTCTTGGAGAAACAGGAATGGGATGTTTGGCAAATTTATAAATAAATTAATCATGTCCATTAAAGCATTTATGTTGTATTTGGTAATATTTTAGATAACAAAACATATAAATAAATTACTTCTTAAAATAAAAAATATCCTATTATTTCGCACAAAAAGTGATCATACACCGACGATTTCAATAACATTTTTGTAATGTATACCATCATTCAATATCTAGTGGGCTTTCCTTTTGCTATTATAACAGCCTCCAGTCTCTGCGGCATTGATTCCACTAGCTCTCTTGTTTTCTTTGGTTCAATTGGGTCCCATTCTATTTGAAGTGCCTGTTTTAATCCTTCTTTATTAGAAAATGAGTGATTTCTGATTTTTCCTGTCCAAAATAGACCACAGATGTTCTATAGGGTTGATAGCTAGTGACTGGGGAGGTGTATGAAATTCTTTTGGCATGTTATAAAGCAGCCACAAGCAATATTTCCAGCTGTATGTTTGGGGTCCTTGTCCGGCTGAAACATAAAACTGTTCTCAAGAACTAGTTTCTGGGCACTAGCATGGAGATTTTCCTTTAAAATGTCCATATAAACTTTATGGTCCATAGTTCCATCAATAAAGTGCAGTCGATCCACACCTGAAGCGCTCATTCACACCCAGACCATCACAGGGCTGCCTCCGTGTTTTATTGTAGGCACTAGATGTTTGGGATGCAGCTCTGTATTTTTCTTGCACCATACCGTACGCCTTCCATCGGACCCAAAAATATTGAACTTACTCTCATCGGAAAATATCACTCTATTCCAGAAGTCTGTTCCTTTATTTTGGTGCTCTTTTGCGAGATTCAATCGTTTTATTTGATTTTTTTTTTTACTCACCCAAAACTTCTTCCGAGGTACTCAACCATTATATCCGGCTTCTCGATGAACATTGTGAACAGTGCTGGCCAAAACGTTTATACCACTTCGTCCCAGATCTGCAGCCAAATTCACAGCACTGATTTTTGGATCCCTTGTTATTTCACACAGGATAACTCTTTTATCTGGCTCTGTTAACAACTGTAATCTTCCGGTTCTTGGCTTGTTTTGCACCATCTGTCTGCACAGTGGAGCGAGGTCTGTCAACAAGTGGAGATATTTCTTGTAGTGATTTGCATTGATTAGGGAGTTTAATAATCAATTTTCTTGTTTCTTCCTCACAATTTTGATGTTCCTGTGTGTTTGTTCACTGTTGACTGACATCTGACCCCGCTCTGTTTCTTATCAGTGCTCTCCACAGGTAAGCTGCCAGGTGAATATTGGCATGTTAAGCCTTTGAGCTTATGTTCTCGAAGTACTACCGCAAGTGTACGATCACTTTTTGTGCCTATTTTAGACGTCTTTTTGTGCATTTTATTTAATTTTTACGATTATACACATCACATTGCATTCTGTTTGTGTACTTGTGCAAATAAGTGTTTTGTTTGATGTCTTGTATGTTACATATTTCTCAAACCCGTGCTTTTTGTTTGATGCACATTCTAATGCAAAATAAGTGAGTGAGTGTGTAGTGTTTTAGGGCCCGTCGACAACAAGGTCATTTGGGCCCGAAGTCAACACTAAAACCTAAAAGCTACCAAAAATTTAGCTAAAAAGGTAAAATATAATAAAACCCTCAAGTGTTAAAAGGACATAAAAAACCATCTAAAGACTAATAATTTAAAATCTCTAAAATTAATAAATATAAAATACAAGTCAGACTTGTTTATTAAAACCTATTTCAGAAACAAACCGCAGTGCCTTAACCACGGCCACTGGGTCGTCCCCTAAAATACTGAGCAAGTTAGTTCCCAAGCCCAAAGACTGGCGAACGCGAGCGTACTGCGGGCAATCGAGTAATATATGCTGCACAGTAAGGCGTACTGCACACGGAGCACACACAGGGGCCGGTTCCCCTCTTAACAGATGGCCATGAGTCGCTCGTGTGTGCCCAATTCTCAGCCGGGTGAGTATCACCTCGGCTCGCCGGTTATCCCTGCAGGAAGTTAGCCAGGGTTGTATGCTCTCCTTTATTGCCCGGAGTTGTGTGTCTTCCAAAGCTGTCCAGGAGTGCTGCCAAGCAGATAGGAGTTGGCGACGGAAAAAACGTTGCACATCCTGGTATGGCACCGTAGTTGTTAAACTCCGGGGCAAACGGCAAGCGGACTTAGCAGCCGCGTCCGCCTCCTCGTTCCCGGAAATCCCCACATGGCCTGGGGTCCAAGTAAAAACTAAATTGTATCCTCGACTGAGCATTTGCGAGATTTGGGCCTGTATTTTTAAAACAAGGGTGTGAGCGGCAGTGTGCTGTTACAAGGCCTGAAGAGCACTTAGAGAGTCAGTGCAGACAATAAAAGAGCCAGGAGCTAACTTGCAAATAAAAAGGGCAAATAGAAGATGGCATACAGCTCTGCAGAGAAAACTGAAGTGGAGTCCAGAAGGTGAAATTTATGAGCCTCACCGTTAATGAAGAACGCGCAACCCGTAGTGCTACCTAACTGAGAACCGTCTGTAAAGACCGGAACATAATTAGGGTAACGGCTCAGTAGTTCGGCAAAAAGTTGTTGGAACACCGAATGTGGAGTAGCGAGTCTAGAGTTGCTTGAAAGAGCAAGATCGAACCGCGCACGATTGAGCTGCCATGCAGGATAAGGGCAGATGGACGACCTCTCCACGCGAGGCATTCGGAGGCCATGCGAATGTAGGAGATCCCGAAATCTTATTCCCATGGGGCGTGTCCGAGAACCAGGGCGCATATAACGGTGGACTAAATCTGGACAGAGAACTGGTTTAAAACAAGGATGATTGGGATAACTTGCCATCTTCGAGACGTATGAGCAGAGTAACAGCGAGCGACGAATATTGAGTGGAGGTTCGCCTGATTCTGCATACAGGCAGTCGACTCGACTGGTGCGGAAAGCTCCTGTGGCAAGGCGGATGCCAGTATGATGCACGGTGTCTAAAAGGCGAAGTTTAGAGGCAGTCGCTGCGCCATAAATAAAACTGCCATAGTCCAGCTTGGACCGAACCAGAGAGCGGTACAGCCTCAACATTACCGTGCGATCGCCCCCCCCCCCCAAGAAGTGTATGAGCACCTTTTACACTGACTGTATACCCTTCATTTTTTGTACACCCTATAACTCAAAATGAAATAATATAATAACTAAGTTACCTAACAAAGCTGCAAGTGACTGGGATGAAATCAATTCACAAATTCTAAACCAGTGAATATATGTCCTGGCTAATCCCCTTGAGCACTTAGTCACTCTATATCAGTAGAAGAGTTCCCAAATTGTTTAAAAATATCTTTTGTTAGACCTACATATAAAAAGGAGGATACTACTGATATCAATAACTACAGGCCAATTACATTAACTTCGGTACTAAGTAAAATTTTTGAAAAAGTAATACTTACACAATTAATAAGATTTTTAGATAAAAATAATACTATTTCAGATATGCAACCTGGCTTTAGGAACCAATTAACAATTTCAGCAATAACAGAGTGTATAAAATATTTATCAAATCATTTAGAAAATAAAACAAAAAGCTGCCACCTTATTTTTTGATCTCACAAAAGTGCTCAACTGCATTAATCATAATATTTTGCTCAACAAATTGGAGGAATATGGTATTAGAGGCATAGCAAAAAACTTAATCAGCACATATCTTATAGGTAGAAAGCAGGCAACATTAATATACAGGGTGCATATAAATGAATATCTGAGTTTTAACTCTTTACAATATTTATTACATTAAACTTACAGTTATAAGTGATATGTCAAATGAAAAAGCAACTCAAACAGTTTTGTTTGTTGGCACCAGTGCACATGTGCGTGCAATGTTTCTGCCGCAATCCGCTAGACAGCGGTAGTAGCAAAGATGGCGCCTAGTAAACAGAAAGCATTTTGTGTTTTGCAGTTTGCAAAGACAAAATCTGTAGTTACTACACAATATGCGTTCCGCATTAAGTTTGGTTGTGATCCTCCTAGTGATAATTTTTGTAGATGGTATCATCAATTTGAAGATACTGTTACCCAAGCGGCAAACTCCACGGTGCCGATCAATAAATGCAGGCGAGACAGAGTGGAGGGAGGGGAGACCACGGGGGTGGCTGAGTCTTCGTTTCCCCCTCCTCCTGCCGCCCGGAGGGCGAAGCATCGAGAATGTTTTCCCCCTCCATAAAAAGGAATTCTCCGAAACTTTGGGCCACCGATCAATACAGGAGACGACCGTCAGTTGAGTTGAGTGAGTTGTGGCGAGCAGTGTGTAAGGAGCGCCCAGTGTACGTGGACAGACGAACGGGCGAAATTGTAATTGTGTACATTACGAAATTCTATGTAATTGTGACATTGGAATAAAGTGGAAATAAAGAACATTTTTGAGTGGTGTAATTGGACTTTTATTTCACGAACCCACAAAGTCACAATACCGGCTGCCTTTGTAAAGGGAACAGCATGGAACGACCAAGAGTACATGAACAGACTGCTGAGTGAGTGAGAGTCATTCACTCGTAGCCCAAAGAAAGCAGTCCGAAAGGCTAGTCGTGAATTACAAGTTCCTGTGTCGACTGTTTGGAAGATTGTAAGAAAACGCTTACGGCTACATCCTTACCGTTTACAGTTATTACAGGCTCTAAAGCCAACAGACCACACATTATGTGCCAACTACGCAAACAACATGTTGTTTCATGACGATGACGATTTTATGGATCATGTTGTCTTCAGTGATGAATCGACCTTTCAATTTAGTGGACATGTTAACACTCATATGTGTATCTGGGGCTCAGAAAATCCTCACGAGATGGTACAAATGCAACAAGATTCCCCTAAAGTGAATATTTTTTGTGCTGTATCCCGGCGAAAAGTTTATGGCCTTTCTTTTTTGGTGAACCTACTGCAACTGGCACTTCTTACCTTGATACACTACAGCAATGGCTCTTCCCTCAGTTGGAAGAAAGTGAGCCAGAGAACTTCATTTTCCAGCAAGAGGTGCGCCACCTCACTGGCATAAGAAAGTACGCAATTGGTTGAACGTCACTGTACCCGAATGCTGGATAGGCCGCAAGAGCTCCACGTTCTCCTGACATAACGTCATGCGATTTTTACCTTTGGGGCTTCATTAAGGATCACGTGTATGTGCCTCTGCTACCAGCTGCCTTCCCTGAATTAAGAAACCGGATTGAAGCAGCTGTTGCTACAATTACTGAATACACACTTATCAACGTTTGGGAAGAACTCGGCTATAGACTTGATGTGCATTGTGACTTTGTGGGTTCGTAAAATTAAAAAGTTCAATTACACCACTCAAAATGTTCTTTATTTCCACCTTATTCTAATGTCACAATTACAATTTCGTAATGTACACAATTAAAACTAAGCCAGTTCGTCTTTCCATGTACACTCGGCGCGCCTCACCTACTGCTTGCCCGGCTCACTCCACACAACTGACTGTCGCCTCGCTTGTATCGATCGGGCGCCCGAAGTTTCTAGAGTCTCCTTCTATGGAGGGGGAAAACATTCTCGAAGCTTCGCCCTCCTTCGGGCAGCAGGAGGAGGGGGAAACGAAGACTCAGCCACCCCTGTGGTCTCCCCTCCCTCCATCGGCCTTCATTTATTGATTGGCATCGCGAGTTTGCCGCTTGCGTAACACTATCGTGTGACAAAGGGTAGTCACATTGAACATTTATAAGGTTCTTGGTAAAACTGTTTGAGTTGCTTTTTCATTTAACATATCATTTATAACTGTAAGTTGAATGTAATAAATGTCATAAAGAGTTAAAACCCCGATATTCATTTATATACACCCTGTACCATAAACATGGCAATATAACAACAAACATTACATCAGAATTTCAACATGTTAAATATGGAGTCCCCCAATGATCAGTATTGGGGCCCTTATTGTGTATCCTATATTTGAATGATATCCCTAAGTTACAAAACAATAGTATTATATCCTATGCAGATGATACAACTGAGTTATGATGGGGTGCAACAAAAGATAAGCTAAATGCTACCATGGTACAAACAATCGATTCACTTTTTAATTATTTTAGAAAAAATAATCTTAATTGCAATATGTCTAAAACTAAATCAATCCACTTCAGTCTAGGGAACACAATTGACACACATAGCATTATCCATACTTCAGGGTACAATTTAACTGGTGCAGACAATCAAACATTTTGCACCACTTTGCTGTCATCCACTATTATCACTGATATCAGTGGTAGTCGAATCAATTTATCCTTTTTCTTGGGTGTTGGGCTAACATCCTTTATAGCAGGTTTAACCTGCCTTTTTTTTCAGTGCCATTCTAGCAGCAGTCAGGATTTTCCTGCTACATATCTTCTACAGAAGAGGCCGCTTTCCCAATAGAAAACTTTGGTTCCAGAGCATCAAAACAATTGATCATAGAAATCGACAAAGCTGAAAGTTGTCAATTGGTGTCCTCTCCAGAAAATTCCTCAGAAGAGGATCTAGGAGGAGATATTCGGACTCCTTTTTCCCTTGGACTTAACAGGAGCAGACTTCACAGTTTCTTTTAGAAAGGCAGGTCTCTCATATTTGGTCTTAAATGTTTTTGCTGGTGCTTGGTATATAACCGGCAAGCTAGTCCTATTGCTGGACGTTGGGTGACTTAACTGAGGTGTTCTTATTGGCAGTAGACTTTGCTGGCATTGTTGGAGGTGTCCGTGCTGATTTCAAGTTCTGCGTTGGTAATCTAGGCACAGAAACCTTCTCTGAAATAGTGGCTCTGTCCAAATCGCAAGTTAGCATTCCATTTTTGCAATGGCACAGCCGCCACAGAGCTGTAGGTATGGAAACTTGTAACAGAGGGCTTGTGGATACGAATAAGTTTCTGGGATTTTGAGAAGGATATCTTCTCCCTACCCCAGATTTCCTCACCACTACAGTTAATGCATGCTGGAAGTGATGTACATGCATTTTCATGCAAGATGCCTTCACAGCTGAACGTTTCAAGACAGGAGGTGGACAGTGTATTATCCACATAATTCGGTGAATTATAAAATCGCAAAGTTGAAGCAAAGTTGAGATCGGCATATTCCTTTCAATGCATGTTCCAACTCAGTATTACTAAATTTAAAACAAGCGAAGAATGACAAGTGACGAGTGACTTGAACGTTTCAAGATGGGAGGTGGACTGTGTATTATCCACATAATTCAGTGAATTATAAAATTGCAAAGTTATTAATACTTGAAGTAAAGGTGAGATGGGCATATTCCTTTTGATGCATGTTCTAACCTCTCTTGTACTTCTGCAATAACCTTCATAGCAACTTGTTTCGACAGTCTATACCTCTTTAGAAAATTTTCTTCTGATAGCTCCTCAAAATCATTTCTCCTCATAGGCTGTACTTTATTACGAATGCCATTTAGACTGTCTTAAATATAACAAATCGACATCAGCAGCTGCATTCACGCTCGCCAGTTTGACTATTTACAATTGTTAACGACTTAATAACACAAATTTGACTTGTTAATTTAACAAGAGATTTATCATGAGTGTTAAGCTAACACTTGTTGGTGAAATGCAATTTTTGTTATAACTATTGCTAAACTCGTGTTAAGTCTTTAACATCTGTTGGTGAAATCAGGCATTAGTGTTATACAAGCTTTTATTTTTGGACACTATGAATAAATTACTAAACTAGTGAAGTTTCATAATACTTTTCTAGTCAGTTTTTCACACTGTCACTTATACTCTGGCTGCTGAAACATTGCACTTGAAGGTTTATATGCCTTCACATAGCATTGGCTATATTGTGGTTGCGACGTTGCCAAAGTGGTTAGTAAACAGCAGCAGCTGATTGTTCTCCTTGCTTGTGTTCAACCCAAATACAAAATGTAAGTTATAAGTTGCAAACTTCAATGAATAATAACTCAGCAAACACATTGATACGTATGTAGAATAAATTACCATAGATGCCCATGGACCTTCTTCCCAGCCCCTCTTAACATTTCAATGCCTGCTATTAAGTATCAAACTTTGCTGAAAAGGAGTAGTACTTCATGAATCATCCACACATTGACCAATGCCTGCTTTGAGACATTATCACACTTCAAATGTAATAGATACCAAAGATCAGTTCAAAGCGCATGCTAGAGATCTGCAACTGAAATACGTGGTTGGAAATAGCTACATCCAGCAACACAGCCGAAACCAGTTTGCAATCCACCTGCTGGAATGCTGACTTGTGAATGGTTCAGGCAGTCTGACGGACAATGCTTTTCATTCAAAGTATAAAACTGAAAGAAGCGTACAGACAGTGAAGCACAACTAAGCACAAAAGTGAATCGAGAAGATATTGACACACTGCTTCACTCACACTTCTTTTTCACAGGACATGTTTCAAGAGCTTTTGCTCTTATCATCAGCTGGAACTCAACTCGACACTTATTTTTTCACAGGAGTGAAGCAGTGTGTCAATATCTTTTCAATTCACTTTTGTGCTAAGTTGCGCTTCAATGTCTCTACGCTTCTTTCAATTTTATACTTTGAGTGATAGGCCTACAAGTCTGAGAAGCACTTAAATCTTGATAGTGTTTGAGTCGAGTTCCAGCTGATGATAAGAGCAAAAGCTCTTGAAACATGTCCTGTGAAAAAATAAGTGTGAGTGAAGCAGTGTGTCAATATCTTTTCAATTCACTTTTGTGCTAAGTTGCGCTTCACTGTCTCTACGCTTCTTTCAATTTTATACTTTGAGTGACTAGGCCTACAAGTCTGAAAAGCACTTAAACCTCGATAGTGTTTGAGTCGAGTTCCAGCTGATGATAAAAGCAAAAGCTCTTGAAACATGTCCTGTGAAAAAATAAGTGTGAGTGAAGCAGTGTGTCAATATCTTTTCAATTCACTTTTGTGCTAAGTTGTGCTTCACTGTCTCTACGCTTCTTTCAATTTTATACTTTGAGTGATTAGGCCTACAAGTCTGAGCACTTATATCTTGATAGTGTTTGAGTTGAGTTCCAGCTGATAAGAGCAAAAGCTCTTGAAACATGTCCTGTGGAAAAACAGTGTGAGTGAAGCAGTGTGTCACTATCTTCTCGATTCACTTCTGTGCCAATGCTTTTCATGTCTTTTTGCAAGGGTACATAATTAATACCAAATTGCAAGTGCAATGTTTCAGCTGCTAGGGCATACATTAAGTGACGTAGTGTGGAAAAACCAACCACAAATAGTGTTATGAATTAATCTGGACATCACTGTTACTAACTAAATTCCTCCAAAATCCAGCAAGCAAAGTTTGTAAACACTTGATTCATCTTCAGGTAACTGTTATCTTGCTCTTAATACATCAAAGCCCAGTGGTCTATTTATAGACCACTACATACTGTGACTTTGTGGTTTTGTAGAATTAAAAGTCCAAGTTGCAGAAATTCAAAATGTTCTTTATTTGCGTAGAAATACACTATGTACACCAGCGAATTACATAACACACACGTATGCAGCCCGTCTGCCGCAGGTCCACACTGCAACTGACTCGCACGGTTCCTTGAGGAAAAAATGACTGAACTCGTCCAGTGCACTCACTTTTATCCAATAATCACAGGTTAGAGAAGTTTCTCAACCATTCACGAAGCCTCATGGACTTTCACAACCACGGTGGAACTGTCCCAACATTTCTCTGGCTCTTTCTCTCCCCACCACGTCTCTTCTCTTGACAAGCGCTAGCAAGCGCATGGGCGTAGACGTGGCTTTGATGCTATCTGTCTCTTTCTTTCCTGCCAGCTGGTTTTGTCGCTACTTCGACTATCGGGTGACAACACATATATTATTTATTTTACATGAATTCTCCTGAGTTATTTTCATCATGTATGTCATCACTTAAGTTATTTGATTTTGTGAACACATTGTCTTTTAAAATTTGCATATTGTGTAGTTTATTAATTTACAACAGTAAGGTGCTAACGACTGCAATGTGTGTGAAAGTACATTATTGTATTTTCCTTGTTATGTTTTCCTCCTAGCTATCTGTAATGCCATAAATTGTCGATAAGGTTTTGTACTATTGTAGCACACAAAGAATCCACAGCTGTAAGCAATTCTAATGCTGAAATAGGAGCTGAAAATCAGGCCACCTATTTATAGAGTGATTTTGGGACAATGGGTGAACAGAAAGGCAAACAAAATATATTGCTGACATTCTGTATGGCTTTCAATTTTTTTTTTGGGGGGGGGGGGGGATTGGGGGAAAGGTTGGGCATTAATGGGTTAACAAAGCAAGAGAATTTCAATTTTTTTCAATGACATTGTTTGATGATGAACCTCACTTACAGTAGTATTGCTGGTGTTGATTGGTGATGAAAGTCCAAATCTTGCAGCCCTTACAGACTTCTTAGCATCAGCTGACAGCTCTACACCAAACTTTTGTGCTCTCATTTCCAAACGCTGTATCAAAAGAAAATACAAAATTATTAAAATATACATCACTGATATCAATGTACCCACAAACTGACTTTCTGAAACTCTTAAGTAGGCAATCTTGCATTCTCTCTGGTTGCAGCTTTCTTACATACAAACAGCTGAAAATTGTATCAATTGAATAATGCTATCTATGGCCAGTTTGTACCAATAATGTACACAGTTGAAACATATTAAAGAACTTGGAAAAAATCTCACCCAAGAAGAAAAACAATTGACATTTAAAAAATTAACATATCACCCAAAAACATTTTACAAATCTAAGAACATTTTCATGAAGCACATCAGCCTAGCTGAATGAACAAATTTAGCATAGAGAAATTATTTTGTAACAGATTAAAGGAATATACAGCTGGAATGTACAAAATCAATTACTCCAATTGAAATATGTATAGGAAAAAACAAAAAATCGGGAAAACAAACTAAATGAACATGCAATACTTAAAATAAACAAACGGACAAATATGAAGTTTCATACCATTTCTGGACGACCAACCACAACATCAAACTGAACATTACAGTAATCAAACTGACCAGTCATGCAGCAGAATTGGACACCTAGGAGATCTTCATTTTGAAACACAAACAACAGTAAATGAATTTCGAATTACCACCACCAAGTACCCTTTGGAAGCACATTTAACTGCCACATGATGCTACCATGATAGACGACCACCACAACAGAAACACCAACACAGGCCAGTCACACACGTTCTGAAGGTGGGAACACATGTTTCCAAAACATGTTAACAGAGATTAAAAAAGATGATGTTACAGTTCGGCCGTTCTTTCTCCGGCTCTGACATTTCTCGAGAGGGGGAAGCGGGCTGTTGCCAGTTCTTTAGCGGGAATTGCAAGCAGAGCAACAATGAGTATTTTAAATATTTCACGTATTTGCATATTTCACGAAACAAAAGCTATATTTGATGTGTGTTTGGAGGAATTTAGTAACAGTGACGTCAAAATTAATATAAAAATTATTTGTGGTTGGTTTATTGACACTCGTCACTTACTTTTTCATATATTTATGAGAGACTAGTTTCAAAGGCCCTGGCCTCCATTTTCAATCTCTTCCCAACTGTTGGGAACTGTTGGGAACAGTTGGGAAGAGATTGAAAATGGAGGCCAGGGCCTTTGAAACTAGTCTCTCATAAATATATGAAAAAGTAAGTGACGAGTGTCAATAAACCAACCACAAATAATTTTTATATTAATTTTGACGTCACTGTTACTAAATTCCTCCAAACACACATCAAGAATAGGCGAACAAGTCTTGAGGAATAACAAAATGGAGTTAAAGTGTGGAACAAGGAACATGGATACCACCAACAAGGTAGGATTTGGACAGTTGGGAAGAGATTGAAAATGGAGGCCAGGGCCTTTGAAACTAGTCTCTCATAAATATATGAAAAAGTAAGTGACGAGTGTCAATAAACCAACCACAAATAATTTTTATATTAAAAGCTATATTATTATAACAGCGATAATAATAGGACTTACGAACACTAAAAATCGGAAATAACGCACACAAAATATAGCAAAGAAAGTTCACCAGCGCAAGCAGCTAAAGCCACGTGGCTCTAACAAATTTAAGCTGGCAACACGGTGTTGGGTTTGGAAGCCACGCCCAGCAGCGACAATGCTGATTGGAGCTAGCAGACAGTTTTAACTTCCTGACCACAACACTGGATGTAGAGACTCCCAGTACTACCAACAGATGCAATTAGTGTGTGTGAAAGGTGTGAACGAAATATTCTAATAGAGTGGTGTTGTAATAAATATCTTGCATGATTATTAATTTATAGATGAGTCGTATTTATTACACATCTGCTTCACTTACATACCTATTTTGAAGACATGTTTCGCAAATCATCGTTTACATCTTTGGCTCTTATGCGACTAAAGCTTGATCCAGTGATGTGGGTAATTCTGGAGTTGCTGCTGCCATCTGTTGATTTAGTGGTGAACTCAAATGTTGTATTCTCTTCTGGCGGGATTTCAAAGTTCATTAGTTGGTTTTTATGTTTTTCTATGTATATTCTCTCCCATATGACGAGTTCGCTATGTTTTTGTACGTATTTTAGTAATTCGGTGCTATCTTCAATTTCATAATTTGCAGACTAGAAATGAGCTGCTATTGCGGACTTATCAATATTTTTGTATCTTAAGTGCCTGAAGTGTTCTTTCTTTCTAGTGCCTATGTTTCTTTTTGTCCTCCCTATGTAAATTTTTTCAGTCTTTACACTTAATTTTGTAAATGCCTGACTTTTCCTCTGGTTTTATCTTATCAGTATTATTACTGTTAAGTAGGTTTTTAATGTTGTAATTGTTTTTTGGTGCCAATGTTATATTGTATTTCTTGAATATTTTTTGGAACTTTTTTGTGGCCCAGGGGTGGTAAGTAAATTTAGCAAATCTAGTTTCTTGTTTTATTGGTGTGAGAGCTGTGATCTGTTTTAATCTCTTTTGAAGTTTGAATGATTTTAGTTTTTTATCTCCAAGGTCTTTTCCATATCCATTTTTAATTGCAGTTTTTAAGATTTGATGGTATTCTTTTTGGTATTCTTGCTGGCTGAGGGGTAGATTCACGATGATTTGCGAAACATGTCCTCAAAATAGGTACGTAAGTGAAGCAGATGTGTAATAAATACGACTCATCTATAAATTAATAATTATTTCGCTTCACTGTGGTGTTCCAATACAGTTAAATCTCGATATCTTGCATGATAAAATTGCAAGTTGGATTTCAGGGTTTTAAAGCTAATATAGTACTATAACTTCATTCTAAAGATAATTTTGAGGATATATTTTCAATTGCTCATTACTGTATGTTGGTACTATTAACTTTCTCCCTACACCTCTTGAGGTCGCAAAACATCAGAGCAGGAGATACAATGGACTGTAGTGTTACTAGTACCGACTCATCTTAAGTAAATTGCATACTTTTTAATGAAAATTTGATACACTCATATATAATATATACATACATAATGAATGTAATGTTAAAATATTTGTTTCATAAAAGCATTTCTACATGTATCTCTTTTCTGTATTTCTGGCATTAATCCTTTTTGCAGCCCCAATAATCTTAGAGCTAATGTTTTTTGTACTGTGCCCCAAAATATAATACTAAGGTGAACTGCAGCAATACTATATAGGTCATGTTCTAGGATGATCAAACATTAACTAATAGCAAAGGTTTCCGACATTATGCACATTTCATATGTGTCATTTGAAGGCATTATTCATAATGACTTGGGCTGCAGAAAAGTCACAACACAATGGATTGATTCTATGAATGCTTCAGGAGGAACAAATGTCCTGTGGGACATGGCCATGATGGGCATGGCCTGTGGAACAAGTAATACCTGCAGATTAAAACTTAAGCAACTAATGGCTATCTGTAACACAAAATTCCCAGATTTTGCTCCTTTTTATAGTGGCAATTTTGGTACTGCTGCTGTTGGATTATTGTCTAACCCCAGAAGGATGGATGTAATAAAAGTATCCTACAGGCAGCCATAACTGATCACAGCTGTGGTGGGTGCCTAACAAGTGTAGGCATTTTCTTCAGTCCAACAGCACTCCAGGTCACCATAGCCAGCCAGCCAGCCAGCCAGCCAGCCACTGCTGATCAAGCAAGCTTGCTAACTACAGCGTCTCCCCTTGGCCCAACACTATTTCCTGAGTGCTAACTCAACTGCAGCACAGCACTCACTATAACACAATTTAGTGACTTCTCTATACTTTCCATTCCAGATTGCATGAAAAGATCTACAGTCTCTCTTAATGTTAGTTCATACTGCTGATTACGCCAATATTGAATAACTTTAGGTGTACGTGAAAGCCACAGGTATTTAAGGGGCTGTAAAACTCCTGGAATTCCTGGTACTCTAGTTTTCACACTCACAGTATGCATCGAAAAATAAAGACGTATGTGTAAATAAAGTGCGAAAAAAGCAACTGCATGTCCGCCATGTAGATAGTTGCATATCTTCCTCAAGTTCAAGAGATCCTAAGTTCGAATCTTGGTCAGGGTGAGTTACCTGGATAAGGCTTTTTCCAGGTTTTCCCTTATTCTGAAAGACGAATGTCAGGTAACTCTAAGCTATATGGACTCTGGGCTCACATGAGTATCATTTCACCCATTTCATTCATCGTCCATATGACTTAACGTTAGAGGACTTTTTTTAAAAAAAAAGCGGAAAGCAACTGCACAAGTGGGTGCGAACCAGAAAAGAGTTGATTTTAGTGTTCTTCTGTGATTGGCTATTACCTGAAAGACTAACTGTAACCATGTGTTACTGTACTGTTCATATTGCCAATGTTAATACAGCAACATAAGATTTAGATTGAGGTCAGTCAGAAATTCATCCATTTCCTTGAATTTTTAAACTGACTTAAATATAATAGAATAAAAAGAAGTATTTCAGAAAGTGGAGTGCCATTGTTACTAAAATTAGGCAAGTGAGTCAACCTTGTATATACTTTTCTCCACTTACAAGTTTTTTATGAAGACTAGTTTCTGGGGGCTTCTCCCCTATCGTCAGTTCTGTGGTTGACTCACCACAGAACTGACGATAGGGGAGAAGTCCCCAGAAACTAGTCTTCATAAAAAACTTGTAAGTGGAGAAAAGTATATACAAGGTTGACTCACTTGCCTAATTTTAGTGACTTAAATATAATACTATATGAGAAGTATGGGCAAAAATTAAAATGACCAAAATTCTAAGTAAGCCCTGAACGGCTGAGATTGAGCAGAATATAGGCGACTTACAAGTGGTGTCAACGCCATCAGGAAGTATCCTGGAAGTGAAAGAACGTGTGCGCACCAGGAGCCAGATGAACTTAGAAAGGTGGAGGTTCAAAAGAAAAGATGAAGCACAGGGATTCGCATTATCCATTGGGAGTTGGAATGTAGACGGGCTTTGGGAGAAAGTGTGCAGTGGGGAAATCTATAATGTGCTAAAAACTTGTGATATATTAATGGTTGTGGAAACCTGGATAGAGAAAAAAACTAGTGTAATACTTCCAGGATTTGACTTTTATAGCATAAGTGGGATGAAGAACCAAAGCTTCAGGGGGTTTAGGCTGTTTTATAAAGAAAGATAAATGTCTTAAGGTGAAAGAAGAAAAAGAACTGTCAAGCAGATCAGTGTTATGGATCTCCATAGGGGACATGTATCAAAATGGGGGAACTGTTTGTATTGCTACAGTGTATAACCCACCTGCTGTATCAGAGTTCTATGATCCAAATGTGTTTAGGAAACTAGGTTGGGGTATAGAAGTGTTGGAAAATAAGTATGGGAAAGTTGAAATAATAATTGTAGGTGATTTAAATGCAAGAATAGGGGAACACCAGGTTAAGTGGATTAATCCAAGTGATGAAGCTAAGAAGGAACTTGAAATAGAGATTAGACATAGCAAAGACAAAGTTACCAATAATGAAGGGAGGAAACTTTTAGATTTCTGTGAGGAGAATAATCTTATGATCTGTAATGGCCTGAAAGCGGGTGACAAAGAAGGGGAATTTACATTTGCTAATAAAAATGGCCAAAGTGTGGTAGATATTTTAATGTATTCTGTAGGAATTGATGAATGGATCCTAGATTTTGAAGTTATGAATGTTTTAACATCAAGCTGTCACTTTCCATTAAGATTAGAGTTAGGGGAAGGCAACAAATGTTTGAAGAAGCTTGATGAAGAATGTCTCAGTGTGGTGGAAGTGTATAAGTGGAAAGAAGAGTTGCATAAAACATTTGTTAATGAATTGAATTCAGAGAGTAGTCAAATCTTACAAGTGAGGGTACAAAGCTTAACTGAGAATAAAATAGAGCAAGCCTTAGAGGCACTGGAATATATTGTTAAAAGGGCAGGGGCCGGTATGAAAATGGGGGTTTCTAAAGGCATCAGTAGGCAGTGGTTTGACAAGGATTGCCAGATGGCAAAGGCAAGAGTAGCGCAGGAATTAAAGAACTGGCGGCAATCAGGGGAAAAAGAGGAAAGGGAAAATTTCCTGATCTTTAGATGGGCATACAGGTGTCTAATGGAACAAAAAAAGAGGGAATGGGGTGAGAAAATAGGCAGAATGCTAAATGAAGCAGCAAGAATACATGACACTAAGAAAATTTGGTCAATAATAAGAGGGCTATATAAAGATGTGGGGAGAGATGAGTATATAGGCGCAGATCAATGGTGTGCATACTTTGAATCGCTGTTAGGACAAGATAATTATATCAGAGTGGAAAGAAGTTTGTTAGGGGGTCCGCAAATAATTAATGAATTAGATAGATATATCTCGGATGCTGAATTTTGTGAACAAATAAAGAGGTTAAAAGCTAACAAAGCTAGTGGTATTGATGGTATACCAGGAGAATTTTGGAAGGCTTGGGCACTCGATGAAACTAGGAGGAAAATAGTGATAAAGTTATTCAATAAAATAATGGAAGAAAACAAAATTCCTAGGAAATGGAGGACAAGCATGGTATTGCCAATTTACAAGGGAAAGGGAGATAAAAATAACCCAGCTAACTACAGAGGGATTAGTTTATTGTCTATTCTAGGGAAGATTTTCACGGGAATTCTAGCAAATAGGTTGCAAAATTGGGTTGAGAAGGAGAATAAACTATCGGAGTTCCAAGCAGGTTTTAGACCAGGCAGGAGAACATCAGACAACATCTTTATTATTAAAACAATTGTACAGAAATATCTGAGCAATAAAAGGGGAAGGGTATATATGATATTTATTGATCTAGAAAAGGCATTTGATTCAATTAATAGAGATGCACTGTGGATAAAATTAAGCAATAAGGGGATAAGTCAGGCATTTATAGAAGTAATTAAGATGATATACCAGGAGAACAAGTTATATTTTTAAAACTACCAGGCAACAAAGTAACTAAATCTATATCGAGTAAGGCAGGAGTACGCCAGGGATGTAAACTTAGTCCAGTATTATTTAATCTTTATATCGATGGAATTTTAGAGGAGATATCAAGTTGTAGGGTACATTCACCAGTTATTAATAATAAAGAAATACCGGGGCTACTGTTTGCAGATGACTTAGTAGTTGGGTCCATATCAAGTGGAGGGCTGAGAACAGCAATCGAGGCAGCCAATTTTTATTGTAATAAATGGGGTTTGAAAGTGAATGAAAACAAAACAAAGATTATGGTCTTCAGAAAAGGATACAGGTTGCGTAAGGATGAGAAATGGGAGGTTAATAGAAAAGAAATAGAGGTAGTAAGGAGATTTGATTATTTGGGTACAAGGTTGAGTTCAGATGGCAGCTGGAAAGAACAAAAAAAGATGTCTGTGGCAAAAGGTAAAATGGCCATGAGAGTGATAAGATCATGCTACAGTAAACTACCGGATATAAATGTCAAATGGTTGGAGAGGATCTATACGTCAGTAGTAGAAAATAGAATGTTACATGGATCAGAGGTTTGGGGAATAGATGAGGCTTGGAGAGAGACTGATAGAGTGCATAGATCCTTTTGTAAATACATATTGGGATTACCAATAGCATCACCTAATGGAGCAGCACAATTAGAACTAGGCAGGCATTCTACTAAAATTAAAATCTTGTCAAGGGCAATGAAATATTTATACAGAATCACTAACTTGGAAGATGGCAATATAATTAAAGAATGTTTTCATATTCAAAAGAGAAGTAACTGGGATGGGTCTTGGGCACATAAAATGTATGACTTGTTGAAGCAGATAGGTATGGGTCATTCTTGGATAAATGCTGAGTATGGGTATAGAGGCTTCTGGAAAGAGGTTAAGAAGAAATGGAGAGAGCAGGCTTGGCTACGTAAATGGGACAGTTTGGGGGGTGAAGTAGTAATTAGAAAAATGTTGTCAGTAAAAGGAGAAAAGAACAGGAGAAATATAGGGAATTATTTAGGGAAAGTTAAAGAAAGATGGCTAAAAACAATTAAGAGAAACATGTAGAATGAGATAGGGGAAATGGCAGAAAGTGTAAAAAGGAGCAGAGGGCCTCCATTACACAAAAACCTATGGTTAGGTGTATGAGAACTGAATTACTATTCAATGGTGGGCAACATGATAACATGATAGGATTTTCAGGATTTAGGAATATATGGCATATTTCAGTATGGATTTTATAATTGTAATCTTGATTTTGTATTTCCATTTGTTGATGTAAAAGGAAAGGAAATAAATTACAAATTACAAAGTAAGCCCTAGATTCACACTGATTTCAGTTAATATCATTTAAGTGCATGCAACTTACAAAATAATTGCATCTCTCAAATTTCTTAAGCTAGCTGTTGCATCTATCACATGCGAAAAAATTCTATCCACAAATGGCATCGACACTGAATGATACTTAAGGTAATACATATAGAAAAATTATATTTCAAAAAATGTTTCATCCAGTTTGAAAAAAGTTTCTGATATTTTCAGAAGAAACTTTGGAAAATAAAAATATATCACAATAATTCGAGGGTCGTTTGATTAGTCTGGTAAAAAATCAATAATATTTTCTTTTTCTTCGAGGAACATCTCACCTTATTTCTCAACTTATTCTCCATTGATGACTATATACTTGGTCCAGCAATGTTCCAGCTTTTTCATACCACCAGGAAAATAGGCTCTCTCAAGATCTGCAAAATACTCGTTGACGGTGACTATCACTTCTTCATTTGATGAACATTTCTTACCACCAAGCCAAATTTTCAAGTTTGGGAACAGCAAGAAGTCACTTGGGGCTAAGTCTGGTGAACAAGGTGGATGAGGAATCAATTCAAAGCCCAACTCATGCACTTTAGCCATTGCGATTGCTGATTGATAATGCATTATCCTGGTGAAAGAGCACCTTTTTTTTGCATTTCAATATCGGTTTCTTTTCAGTCAACTTATGTTGCAGACAATCCAACAATTAAGCATAATAGGCTCCAGTTATGGTTCTACCTTTTTCCAAGTGGTGTATGAGGATTATTCCATGTGGCCATCACCTTACCAAGTGACAAAATGGTCTTGGCTTCTTTGATGCACTTTCAATAGCCTTTGTCCATTGTTTTGACCGCTATTACATCAGCCTGGATACATCACTACATTCGAGAAAGTAAATCACAGTCAGAACAGTGGATTGCGCCGATGAACCAACTCCAAAGAAGGCAAAGAAAATTTTATCAGCTAACAAGGGCATGGCGAGTGCTTTCTGTGATGCATAGAGAATTATTTTTGCTTACTTGGGAAAGGGTAAAAGTATCACTGGTGAATACTATGCAAGCTTACTGCAACATTTGAGTGATGAGGTGGAAAGAATAGGACCATATTATTTAGCAAAGAAAAAATTTGTTTTTCTTCACAACGATGCTCCGGCCCATCATTGAGTCATTGCAATGGAAAAATGAGTGAATTTAAGTTGAACAAATTAATTGGTTGAACATCCACCTTATTTGCCAGATATAGCACCCAGTAACTACCACCTGTTTCTGAACCTCAAAAAATTTCTTGGAGGACGAAGATTTCACAGCAATAAACAGCTATTTTGAGGACCATGATAAATTGCACTACAGAGATGTTTAATTAAATTAGCACACCAATATGACTACTGTACATTAGCCTTTCTGGAGGTTATATTGAGAAATAACGAAAAAAATGTATGAGGCCCAGGACTTATCAGCCAATCCCTGTACAAAAAAAAAAAAATCAGTTTGAGTGATGGAGGATGGTCAGTTACCTTGATATCCCTACCTAAAGACTAGTACCAATTTAAATATATTTTCACCTGTAATGGTTTCATGCTTAGAAATTATGGAGAAATTTTCTTTTGTGTGACACGAGAATATTTCGTAAGGCCAAAGGTGCACGTATATGCATGCGTAAGCAGACGAGCAGCCGGTTGTCACGTTGCAGCCAACATGAACAAGATATGTAAACTCAAAGTATAAACTTGAAAGAAGCGTAGGGACAGTGAAGCACAAATTAATACAAAATTGAATCGAGAATATATTGACACATTGCTTCACTCACACTGTTTATTCACAGGACATGTTTCAAGAGCTCTTGCTCCTATCCTCAGCTGATACTCGACTAGTGCAAGTTGTAGTGGTTTCTTCTTTCTCCGTATTGCCAATAGATGGCGTGATGTACTTGTCAAAGATGTCCGGTGGTGGAATTTCAAAATTCATGACTCTATGACGATTTTTGTTAATGAAGATTTTTTCCCATACGGAAAGGTCTATGGGGTGATTAACGTATTTTATTATGTTTCCAAATTGATGTCATGTCTAGTATTCAAAAAATGAAAAGCCACACAGATAATTACATTAAGAACAAGTTTCAACCCAAAACAACACCAACATGCCATTTTCAACAGTTTAATCTTTCGGATGATCAACTTTCCACTAAACAGAGAAGATTATCAAGAAGAATACCTACACATAAAAAAAGTAGCTATATCCAACGGTTTCAACCCAAATTTAGTAGACAAAACAGTTAACAGACTCAACAAAGCTAAGAAAATAAAAGAAACCACCACCCTAGAACCTACAGGAGAAAAAGAGAAAAAACTTTTTAAAAAATTCACCTTCCACCCATCAGCCTATAACAAATTCCAAAAAATCTTCTCAAAACACAACATAACTCTTGCACCTCAAAATAGGTTTAATATCAGAAATTTGTTAAAAGGCCCTCCCAAAAATTCAATCACTACCAAAGAAAAACCAGGAATCTATGAGATCAAATGTGAAACTTGCCCTAAAATTTATATAGGAAAAACAAAAAGAAATATTAACATCAGAACTAAAGAACATAGGAGAAACATTAAAAATGGTGAAACAGAAAAATCAGCAGTGGCTTTTCATTTTTTGAATACTAGACATGACATCAATTTGGAAACATCTCTAATAAAATACGTTAATCACCCCATAGACCTTTCCGTATGGGAAAAAATCTTCATTAACAAAAATCGTCATAGAGTCATGAATTTTGAAACTCCACCACCGGACATCTTTGACAAGTACATCACGCCATCTATTGACAATACGGAGAAAGAAGAAACCACTACAACTTGCACTAGTCGAGTATCAGCTGAGGATAGGAGCAAGAGCTCTTGAAACATGTCCTGTGAATAAACAGTGTGAGTGAAGCAATGTGTCAATATATTCTCGATTCAATTTTGTATTAAGATATGTAAAACTTGTAGCCAACGTGTGCAAAGGAACACGGTTTGAGAAGGCTAAGTTATTGACCGGTCAAATTTTGTTACTCATGCACTGCTTTGCACATGAACAATCCTATGACACGACAATAATGGAGTGCTCCATAGGAAATATATGTATGAGTTCACGCACTGTATCGGACTGGTTCGGCTACTGCCGCAAAGTGTGCATGTCAAATGTCACCAAGTATACTGCAACGAGGAAAATTGGCGGTCCCGGCCATGCCGTTCAAATCGACGAATGCAAAATAGTATGGCACAAGTTTCATTGTGGGTGCGTCGTAGAGGGCAACTGGATCTTGAGAATGATCGACGTGGAAATGAATGAAAAGCGGATGATGATATTCTCCAACAACAGGAGAGATGCAAATACGCTCTACAGTCTAATTGCAGCTCCCACGATGAAACTTGCATCGTCCTGTTTTGCATTCGTCGATTTGAGCGACGTGACCGGGACCGCCAATTTTTCCCCTTGAAGTATACTTGGTGTTATTTGACATCATGCACACTTCGAGACAGTAGCCGAACCAGTCCGTGAGCTCATACATGTATTTCCTATGGAGCACTCCATTATCGTCGTGTCAGATTGTTTATGTTAGTCTGCCAGATAGTGTAATTTAGGGACAAGTACGACTGTTGGCAGCATTGCTATCAGTGGAGAAAAAAGCATAGTTAGGCTGCACAGAATTCTGCAATATAGCTACATTAAGCAGTAAGTAAACAATTAAAAACGTTAAAAGAATGCCTTCCAACACAAAATTGCACTAAAAAATAAAGAAATTATATTGAAAATCATGGTTGTATATAAAAACAAAAAAGTGTGAAGGAATTAGAAAAAAATCGCCACATTGCATATTAGAAAGAAGAGCCGAAATTTCTATGCCTGGTTATGAAATAATTGGAGTATATGGGTAGAATGTGTTGGTAGAAAGCTTACTTACCGTCCTTCAACATGTCAGATAGCTCACGTTCAGAATATAAGCTAGCCATCCACATGTATACATAAAGTTTTGGTGGAAAACGCTTTATTACAAACAATGGAGCTACAAAGAATACATTTTGAAATAATGATCCTCTATAATTTTAGAGTGGTATTTACCAATTCACATGAAGCATGTCTGGGCTTATGACTAACACTGTACTGTCATATAGAAAAAATGAAGATTATTAATTTTTGTGTGCCATCATTTCAGTGACTGTGTTGGTATATTAAAAACTTCTTCAAACACTAAATAAAAGCAGATGTGCAATGTTGAAGAATTACACAAAGTTTACCATTTCCTCTGGGATTAAACATATACAATTTCAACATATTCACTAGCTTAGCTTAATGTAAGGTGCTTGTATTGCAGACATTTTAAATATACAAATCTGGGAGAAACTTTCTTTTGTGCGACGTGAGAATATGTTCGAAGTCCAAAGGTGCACGTATATGCATGCGCAAGCAGACGACCAACCGGTTATCGTATTGCAACCAACATGAGAAAGATATGTAAAACTTGTAGCCAACCTTTGCAAAAATGCCCCAGACATAAGTGATGCAGTCTGTGTGCAAAGGAACATAGTTTGAGCATGCTAAGTTATCGCCCAGTCAAATTTTGTTACTCATACACTGCTTTGCACATAAACAATCCTACGGCATGACGATAATGGAGTGCTCCATACGATAAACATGCATGAGCTCACGGACTGTATCAGACTGGTTCGGCTACTGCTGCAAAGTGTGCATGTCAAATGACACCAAGTGTACTGCAAAGGAGAAAAATGGCGGTCCCAGACACGTCGTTCAAATCAATGAATGTAACATAGGACGCAAGTTTCATCATGGTCGCGTCATAGAGGGCAACTGGATTCTGGGGATCGATGTGGGAACGAATGAGCTGCGGATGATATGCCCCCAACATCAGAAGGGATGCAAATATGCTCTACAGTCTAATTGCAGAGCATGTATGGGTTGATGGTTGAAGGGTTTGCTATGCATCTAGGAGTGAATCAAACAGTGCACTTTGTGTGATAAATGTGCACACAAACAACATAGAGTCATGCTGGCAAGGACTACAATTAAGCGTAATTTAGGTACTACTTTGTGTTAGTCCACTAGATAGTGTAATTTAGGGACAAATAACACTGCTGGCAGCATTGCATTCAGTGGAGTAAAAGGATAATTTGGCTGCACTGAATTCTTCAATATGGCTACATTACGCAGTAAGGAAATAAACAATTAATAACGTTAAAAGAATGCCCTCCAACACGAAATTGCACTAAAAAGTAAAGAAATTACATTAAAAATCATGGTTGTATATAAAACATCAAAAGGTGTGAAGGACTTAGAAAAAAGTTGCCGCATCGCATATTAGAAAGAAGAGCCCAAATCTGTTTCAGCAACATAAAAATTATACTAACCTCCTTTAAACTTATAGATGATAACTTGATTATCTTTTTAGAAGCTGCACCATCTCCTCCTTCATGTTCTCCTTTATTTTCCTTAGGCTGTTCTTCATGATCTTGTTGATTTTCCTTTTCTGAAACTGTGTTGCTTGAAGAAACTGAAGTTGTGCGATTGAGAACTATTTTCTTAGGTGCTACTATTGCTGGTTTATTTTGTTCTTCTGGCACAGTGTCTAATTTGCGCAACTTTGGTTCTGGTGAGGCACTCAGTTCATCAAGCGTCTCTTCTTCCTCTTCGTCTTCCTATATTGCAAAAACCAACATAGAAATATTCAAAATCATAATACCTACGTTCGTTTTAATTACTATTAATCATATTTCTTGCACAAAACTTTAAACAATTTACTCCAAATTACTTGCACAATTAATAGCACACCTAAATTACAATGAATGAGGTAGATGGGTAAAGCAAAAAAAGGTTTACCCTTAAGCCATTGTTAATTATTAAAGGATACAACAATCAGCTGCCACAAAATAGTTAAAAAGATTATACAACGGTGGAAGTGCAAATTATATAGTACTGAAATATACGGACTGGATAATGGAAGAGAAATAACAGATTCTTGAGCACACAGATTATTCTGCAAAGAACATCTTGAATTACCAATTCCAAAACTGAAGGAAGTTCTCCGAATAGAAATCAATGAGAAGTTATAAAAAGTTTACTGTCTTTTAAATTTAGAATTCTAAATTCAGATAGGAATAACTTACAAAAAAGTGTTTATCAACAATCATCACTAAAGGAAAGAAGCTAAATAAGTAGCATAAAATTGTGAAATGTAACTAGAATTTAATTACTCAGGTAATACAGGGCTATTCATTTAAAACCTAATGGAGCACACAGCGTTTTGCCTCTCCTGCACTGTTGCTGGATTGCACACAACTGGCTGCCATTGTGCATGAGAACTAGTGGTGTGCAATCCACTCGGCAGTACTGTACTGGCCACCAACATGAACAGGTGCTCGAGTCTGTAAGAATTAACCTGGCACTTGACAGCCACGTGACAGGCAGCTCATAAGGGGCAAGTAAGGAGGCTTGCCTTATCGTATTCAATGATGTTACATATACATCATGTGAGTATCATGTGAGCAGAGGTGTGTCACCATCACCCATGTTGCTATATATATGTGTTTTCCTCAGTTGTTACCGGCTTCTGCTATCTGCATGTTTGGCTGCTCGTAACAGTATATTGTTATAAGAGCAGAGTGAAAGATTGGGATTTGTGGACGAATTACAACAGTGTATCTAGAGGGATTCTAATCCTTGTTTCACATAAGCTTGCCCTGTATATCTTAACGGTCACGTGATGTAATCACCTCTCATTGGCTGCTGTCGTGATATAGACAGTGGTGCGGTAAAAATTAGTTCGTTATTTAAAATGGTGATATATCTTTATATGTTGGAAGAGAACTGTCAAATTTATATTTTCATAATGGTTTGAATTAAATATATTATGCAACAGAGTTAATTTATCTGAAATACATGTTAATTCTTAAATGAAGTAAAAAGGAGGTTCCTTTGCTTTCAAGCCCGTCTTTCAGATGACAAAATAGCATGTGCTTTAGCGGTAGTGGTGACATTTGTTTATATGACTTTTATCACTGACCTTGTTTCGAACTGGATTTGTCATATATTGCCATTCTAAGGTGTGCTGTTTTGAGTGCAAGAGCTAAATTATTTTATTGATCATTTATTGCGCGTGTACTTATATGTATAATGGCAAGGTCTACCGCCAGTTTTTTGCTGAAGCATTGCAAGGGTAAATCTTTTTTTTTTAATTATTTATTTCAATTGCTCAGCACGGTTACTGCTATACAAATTGTGGAGCTATATACATAATAAAATTAAAGTATACAAGGATACAGGACACCCATATTAGAGTCCTCAAGCAAACTGGTCTGATTTGTGTGAGTATAAATTAAATAACTTCTTCATTACAGAATAAATAAACATTATAGAAATAAAATGTCCTGTGGCAAGCGTGCCTTCAGTCTTGGTGCAGCATCAAGGCGACGTCCCAGTTGGAAGAATAAAGCACCTGATACATAAGGAAGTTGAGCAAAGAATCTGCTTGTCGTTGTAGAGATGTACTAATTAATGCTGAATATGTCCAATTTTCTATGCAGCTGTGCATTCCGGATGTACCACGGGGCGTTCACAGACAATCGTAATATTCTGTTTTGAAACACCTGGAGTTGGTGAATATGAGTAGGTGAGGCACATCTCCATACAGGACTGGCATATAGAAGAAGTGGTCGTAGAATACTCTTGTATAGTAACAGCATACATTCGACTCGTAAGGAGGATTTGCGGTTGAGGATGGAATACAACTTGTGAAGACGAGCATAGGCTTGATTTAGTTTGTTTTTGATATGTGTACTCCATGTCAGTCGACTATCAAGATGGATGCCAAGATATTAACCAGGGGACTTCAGTGTTATAGAGTCGTATATTTGCCGGAGCAGCAGGCCTGCGCAAGGTGAAAAGCTTAAGAAGACATTTGCTTGCATTAAGTGTGACACGCCAGCGAGATAACCAGTGTAGGAAAATGTCCAGGGAAGATTGTAGGGTTGCAACAGCAGTTTCAATACAGAAGTACGAGGTAAAGATGACTGTATCGTCAGCAAACAGTGCGGTACTTGTTGCAGGAAGTTCAGGCATGTCAGCAGTATATAGACTGTAAAGAAGAGGGGCAAGGACGCTACCCTGGAGCATGCCGGCTAAAATAGTATGGGGTGAGGAATGCGTTGAACCAAGACGCACAGAAAATTGGCGCTCCTGAAGATAGCTAGTAATCAAGCTAAGTAAGTAGAGCGGAAGACCTAGGTCATGTAGTTTATAAAGGAGGCCAAGGGTAACCAAGCAGCGAAAAAAGAATTTGTGGTGCATGTGTTTAATGCACTCACATAGAAGAATCTGTTTTTGTCAATGAGAGAAGTCGAACAGCTGTGTTCTTAACTTACAGGTGTGAATGTTAGATTCGTAGGAACATCGCAACGTGAAATTGAGACAACAGGAAAACTTACCACTCCAGGCAAAAGCAGGAATAAACAAAAGCGCGTGCTCGGAGTTCATGAAAAGTGCTGTGCGTCGTCATGTGCATAGTTTTTTCTTTAGAAACAAACTCCCTAATATAAATAAAATTTTGTATGTTGTAAATGAGGATGCAGTTTTACCAAATTTCAGCATATCTAGACTGTATAGATTGCTTATACAGCTGGGGTTTGTGAAAGAAAAAAGGGGCAAGAAAAATGTGCTAAGAGACTGAGGCAATATTGCTGTGTGACGAAGACATTATGTAAGGAAAATTACACTGTACCGGTATACAAATCGCAAAATATACTACCTTGAGGAGACGGGTGAATGAAGGACACATGACAAGTAAAGTATGGCGTGACACGACTTTTAAGACTGAAAGACAAGCAGTTTTTCAAGGTATGTGTGCTGTTACTAAAATTAGGCAAGTGAGTCAACCTTGTATATACTTTTCTCCACTTACAAGTTTTTTATGAAGACTAGTTTCTGGGAACTTCTCCCCTATCGTCAGTTCTGTGATTGACTCAGCTGAGTACCAGTATCCATACAAAATTCAGTAAAAAGGCATTGTAAAAATATTTTGGAGGAAATAAAAAACAGATCCCTTCAGAAGAGAAAACATAATACTATCATCCATTCTTTGAAACAGAAAAACGTTATTTACACAAAGGCAGACAAAGGCAACAAGATAGTCATAATGGATAAATCTGATTATATTGAAAAAATGGAAGAAATGCTAACTGACAATGAATATGAAATCATTAACAAAAATCCTCTAAAAACTTGCATAGTCATTTGAAAAAACAATAGCAAAATCAAGCATAATACCAAACAAATATACAGTTAAACCGGATAACCCAACCTTACCTAGACTTTATGGCTTACCCAAAATACACAAACCATCCATAACAATAAGACCTATAGTTAGCAGTATAAATTCACCAACATACAAACTTGCAAAGTGGCTAATAAACAATTCATAAATAAATTCAACTCATTTCCAAAATTCAACAGCCTAAGCATCAAAAACACCTATGAACTTATAGAACACATTAAGGATACTGAACTAAAAGAAGAGGACACACTATTCTCGTTTGATGTTAAATCACTGTTTCCCAGCATACCAGTTAATCAACTCCCACCGTTGATAGAAAAATGGCTCAAATCACTTGTAATGGCATCACCTGAAATTTCAGACTACATCGAACTAACCAAATTATGCATAGAACAAAATTTCTTCCAGTTTCAAACAAAATATTTCCACCAAACTTCAGGGTTAGCAATGGGCAACCCCCTATCACCCTTCCTGGCCGATCTGTACATGAGTGCATTAGAAATAAGGATCAACAAAGGTTTCCCTTGGATGTTCAAACTCTGGCAACGATATGTAGATGACATCTTTGCAATAGTACCAAAAAAACACATCAGTAATGCACTAAAACTTTTAAATATCCAAGAAAAAAGCATCAAGTTCACTGTAGAAATAGAAAAAGAGGAGCATTTACCATTTTTGGATCTAAAAATAATGAGGAATAAAAACAGACTAAACTTTGGCATTTACAGAAAACCAACACAGACAGACAACTACATAAAAGCTAATGGCTACAACCCAAGATCCCACAAACAGGCAATCTTAAATACTTTAGCACACAGACTGGTAAACATCCCTCTCACAGCAGAAGAATACAAAACAGAATACATCAAAATAATTGAAATAGCACAAAAAAATAACTTTCCCAAATCATTAGTAGACAAAACAGTGAACTTAGCAAAAAAGAAGCTACTAAAGGAAACCACAACCCTCTCAGCTACAGAAACTAATATGATTTTCAAAAAATTCACTTACCATCCATGGGCCTATGATAAATTCAAACAAGTCTTTTCTCCTTAAAAAACCTAATTTGCTCAAACATCAAAGATGCCATTCCATCTAACAAAAAATCTGGTATATATCAAATTGAATGCAGTGACTGTAGTCAAATTTATATTGGAAAAACCAAAAGAAATTTAGAAACAAGAGCAAAGGAACACTTTAGAAACATAAAATATAAACAATTAGAAAAATCATCAGTTGCCACACATTTTTGGAAAAAAAAACACAATATAAATCCAGAACCAAAACTACTAAAACATACATCACGAAAACAAGAACTATCCACATGGGAACAAATCTTCATTTCAAAAAATAGGAACAAAGTATTCAATTTCAACATCCCCCAGAAAGATTTGTTCAGCAAGTTCCTTGAACCACCACCAGATGAGACCTGTGACAAAATATTGTCAACTACACCAATGAGAACCAGTCGATGGCCGGCTGAGGATAGAGGCAAAGTCTCTGAAACATTAATAGAATTTTGAGTCAAACTAATACTCAATGCTCCATTTATTGCTACTATTTACCTAGAACGCGTTTCGTTAGGATCTTCCTAACATCATCAGCTGTTGTCGACTAATGGATGCCAGTTCAGTGAACTCCTCGGAGGTGATAGGTGCGTCTCTGTCTGTATCTTGATGAACTTGAAATTTGGGTTTTCTTCAAAGGTAGTATCGAAATTAAACAATTTACTTTCATATTTCTTTATAAAGATTTTTTCCCACGTGGTTAATGCAGCTGGACCTTGGACACTTTTTAGTAAGTGAATTTCTCGTTCTATGTCATGATTTTCCTTCCAAAAATGGTACGCTACCGCCGATTTATCTATTTCTTTATTCCTGATGTTCCTAAAGTGCTCTTTAAGCCTAATGTTCACGTTCCTTTTTGTTTTTCCAATGTAGAATTTGTCACAGTCCTTGCAATTTATCCGGTACACTCCTGATTTTTTGCCTGTGGGTATCTCCTTTGTATTATGTGATTTCAAAAGGTGTTGTACACTAAATTTGTTTTGTGGGGCCAAAGTAATATTGTGTTCTTTGAAGACTTTTTGGAAAAGGTGTGTAGCTCTGGGATGATACGTAAATTTTCTGTGTGAGGTTTCATTGCTAATTGGGGAGAGAGTAGTTACTTGTTTGCATCTTAGTTGTCTTTTGAATTTATCTATTTTCTTGTTGACCAATTCAGCACTGTATCCATTGTATTCTGCAATGTGAATGATATTATTGTACTCTTTGTTATATTCTATCTTGTTAAAAGGTACATTAACCAGCCTGTAAGTTAAACTGTTGATAACAGCATTATTGTGTTGTCTTGGGTTATATCCATCTGATTTTATGAAATTTTCTGTGTGTGTTTCCTTTCTGTGTATGCCAAATTCAAGTTTATTATGTTTTCTGGTAAGTTTCAAATCTAAGAAAGGGATTTCATTGTTTGTCTCTTTTTCTATGGAGAATTTTATTGCAGGATTATGTAAATTAAGTAGTTTTAATGCATCATCCACTTGTTTCTCATTTATTATTGCCCAAATGTCATTGACATATCTGTACCAATGCTTAAAAATTAGTGGGAATGCCTTTGTGATGTGCGTTTCCAAAAAGCTCATGAAGAGGTCTGCCAAAAATGGGGACAATGGGTTGCCCATAGATAGTTCTGATTTTTGTTTGAAAAATTTTTTATTGAATGTAAAAAAGGACTGTTCAATGCAAATATTGGTTAATTGAAGGTATTCCTCTATGACGTTTTGGTCTATTTGTAGGGACTGAAGCCATGTTTGCATGTACTCTATGAGTTTGTCTCTCGGAACACTTGGGAACAAGGAGATCACATCAAAGAGATCATATCAAAGGATATCATTCGGTCGGTGGGAGAAAATTGTAGATTTTTAGTTTTGTTGATGAATTCCAACAAATTTTTAATACTGTGGCTTTTGAATTTTGGTAGCTCCTTAAATTTTTTGTTTAACCATTTGGATAGCTTGTAGCAGGGTGTGTTTATGTTGTTAATGATTGGGCACATCTTATTTCCTGTTTTATGAATTTTGTTTGGGTAATCCATATATGTTAGCTACTGTAGGGTTGTCTGGTTTTAAACTTTGTTTAATTTCTTTTGGTATGATTGTTTTATCCTTCATTGTTTCATTTAACTGTTTTACACACATATTTAAAGGGTCAGACTTTATTTCCTAGAATTCATCACTTGCCCAGGTTCCACCTCAGTGCTCTTGTCAACACTCATAAGTCAGTCCTCAGTCTCTGAAAACCTATATAGCATTCAAGAAATCCCTCATTATGATTGGTAAGTTGGAGTTTGGTGTGCTATTAATGCTAGATGCATAACTGGTCCAATATTCTATGAGTAACCTGTAAATACAGACATTTTGACCCCATTTTATCATGAACTGACAGAAAAAGAGAAATTGTTTCAACAAAATTCTGCTACTGCCCTTAGAGCAGAGGAGTCCATGAATAAAATTAGGGAAGTGTTCAAGTGATTAGTGCTGATGTATAGCCCTGTCGCTCCCGTGAACTAACATTGTATAATTTTTACTAGTGGGGTAACCTTAAAAAAATGTGTAGTGTTTAACGCCCGCTTTTACTACATACGGCACCGCAGGCGGTGACACTGATGATGCATGAGATGAAGATGGAGCACCGGTGGAATGAGATGGCAGGGGAAACCGGAGATCCCGGAGAAAACCTGCCCCAACGCCGTGTTGTCCACCACAAATCTCACTTTGCGGTCGCCTGGGATCGAACCCGGGCCGCCTTGGTGAGAGCCAAGCGGTCTAACCACTGAGCCACGGCGTGGCCTGGTAACCTTAAAGACAAAGTTTACAAGACAAATCCTCATACATTGAAAGAACTAAAACAAAATATTAGAAATGAAATCAGAAACATTACAGTGCCCCAACTTAATCGTGTGAATCAGAGTGTGATCTCCTAATATAATGCTTGTTTAGCAGAGGGTGGACATTTCCAAAATCTTCTATACAAGTGTTATACATGCTTTATGTGCAGAGTTTATGTAGGAGTAAAGATGGCTGTGACACACCCCATTGCACACACGCGAAATGCTGTGAGAACCCTATATTTGGAAATGAGAAGAAATACCTAAGGTTTTTGGAAAGAGATAAGATTAAGAACCTGAGGAGAAACAAAACTTGTTAGTAGCTTAACAGAGAATAACTCATTGTTATGATGTCCTAAGTTGAAATGTTATTTGGATAGACAAAATAAAGCATAGACAAGAACTGGGGTATGAAAGTTAAAAAGGTCAGAGAAATGCTTTTACACAAGTGGAATGACCATCGTAACGAGGGGAACTTCACGTTCCCTTCTAGGGCCAGTATGAATATAGAATACATGCAGTTCTCCTTAAAGGATCTAAAAGCTGTACAGAAAAACTTTCTAATAACATCCAGTTTGAAAAAAAGACGTAAGATCAGTTTTAAAAGGAATAATTAGAGAAGCAAAAGAATATGGATCTACAGTATGCACGCAATAAGTTGAGTGCTCGGGTTCAAGTCCTCATTCGGTAAGTCTCGTCTAGCTCCGTAAACACAGATGACAACTTTGAAACTGGAAATGCGCTATACACTAACATCTAGTGGCTAATACGCTAAGCTTCATCATATCCGCCATATTTTGTTTTGATCTATTTCGAGGTTAATTAGCAAACGAGTTTACAACAAAGGTATGTTGTGGATGTTATGGCTCTCGAAAGGGGACACATTATTATTCGTCTACCTCCATATAACTGTGATCTGAATGTAATTAAGCTGGCGTGGGCAAAACTAAGGAATGTTTTCAGAGGATGCAATGTTACTGGTGATATGTCGGCTCTCAATCTGCGGAAACTTGCTATAGAAGCATTATCTTCCGTAACCGCAACGCACTGCAAGAAGGTCCAAGAGCTGGAAGTGAAATATTGCAGAAATGATGCTGTAATAGAAAATGCAATTGATGAAATTATCAACACATCAGAGGATCCTAGCGATGAAAGTGGTGCACCGGACTCGAAGAATCACACAGTAAATGAGGATTTATAACTGTCATAATATTTATTTTATATTTTTATGATATATAAATAGTAAGTATATAAATATACAGCTTATCGGATCGAGTTCAATTTACTATTTGTCCACGTATCTCACACTTGCAGCACATATCTTCGCTTATCATACACACTATTTTGCTGAACTGTGCTTTTCAAGGTTGACCACACTGCAGAAACAAAAGAGCGTTAGCTCTCGCTTATTCTTCTCTGCCCACACCATACCGTAAATCCAGCACTCAACTTATCGTGCGCATATAGTAAAGGGGCCATGAAGAATCAGTGACTACAATTCTGTGGGTAACAGAATTCTAGTAGTTAGCATGAATTTTAATAGCTGTCAACCAAATAAGCAGCAGGGCCAAATTCCAGTAGCCAAAACAATTCTAATTTCTTCTTACTTATCTCACCATATAAATGCTAAACAATTAATTAGTAAACATTTTAAGTTTTGGAAGACTGCTTCAATTTAAAACACAGCTACAAGTATACATTTTGGAGAATTGCAGTGCAAACAAGCAACAGCAATTTTAGGAATCACTGCTTATACTGCACAACTTTTTTCCTAAGCAATGGAAATATGAAAGTTGCTCTGTAAAACAGTGCAAGAAAAGCACATTATTCTGCACAAAGTGGGTTTTGGAGGAGCTATAATAATTTTTTATATCTTCATTAAGCCTATAAATTCCATTTACTGGAAAATGTTACTCACTGCAAGTACTTCATCTTCATCCAGTATTTCCTCAGAGTCGACAACTGCAGAGTCATTTTCATTGATGAATGCATTATCTAGCAAAAAGTAAAACAATTTAAATTAATTGATGGAAATTAATTTCTTCACACTAGCTGTATATAGGCTAAGGTTTTGGATAGATAGCGTCAACATGAGAAATTCAATGCCACGGCCGGGATTTGAACCACGGTTCTCCTGGTTTCCGTCCAGTTTCTCTAACCCATTGAGCTACCATGGCCAACTTGTCATGACATTAAATTCTCCATTTGACTCGTATATTTCCTCAGTAAACCACTAGGGGCTCTCGCATTCAAGATACATCATTTGTGGCGACTTACTATCATAAGTACTTGAGTCCCAGGATTCATCATTTAACTCTTATTATTTAAGTTAATGTATGGAAATTAATCATTTCTTCACACTAGCCATATATAGGCTAAGGTTTTGGATAGATAGCATCAACATGAAAAATTCAATGCCACGGCCAGGATATGAACCACGGATCTCCTGGTTTCCGTCCAGTCACTCCAACCCATTGAGCTACCATGGCCAACTTGCCGCCATGACACTAAATTCTCCATTTGACTCGTATATTTCCCTGATAAACCACTACAGGCTCTTGCATTCGAGATACACAGTTTGTGGCGACTTACTATCATAAGTACTTGAGTCTCAGGCTTCATCATTTAACTCCTATTATTTAAGTTAATGGATGAAATTTAAAATTTCTTCACACTAGCCATAGCACAATGTTGTAAGCAGAGAAAGGTATTTAAACCATCAAACCAAATAATTACACTGGTAATTATGGAAGCATTTATAAATTGCAACACGGATATATTACATCAAAATGAATTTAGAATGCCTCATATATTACCGGAAAAAAGATGAGGAAATATGAGAATTAAGTCACTTTCCTATGGGATGTGCAGCTGATACAAAGGAAATCTTAAGCTATTAAAGAAATTCAGGTTTTCTTTAACAACATTCGCCATTACTACTATGGTATTTACCTAAGAACTAGCAATTTTAAGTGATATGCTTCAGTTGGTGTAGTAGTTGAACACACTAACAGCTCCTCAGTATTCATTTTTAAACATATGTGCCAATAGTAAAACAGAATAAAATTGGGAAAATTGTTATGTTCTTTTTAAAGTATTGCCATCTGATAAAACCACATTTCAACTATCTACTAACTGATTATTAGGCATGAACATCAGTGTCAATTTTTTTTTACCTATGTTTCTTGAAAAATATATACAGTGTGTTTTAGTTAATTGATGGAAATTATTCATTTCTCCACACTAGCCGTATATAGGCTAAGATATTTGATGGATAGAGTCAACATGAAAAATTCAATGCCATGGCTGGGATTTGAACCACGGATCTCCTGGTTTCCGTCCAGTTGCTCTTAACCTTTGAGCTACCATGGCCAACGCACCGTCCTGACATTAAATTCTCCAGTTGACTCATATATTTCCCCGGTAGACCACTAGGGGCTCTCGCATCCGAGATACACCGTTTGTGGCGACTTACAATTGTAAGTACTTAAGTCCCAGGCTTCATCATTTAACTTTTATTAATTTCCATCAATTAACTAAAATAATAAAAGTTAAATGATGAAGCCTGGGACTTAAGTACTTACAATTGTAAGTCGCCACAAACGGTGTATCTCGGATGCGAGAGCCCCTAGTGGTCTACCGGGGAAATATATGAGTCAACTGGAGAATTTAATGTCAGGACGGTGCGTTGGCCATGGTAGCTCAAAGGTTAAGAGCAACTGGACGGAAACCAGGACATCCGTGGTTCAAATCCCGGCCATGGCATTGAATTTTTCATGTTGACTCTATCCATCATATACAGTGTGTTTCAAAATGACACCAAATGAACATACAGAAGTAGTTGCTCAGCTGCTATGTGACACATATAGATAGTTTTTATCACCAATAGAGCTGAATAAAAAAGTGCTCCAGAATGAGTGTGGATTAGGCAGTGACAGGAACGACGACGTGGGCCTCACACTGTCAGAGTTCGCAGGTATATGTCACATGCCATGCAACATGCTGTAGCTGTTTGTAAACATACCAGCATACTCTGCAGTAGCTTACTACTATTAAGAATTTCTTTGGCTTATGAAACTGCAATAAAGAAGCTATTGCTTAATTATTGCTTATGAGTGTTTAACGTGTTCCAAAATTCCGTTATAGCACTCCATGATAGCAAATAAGCTGGTTGACATATGCAACTTATACCTTTTAGTGGGAAGATGTTAGTGAGGTTGAGGATGGAAGCATTAAATGATAAACAGAACAGAAAACATGAAAGAATTGCAGATAAATCAATGAAAACTAAATGGCTTATAAAATGAGATGAGCATTTTATTTCACGTGTTTGATAATACTAAATAAAGCATTAGTAACTGAAAAGGAAGCTGTTGATATTTACAGTAAGTGGTTGAAAGTATTGTACAATTAACATCATAACAAAATGCTCTGAAGTTAAATAATAATTATCATTGATGTAGCTACTTTTACAATTCATATTTTTAGTGAAACTAAATTAATCATACATTCGTTGAACCCCCTTCAGCTCTTCCATACATCAAAACCATATCCATAATTTCGGCATACGTAGCAACCTTGTAACTGTCCGAGTCATCAGTCGACTTTTGCGCAAATAACTGCCCTTTGCCCCATTACATGAAAGGTAGGCTAGGGTCACTGATAAAGAGCAAGGAGTAATGTTTTTGTTTCCGTGGCTGGTACATTCCAATAACATCTTTTGAGGTTCGCACACCAGTGGTTCCTGCACTGCCTAATCACAAAATCAGGTAATATTTAATGCTGCATAAAATTATATCTAACAGAACTTTGAAGCTACAACACCGCTAACAGAACTTCGAAGCTGCAACACCAAAATTTGGACTAGTTAAGTTATAAACTGTAAAATGGCTATAATCGTTCGGTGTCTTTTTGGAACAACCTGTGTATATATATGGATATGTGTATGAAATACGTTCACACACAAATGTTATCAGAAATGTTAGTGCTACAAATTTCATTGACTTCAGTTTTTTGGCACACATAAGCTTATTACTAAATCATGGAGTAACCTTTGGCAAACATGTTTCCAAAAACTTAAGTATTGCATTCCTTTTCTTAGACTAGCAATTAGGTATAAATGTTCCGTGAAGCACAGTAGTCCCATTTTAAAATGAGTTCATTAAAATTTAAATAAAATCATACACTTTCCAGTTGGCTAAAACTAAACAATCGTGAATAAATTTTGTTTAAGCTTATTTTGTTTAAACAATTTTGTTTAAATATCATGTTTTACATGATATTTGAAGTAATTTAGTAACAGTGATGTCCAAATTAATTCAAAACTATTTGAAACTAATTTCTTTTCCAGATAACTTGCTCTGACCGAGATTCAAACTTGGGACCTCTTGAATGTGAGGCAGACACGCTACCATCTATGCTACTAGGGCAGGATGAACAGGGTTAATAAATACTGTAATTAACTTCCAAAATAGTTAAACATGAACTGCAATGAAAGATGTAACGGTTGCGATAAGAGTGTGATGTTAACAGCCGACAAGAGAGAATGACGTGTGTTTATTGGCAGTGATAAAACCACATTGTTTGCGTTCATCTCCATTTTAACCCCGGAGGGACTGTAGTTACCACTTTTCATACTTTGGTAACCATTATTGGTAACTAGTTATCTTGCATTCATTATAGTAACCACTCACTGAATGTCCCGCTTTGGTAGCGTAGATGGTAGCTTGTCTGCCTCACGTTCAAGAGGTCCCGAGTTCCAATCTTGGTTAGGGTAAGTTACCTGGAAAAGGTTTCTTCCGGGGTTTTCCCTTATCCTGAAAGACAAAGGTAGCTCTAAGCGCCATGGACCTCGGAATCATTTGAGCATCATTTCACCCATTTCATTCATTGTCTGAATGACTTAACATTGGAGGATGTAAAATACAGAAACAAATCTCACTGAACAACTAGTTACTGTCTTCAACACAGGTATATTGGCTAACTAGTTACTCTGTATATACAAATATAATAATTTGTAACATAAAGCTTCACTTATAACAAATGATGAAAGTTTTCTTATTAATTTCTAATCAATTAATACAAAATCTTTCATTTCTTATAAGTGAAATTTTATGTAACAAATTATTATATTTGTATATATTTGTTTGCTTCACTTTTAATAGCTTCATATTTAACGTATTTATTAGTTACTCTGTATTCACTAATTCACTACTTTTGAACTGTTTAATCACTGCCTCCATTACTTCAGTAATGCTCGACTTCACCAACAGATGTTAAGACTTAACACAAGTTTAGCAATAGTTAAAACAGAAATTGCATTTCACCAACAAGTGTTAGCTTAACAGGCGTGTTAAATCTCTTGTTAAACTAACAAGTCAAATTCCTGTTGTTATGTCCTTAACTGTAAACAGTCAAGAGGCGGGCATGAACTCAGCTGTTGATGTCGATTTGCTATATTTAAGACAGTCTAAATAGCATTCGAAATAGAGCATGGCCTATGAGGAGAAATGATTTTGAAGAGCTATCCGAAGAAAATGTTCTACAGAGGTACAGACTGTCGAAACATGCTACGAAGGTTACTGCGGAGGTATAAGAGAGGTTAGAACATGCATCGAAAGGAATATGTCAATTACGCCTTTGCTTCAAGTATTAATAACTTTGCGATTTTATAATTCACGTGGATAATACATTGTCCACCTCCCGTCTTGAAATGTTCAAGTCACTTGTCCTTCTTTGCTCCTCATTTTAAATTTACGTAATACTGAGTTAGAACATGCATCGAAAGAAATATACCGGTCTTGCCTTTGCTTCAAGTATTAATAACTTTGCGATTTTATAATTTACTGAATTATGGGGATAATACACTGTCCACATCCCGTCTTGAAACACTGAAGTCACTGGTCCTTCTTCGCACGTCGTTTTAAATTTACGTAATACTGAGTTAGAATATGCATTGAAAGGAATATGCCGATCTCGCCTTTGCTTCAAGTATTAATAAATTTTGCAATTTTATAATTCACTGAATTATGTGGATAATACATTGTCCACCTCCCATCTTGAAACATTCAAATCTCTTGTCCTTCGCACCTCGTTTTAAATTTACGTAATACTGACTAAGTTGTTTGGTGCTTGTAGTAGTGACACATGCATCTGAATTAAATTCATTTCCAATACTTTCCCCGTGACATCTTTCTCTTTTACATTCACCGCATCTGTCCTCTTATTTTCCACGATAACCTTACACTTTGTCACTAATTCAATTAACAATTCTTTCTCCATCGATGAGAAATTTGTCTCACGGCTTTATTTACGATTTTGTTCATCCACCATTTTTCAGCTTGTGCAGACGAAAATGAAAACAAAAGCGCATTGCAGTAAGTTTAGAAAATAATACGACTCATCCATAGCCTTCTATAGCTGTGATATTTACAAGTTTCTTGGCGTTAACATGTGTTTGTTAACATTTTCAGAAAACAGGTTGGTGAAATGCAAGAAATTCAACATTAGTGTTAGCGCTGTGACAATTGTTATGTTACATTTGTTAACGGTGATTTTAACGTCCGTTGGTGAAAGCAGGCATAAGTGTTACAATGTAGGATTAAGATCACTACGGAGGGGATTTGGCCTGAAACCTGTGGTTTATTGTACCCAAGGTCCAAGTGGGACATCCCTGGAAGGAAGGCTAAGATGAGGTGAGATGAGACAGAGGACAGTGGACCCAAGGAGTCATGACAGTGCCGAGACACCCGCTGACATTTCTATCCTTAAAGAGACTACCAGAAGAGAGATGACGTGAAATGATAGTGGAGATGAAATGGTGGGACAGGAAATTTGGGGGATGTAGTTAACTCATCCAGCGTTCGCCTGGCGACCAAGAAAAGCCCTGAAAAAAAAAAAAAAAAAGAACCTATGGGTCAGGTAGGTTGGCCACAGGAATCGAACCAGGGCCACAGACGAAACCGTGGTATCAGCTTAAATATAATCACCTGATAGTGTTGAGAGGATTTTAATAACATTTTCTTATATGATGCATTAGTTTCTATAGATACTTCTTGTAAACATATTATAACTAAATCTGTTTGTAGGCTTGAAAGCCATTTTAATCAATGCTAAAATTTGCCGATGCAAATTCAGGTTTGAACACAAACCTCATTAAAACAGCCCGTTTTATAGGATAATTGTGCATCTTACCACCAATTGCAACTTGCAAACGCTCCAGCAGCTCATTTTTATTCCCCACGGCACTTAACCCTCTTGATTTCAACTCCTTCTTCAAATCTGCAACCTATAACATAAAAAAACAATAAATGCTTTCAATAAATGTCTCAATGTACCACTGCAATATATATACACTTTTTTTTAAGAGATTTAAGAGGGCAATGAAATGTAAGCTATTTCTAGTGATCACTAATCCACTAATTGCAGAAATCTCACGTTACCTTTGGATGATTTTCTCTGTCCATTCTTCAATAAAACTACATCTATTATTAATTTTTAGATGAGTCGTATTTATTACACATCTGCTTCACTTTCGTACCTATTTTGAGGACATGTTTCGCAAATGATCGTTTGCATCTTCGGCTCAGTTAAATCTCGATAGATCTATTACGTTAAATTTATATTGAGGAATTAATCCTTTTAAATACATGGCTCCTGTATATGGATGTTTTTAATTAATTAGAGCCAACTGAAAAGTTCAATGCCACGGCCGGGATTTGACCCACGTATCTCCTGGTTTCCGTCCATTCGCTCTAACCCCATTGAGCTACCATGGCCAACATGCTGACACGATATTAAACTCTACAATGTGCAACGATAAAAATGATATAAATTCTGGTATTTAAGTACTTACAATAGTAAGTCGCCACAAATGTGTATCTCAAATATGAGAACTCTAAGGCCCAGTTGCATAAAAATAGCTAACTGCAGTTCATTTATAATTGAAGATCAAAATTGAACTAAGTTTATGAATACGGGTGAGTTGTAAAATGCTGATCTTAGATCAGATGAACGCCGTTCAGTACTGATCTGAGATCACAAAATCAAATGCGGCAACTTTTGAGTTGTATCAAAAGGATTCGAGAATTATCGGAACTATTCGACTCTGTTTAATCCAAGTGCACAGAGTAGCCAATCTAGACATATCAAAAACTAAATAAATCTGTCGCTTTATGGTTATTTGCCCTACAAATAATGTTATTTTAAATAAACAGTATAAGAATTTACTCCATAATGAAATAGCATTTATCAAAAGTTAATTATTTGGCTTACTTTATCTCCATTATATGCCCCAAGTACATCTTTTTCATTTTCGTCTGTTTACAATACTGTGAGCTGGAAAATATAAACAAAAAATGAAAGATAAGTGAAGTTTTAAGTTACAAATTATTATATTTTGTATATAAAAAATGGAAGTTCAAGCAAAAGAGAAGATGCGTTCAGCTAACTTTAAATCTCACATAACCCTTTTTATTTCACCCTTTTCCGTAGGCATCCTGATGAAATGAGGTCTTAAAGCTGCAATCTCCCTTGTAACTTTGTGTATTGTTCTAAACGCAGTCCCTTTATTTATATTAAATATATCCCCAATCACCATTTGGAAGCTTTGAGTTGCATAGAACCGTAATGTGAGCAGGATCATAAATATTGGAGAGCAATTCCTCAGGAATTTTGTGTTCTTAACTGTGCATGTAGCCTATGCTCCAGTTCTTCGATTACATGCTTTGATAGTCGAAATCTCATTTTGAATGTTCTGTCATTTAGTTCTGAGATGACATTTCCTCTATGTTGGTAAACACGAGGGGGCCTTTCAAATTGAAAATTCTAATCATAAGAGATATCAGAGAAATCTGAATTCTGAAAATAATAAAAATGTATAGGTTATGAACACAAACACTGCATCTTTAATATACATTTGTGAAATAAAGAGGCTAATTATTCACACAAGTAATCACAAAAAATGCTTTATTTACTATTTATTTAAAGGTACAATACTTATTTCTTCTCAGGAACTATTGTGTAAATTCTGCAGTTCTGCTGATCTAAGCTCAACCAAGTTAACTGAAGAAAATTAACCAGTTAGATTTGATCTTAGATCAAGAGGCCATGAGCTTAGATCAATGTTTATACAACCAAAATTCTTAAGTTCAGCTTGACTGAAGATCATTTTCATATGCTTGAACTTAGATTACCTTTTATGCAACCGGGCCTAAGTGGTTTACCGGGAATACATGAGTCAATTGTAGTTTAATATCGCGTCGGCATGTTGGCCATGGTAGCTCAAGGGGTTAGAGCGAATGGACGGAAACCAGGAGATCCGTGGTTCAAATCCCGGTCGTAGCATTGAATTTTTCAGTTGGCTCTAATTAATTTAGATCTATAATGATTTATTCTTCCATCTACATCACATTAACTTATACAAACATTTTGTAGAAATGGTTTAATTACATTTTTCCTTGTAGCTAAAATGGGAACAGGGGAATAGAGCAAGGCTGATGGAATAATTAAGTCTTTTATATGCTGAATGCTCTGTAGAGTGTCCTACCTAACTCTGTGACCTCAAGTATCTCTGAAATGAAACAAAATATGGCAAATCCAATTGGCCAGGAATGTACCTATGTCAGGGGCTTAGATAATAAGAGAGTATGCAGAATCCTTAAGGGTAAACAAACAACACTTCCAATGCAAAGGTGCATTTTTTTAAATGGAATGTATACGTTTATTTTAACAAAATGAAAACTAAAGCTATAATTAGTAGCTTGGTGTCAGTTTCTGAGTAATGCAATGCCTGTAGAACTGTGCTCAGAGAAGCATTTGCTTGCACTGGCCTGTAGCTTGCTGTAAACAAACAGTAATGTCTCCTGATCACATTATATCATGTTTTGTGTGGCTTGTTACGTCTGCCATCTCTCTACTCTCTGTTTTATATAACCTTGCCCCGCTGACATGTATCACTCTGCGTGCAACTACCACCCCCCTCACTCTAATTGGCTAATGCTTTCGTGCCATACACCATAGGCGGTGCCTTCCGGTCACATTTAAACCTGCGGTAAACGTCATAATAATTGCCAGTAAGATAAATAAAATCATACAAATAAGGAAATGAAGGCATGCAAAAATACAAGTTTATAATGAAACTCAACTCAACTCAGCCTTCGGCCTTTTCCACTGGGATTTTTTTAAACCAGCACACATACCTTGCAAAAATGCTTTTCTTTCAGTCTTAAAAGTTGTGTCACGCCATACTTTACTTTTCGTGTGTCCTTCATTCATCCAAGTCTCGTCAAGGTAGTATATTTTGCGATTTGTATCCCAATACAGTCTGATTGTCCTTTTTGCGATTTGTATCCCGATACAGTCTGATTGTCTTTAAAGAACATCTTCGCCACACAGCAATATCGCCTCTATTTTTTAGCACATTTGTCTTGCCCCTTCTTTCATTCACAAACCCCAGCTGTATAAGCAGTCTATACAGACTAGATCTGCTGAAATTTGGTAAATCTATATCCTCATTTACAGCACACAAAATTTTATTTATGTTAGGGAGTTCGTTTCTAAAGAAAAAAACTATGCACATGACAACGTACAGCACTTTTCAGGAATCGCATTCTCCGAGCACTCGCTTTTGTTTATTTCTGCTTTTCCCTGAAGTGATAAGTTCTCCTGTTGTCTCAATTTCACATCATGGTTTTCCTACAGACCTAACACTCACACCTGTAAGTTCAGAGCACAGCTCACTCTCTCACTCACAAAGACAGATTCTTCTCTGTGAGTGCATTAAACACATGCACCACAATTTTTTCACTGCTTTGTATAGGTTTTCCCTTGCGATGCTTCAGCGAAAAACTGGCGGTAGACGGCTATTATACATATAATAAGTACACATGCAATAAACGATCAGTAAAATAATTTAGCTCTTGTACTCGGCACAGCACACCTTTGAATGGCCATATATGACAAATCCAGTTCAAAACAAGGTCAGTGATAAACGTCATATAAACAAATATGTCACCACTACCACTAAAGCACATGCTATTGTGTCATCTGAATGGCGGGCTAAAGCAAAGGAACCTCCTCTTTACTTCGTTTAGGAATTAACATGCATTTCAGATAAATTAACATTGTTGCGTAATATATTCAATTCAAACAGTTACGTAAAAATAAATTTTACAATTCTCTTCCAAGATATAAAGATATATCACCATGTTAAATAACGGACTAATTTTTACCACACAACAGTCTGTACCACAACAGCAGCCAATGAGAGGTGATAAGGTCGCGTGACCGTTAAGAGATATGGGGCAAGCTTATGTGAAACAGGGATTAGTTGATATGCCAGCCTTCAGTAATGAAGAAAAGCTATGTATTATTTTAATTTATGGCAGATGTCGCAGAAATGCAAACCACAGCCCTGGCACTGTATGTTGAACGCCACCCAGATAGAAGTATCCTCACTTCGGACCATTGCCAACTTCAGCACAAAACTCATGTCAAGCTGAGATCCCACAAAGCAACAACATATAAAAATAGCAACCTCCAATGGAAACGAGATAGTTGTTCTGGCTGTTGTAGCGCACAATCCTGACTTGAGTGTACAACAGATTGTACAGGTTCTGGAATAACCTACAGTAGTATGAATAGAATTTTGTAAAACATCAGTTTCATCCGTTCCGTATCTCACTGCACCAAGAACTGTATGGGAATGATGTTGATTTATATTTAAGGGCGCTCAACTACACGGTTATCAGGGCCCTTTCAAAAACTGTATTTTACTTTTCTATAACTTCCCTTTGACTTAACCTTAACTTTTCTTAGGCTTTGCTTTGGCTATGCTCTGGCTCCGCTTTGGCCTTGCTCTGGTTCCGCTCTGGCTTCTCTCCAGCTTCACTCTAACCTCACTCTAACTACACTATAAATTCACTGTAACTTGGCTATGGCTAAACTCCGGCCCTCCTTCCAGTCCCGCTCTGGTTTCACTCTGGCCTCACTCTAACTTCATTCTATACTCTAACTCAAACCTCACTATACTCTATAGGCTATACTCTAACCTCACCTTAACTTGATTTTAAATTCACTCTAACTTTAGCAATGGCTTCACTCTAGCTTGGCTCTGGCAAGGTTGCAGCCCCATCCGGTCTAGTTCTGGCTTCGCTCTAGTCTCACACTTACTTCACTCTGGTACTTAACACTGGCTAGGCTCCGGACACCACTCCGGTCCCGCTCTGGCTTCGCTCTAACCTTAACTTCACTCTAACTTGGCAATGGCTCTTCTCTGGCTTGGCTCTGGCTAGAGTCCGGCCCACCTCTAGTCCCGCTCTGGCTTCACTCTAACTTCATTCTGTAACTTAGCTCTGGCTTGGCACTGGCTTCGCTCTGTCTAGGCCCCAGTCACCGCTCCGGTCACACTCTGGCTTCACTCTAACCTCACTCTAACATGGCTCTGGCTTGGTTCTGGCTAGGTTCCAGCCCTGCTCCGGTCTAGCTCTGGCTTCGCTCTGTCCTCACACTTACTACATTCTGTAACCTAACTCTGGTTTGGCTCCAGCTTCACTCTGGCTAGGCTCCGGTCACCACTCCGGTCTTGCTCTGGGTTGGCCCTGGCTTCACTCTAACCTCACTCTAAATTCACTCTAACGTGGCTCTGGCTTTGCTCTGGCTAGATTCCGGCCCACCTCTGGTCCTGCGCTGGCTTCACTCTAACTCTAACTCTGGCCTGGCTCCAGCTTCGCTCTGGCTAGGCTCCGGTCACCACTCTGGTCTCGTTCTGGGTTGGCCCTGGCTTTGCTCAAGCTTCACTCTAACCTCATTCTAACTTCACTCTAACTTGGCTCTGGCTAGTCTCCAACCCACCTTCGGTCCTGCTCTGGCTGCACTCTGGCCCCACTCCAACTTCATTTTTTAACTTAACTCTGGCTTGGCTCTGGCTAGGTTCCGGTCCCGCTCTGACTTCGCTCTGGCCTCACACTAACGTTCCGGTCCCGCTCTGACTTCGCTCTGGCCTCACACTAACTTCATTCTGTAACTTAACTCTGGCTAGGCTCCGATCCTACTCTGGCTTGGCTCTGGCTCCACTCTGACTTTTCTCTGGCTCCGCTTTGCCTTTACTTTGGCTTTGCTCTGGATTTTCTCTAGCTTTACTCTGGTTTTGCCTTGGCTTTCCCTTGACTTTGCTTTGTCTTTGCTCTAGCTTTGCCCTAGTTCCGGTCAGGCTCCACCCTAGCCTCGCTTTGGCTTCATTTTGACTATAATTTAATTGATTTATATAAGGGTCAAACATGGATGTGGACCTTGTTTGGGCATTTGGCACTAGCTCTCTCACCACTCAGAGGCACCCAATTAAGTGATTTGGCTCAGGACCCCAGGATCGCCAGTCCCGTACCTACTGCAGTACGCCCCTGGGGGTATACGGGAATGACTTTGAATACCACACTGTATAATTATGTTCTGCCCTTCAGTCATTGCAAGGTAATCCAATATTCCTAAGTAATACGTTGTTTACGGACAAAGCTTCATTTACAAATCATGGTCATGTAAATCGGCAGAACATGCACTACTGGTCCGTGCAAAATCCCCATTGGATTCACCAAGTTCCTCATCAATAACAGTGAAGTGTCAGTGGTTGGTGCAGTATTATTGGTAACCGTATTTTAGGTTCCTATTTGTATCAGGAAACATTAAACGGACAGCGATATGCATCATTTCTTTATCACACTACTCCTCATGGAGGATGAGAGATTGGAAACATGTTTATCACAATGTGGTTCCAGCATAATGAATGCCTCACACACTATACACATGTTTTCAGAGACATTGTGGCTGCAAAGTTTCCCAAAAAGTGGATACTTGACACCATTATACTTCCTTCTCTGGGACACAGTGAAAAATAGAGTGCATCAAGAAACCCACAACAACATTAGAAGATATACAGCATCATATTACTATGGTGCATGCAGCAATGTCTTAGAAACACTACAATCTGTGCAAAACTCTCGTTACCTGCATCCAAACGTGTACCGAGCAAATGGAGGATACTTCAAACATCTGTGAAGTGATGCAGTTTTATCAGACAAGACATTACTGGTGATCTATGGGCTATAGGCCACTAGCAAATGTGTTTATAAAACTGAAGCCAAGTATTTTATCACTGTTTCTCTAGTTTTCATTTCTCTAGAATAAACATGCATGTTCTATTTAAAAAATGTACTTTTATTGGAAGTGTTACTTCTTTAGTTTTACGGATTGCACATATCTTCTCACTGTGTGAGCCCCTGGCATAGGTACATTTCTAGCGAATTGGATTTTTCATATTTGTTTGGAAATATTTGAAGTAACAGAGGTAGGTGGGACACCCTGTATATGACAGCCTTAAAATTCTGTGCTCTCTGCAAAAACCAAGAGAAAAGAGAGAGAGAGAGAAAAAAAAGAAAATATGGACTTTATTAAATATGTATAATTGGCTGGCATTGTGCTGGACTCAGTTGGTAAAGTACCTGCCTGGTATGCAAGGGGTCACATGTTTGGTACCCAGTCGGGCAGCAAAGATTATTCCCTACCCTCCCCAGGGTCTGAAAACATGAATGAGTGTGTGAATACATACGTGTGATATAATGTACAAATAGCTCAAAACCCACTCATACGAGTTAGCACCAGTGTCTGTAGGCAGTATGTTCCAAAGGAAAGCCTGCTAATATGACTAGTTGAAAGCTTAAGCAATGACTGTCTTGCACGTTTATCTCAATTAACACAAAATACATTCCTGGTTGAGGTAGTTGTAATGGTACCAAACTGGTATGAAGGGATGGCTTGCATGACACCCAAAAGAAAGAACAAGAGGCAAGCAGAAGCCCTCATCAAAAGAAAAGGAGACAGATGGAGCAATAGTTTGCAGGGTAGAACAGGTCTTTTCCTGATGCATATCATATATCCTCAGGTTTCTGATTCACCCATTTTAATTCAATTTACCACGCACTGGTTGGCAACCTCATTACATAACGAATGGAATTCAAGCAGCATCTACAACGGGGACAAAGTCGGACTTGCAAATTGATTAAAACATCCCTTGGTTATACTTTGCGGATAAAGGCTCCCAATGTCGTTGTTTGCGTACAGATGGAGAGAGTGTGGGGTTTATGGACCCGTGGCGGTGTGTGCTCCTCTCATGTTGGCAACTACTTTTAGAGATACATAAAGTTGATAGCGAGTCACGTAAACAAGGTGATAGTGGATGGAACAAACACTTGATTTTCTCCTGCTGAGTAAGGTAGCTTGTCGAATGTCTGCTTTTAAAACGATTAGTCACCAATACCTTCTCCAAAAGGCAGCTCTCCAACGTTCCTAAACTACAGTAAACATTCTAAGGTGTGCAATCACTTCAACATAGATCAATCCTTACTATGATCGCGAAATTAGCTCTTTTTAATATAATACAGCTTTATCCCAGAAAGACAAACAATACAGAGACATATTAACGCGGGAAATCTTAACAATATGCACTCTGTATAAATACTTAATATGCGCCCCGCTGTTATTTCCAATAGAGCCTGCACTTACCTTCATTTTACTTAAATCCTGCAATTCTTCTGCCATTTTCTATTAATTACAATGGCTTTCCTTTTCCTATAAGTACGCTAACTAGCTAAACAATGCATAGACCGCTTGCAACACTATCACAGCCTAAATTCAACACTTGCACCACTTACACCAGCGGCTTTCGAATGTCCAACACAAAATCAGAAATATACCTAAATAAAAATTAATTGTCCTACAGTATTAACGCGCTTGGGTGTATATTACCAGTTCATAAGGTAGAATAAACATATTATTACTAAATATGTTACTAGTTAATATACTTTTATGATTTAAAAATTGCAAACCGCTTTTATTTTTCCTCAGTACTCTAAGTATTATAATTTCAGTATTGGCCATGTTGAAGAACGTGCAATACAGCCAACAATATGACCATAATTGTCTCCAACTCTTCAACCCACAGGTAATTGTCAGGACCTTCAGTCTGTGGTAGCCTCATTGATGGTCCGGTGTACTGCAACTTCACAACAAGAGCGCTAGATGGCGTGGAAAATATAATTGTATATCTAGTTCAAAATATGTTCATTTACAGCTTTCCTGCGTTACAATTCCTTATATGTGATTAATGTATTGACAGGCAAACGCAGTAGGACCAGGGTCAGTCAATATGCATAAAAATAAAGGCAAAACATGTGGAAGAATTCTTGTTTGGTGACTAGAATACCATAAAAAAAGCTACTATTAATTTTAATTCGAGAAAGAAAGATCATTCCTAGATGAATAATTTTTAAAAGAGTAATTAAAGCTTCCGAGGAAAACTAAAATCTTTACTTACATTATTTGTTCAGTTTTGTTTTAACGTCCGCCCCAACGATAAGTTATATCGGACGGTGAATGAATTGGGTGAAATGATGCTCAAATGAGTCCAGGGTCCATGGAACTTAGAGTTACCCGACATTTGTCTTGAAGGATAAGGGAAACCCCCGGACGAAGCCTTATATAGGTAACTCACCCTGACCGAGATTCGAACTCGGGACCTCTTGAACGTGAGGCTATTTCTTCAGTGTTGACATTAAACTGCGTACAGCAAGGTTTTAGCTGTGTTCAGTTTAGAAAGATCAGTTTAAAATCAAACTGTGTATTCAAAATCAGTATCTTCCATGGATACGATACAAAGATTTTCAAGAAAATCCGTCCATCCCAAACTACCTTTTAGGGGAGGCTGGGATAATGGTGCCACCATAACAATAATAGAACGAATAGAGCTTATTCACCATTAAGCTATTTTACAACCAAGCAATTGTCTTATGAAACATACAAATAGTTTGTCACCACATTACAATTTCAAACTTCATAAAATTATTTACACTATTTGCAATATAGCTATATTTATTTGCAATAAATTTACACAATGAACTTAACAATTCAAAGTTCAATACATCCATTTACACACCCACACAAAAAGTATTTATAATAAATTAATTGATTTGTTTAACAGTATCAAAATATTCTTCAAATTAATACATTTGAAAAGTGTTCTCTTTTAACCATTTATCCAAGAAGGATTTGAATTTACTCATAGGAAGTGAGGTTATGCATATTGTTGATAATTCATTATATAGCTTTTATTTTAAATGTTTATTATAGTGCGTTTTTAAGTCTGTAGGACATCAATTATTTTATTTATCCGAGTATTTTAACTATGAATGGCGTTGATTGTTGTACGTTGCTCTGCATTTCCTTGTATAAAAACCAATACAGTAAATACGAGGATTCTGGTACTTTAATGAGTTTCAATCATTTAAAATATTTTTTTTTTTGCATGACTCTATTGTAGGCAGCCCCAACATACTTCCAAATCCCTTTTTTGTCATTTAAACACCACTTTTGCTCTTACATTATAAGCCGTATCTTAAATATGAATGGCAAAATACATAATAGAAATATATGAGCAATTGTCGCTTATATTGTTGCTAAGGTTATGTAGCAGAAATGTTTCCCTGAGAGTCCATTGCAAACATAATTTATATGGTGGTCGCAATTTAAGATTTTATCGAGCTAAAAGTTTAAGAGTTCTGTATATTTATCTTCATTGGTTAAGATTTAAATTAAAATGGTTCTGTTCTGTTTTTCTTTCCTTATTAGGGTTGAAGCAGAAACTACGGGTTTCCGATAGAAGAATATAAGAAAGGGATGATAAAACTATAGAAATTGTTAATAAGCAATTGGGAATATATGGTATAAGAAATAAAGTCAAAAGGAAAATTATAATAGGAATAACGCGTAAACGAAATAAATATAGGGAGAAGTTGTCTTAAGTTAGAACGGCCAAAATTTCTTCGCCAGTCCGGAGCCAGAAACAATTCCGAGTTTTAAGGAAAATATGTAGAGGCAGGATGCAGTACCGTTAGAACGCCAAGGGGTCATACAACCCTAAGGGGGCGTGACTGCTGCACAGATGAAGGTGAATGGAAATGTCCAATAAGGTAAAATCGTAGAAATAAACTCTCTCAGTAAAATGTAGCGAAAACCACGTGATAGGCGTGAAATAGAGGGCAAATAGAAAAGGGGTGGAGTAAGACAAACAAACCTATAAAAGAAGCCGAGAGTAGGGCGCAGTGAAAAGCATCACTCTGGTGTTTACAACGAAAGGGAGAAGATGTGTTTAATATCTGCAGGAGATGTGGTAGCGGAGTTACATTTCAAACGTGGTTTGATTAAGTATTCTCGAAGAGGCAAGGCGACGCAATGAGCATGATAGCAAGTGAGGAAAGCAGAGCAATCCGACAAGTAATATATGTGGGAATAAACAATCCACAGGAATTTGAAGCAGGATTTTTCATTAAATGGTGAGAACTGTTTGACCCTGAGAAAGAACTTCTGCTCACAGACACATAATCCTAAACAAGCATCCTACCATACCGCACCAAAAGGCCTCCTCAAGAGAACCCAACACCTGGTTGCAATGAATTTAGAATGAATCTCATTTCAGATATTTTGCTTATTTGTACATGGGTGTTCAGTACATGTCTCTACTATTGCTGGAAGTTATTATCAGCACGTAGTAGTGTTTTGAAGGGGATATATTTTGGAAAGTAATTTATTTAAATTATAAATAAGAATGGACTTAAAGCCCCGCCTTGTGGAACTCCTGCTTCAATTGGCAAGAATTTTAATATTTCATTATTAACTATTACTGTTTGATATCTATAAATGAGGTATGTATTTATCAAATTTATTATGTTTGTTTGACCATAATGTATTACCTATAATATCAATGTGTCGTCTGATACAGTGATGAACTTTTTTTAACATCTTCATGTGTCACTACAAATACTTTATTTTCAAAACATTCATTTATCTAGTTTAATATATTTTCCATGGTTTTTATGAGAGAGATTAGATCTTTATTTGTATGCTTAAGCAGTATACTAAAACAGCATTGAGTTTTAAGTAATTACAATTATAACGATTAATAACTGTTAAAACCTGGTGACATTACTTTGTACAATAATCACATATATCATTTTATAATGCAATATAGGTGCTACAGCCTGTATGAGGCCAGATTGAGCTTAGAAAACACTGTAATTCATCATAATAAAATTCGCTAAAAATGATGTAAATTTTTGTATCATCGCTCAAAAGATCAGATACACAGTATTGTTGTCACACAGATGAAATATTTGTTGTTTTTGTAATTTAACTTCCTAAAACATTAGGTCGTATTGGTCAATTGTTGAAATGGATGACATGATGCTCAAATAAACCCAGGTTCCTGGAGCTTAGAAAAAGGTTTTGTATTTGAAACTAATTACTATTAAATGAGCTTTACGGCAGAATTAAGCGCAAAATACATTGTAAATGCGCTGAGCAATCATAATCATAAATAGTAAATGCTAGGGAAGCATTGAAAAAATTTGCTGTATTCAAAAGGAATCCTTTTTATAATATTATTTTTCTGCCAATAAGTTTGTATTAATTTCATCTTCAGATGATGTAAAGTCAATGTGAATTTATTAGATTGTTTTGCTAATATTTTACATTTCTAATCAGTAGCGAGACCAGGAACTTCTATGCAGTAATCGCAAATTTTACTAAATGCCGAATTATATCTCTTGATCACAGACCATTATTCCATTATTTTTATGTGGAACATATTAACTTTCATTGCTTTAAGAAGTAATAGTTTTAAAATTCCTAGTTTATTTATACGGAGATCGATCCACCTTGTCTTTGATACAAATTTCGTTTTGTTTAGTTTTTGAAGTGCCCTTAAAAACAGCTACTTTTTCGAGATGGCCCTTCAGGACACTATCGGGATTAGTGCTGCTAGACCTCGAAAGATACCAGGGGATGTATGGGATTTATCATGACCTCTCAAAACCAGCTCAAATTGGCCACAAAACCGTATATAATTTATTTATGGAAACGTAGTCAGACTGAAAAATTCAATGCCATAGCCGAGATTTGAACCACGGATCTTCTGGTTTCCGTCCAGCCGCTCTAACCATTGAGCTACTATGGCCAACCTGCCGATATGACATTACATTCTCCAAATGACTCGTATTTTCCCCGGTAAACCACTTAGGAGTTCTCAAACACATGAGACAGCTACCTTAATGGTGACTTACAACATGTAAGTACTTTAAGGCCCGGGCTTTATAGGTAACCACTATTAGGTCAATTAATTGAAATTAACTGTTCTTTCACACTGGCCGTGTGTAGGCTAAATAAAGCCTACACATTCTATCTTGCGTAACTTTAGCGTTATGCAGCTGCATGTTCCTTCTGTATGCACTGTCCATTTGTGCGGCAATAATATTGCCATACATTGCTAAACATAGTGCATTTTTATATGGGACGAAGAGGACTCATGCTTTTTAACACGGTTGTGCATGTGTTGTATGTCTTTCATTCCTTGCTTCACCCAGGAATCATCTCCTCCAAAGAGCAGGTATAGAAAACAGTATAAAGAGTTACTAACTTCACATCCACATAGCCAGTCGTGCTTCCTGTACCTGTCAGGTTTGAACTTCCTATTGAATGTTCAAGCTCGTCTTAATCGTTTGAGTTATAGAAATGTTTGACGTAGGCATAACCATTCGTTTTACCCTCAAATTTTTCTTCAGCACTCCGTTGCGAAAAGGGGTTTTCCAGTAAAGATTGCACGGTATTCATTCTAACAGAACTTTAAAAACGCACAAAAACAACACCACACAGTAAGCACTATAAATAAACTATGTTAGAATACTCAGCTCAACACTTAACAAAGTTTCTCAATGTTCTGTGAGCTCGAAGCCCCACCACAAAACATCAGACACAGATATAAACTAAGCGAAGCCCGAAGATATAGGTTATAGCCGTTGCTAGGAGGAGGAGGAGCTAGGTTGATAAACCTCCATTTAAGCGATGTATAAGAAGCCATCTCTTCACCCATCTCTTCACCTTCCCACAACCTCTTTAGAGTGTCTATATTTGGCAAACACTGAGATTAACACTCCATAGTAAACCTGCCGACTCCTGCAGCTAACATTTATTTACTTCGACTACAGTGGCCATGGCCAGCTAAAGCCGATGAGCGTAATTGAAATATTTTTTGTACTTATATAAAACAATGCAAACAAGTACAGCTTTTGTTGTACATTCAAATCAGTGGGTGTAGCGCAAACCTGCAATCTTATGGAGGAACTACCCCTGTTGGGATGCCAGTTTGCTTAAAGTTGCACCTCTTCCGAGCCCTTGTAGTCTTCCTTATGCTGTATGCTTTCGAAATCAGGGGCATGATCCCAGACAGCTGGCTACTGTGATTACAACGGGAGCAGAATAGAGAACAGAGCTCTATATGTTCGGCAGGCCGTTACTTCCCCATGAGGTTGTTTCGTGAAACCTCATCTCTTCCGGCGCCGGGTAGCATAATTTTACACTAATTTGCCATTCAATTAAAGTGCCCTAATTAGATCTCTAAGAGATTATTACCCCAGAAGACACCGTTGTAGACGAAACGGTCCCCTGCATTGCATGCGGGGATCCGAACTAACATAGGAGAAAATCCAAACAGAAGCAAAAGCTGAGCTGCGCATAATTCTACAAAGCGTTCATTGGCGTCTAAATCATCAACCAGCAGAAATGTACTACCGCTAACACCAAGATGTAGCAGCTACTGCGTTCTACAATGCAAACTCCGAGAAGCAACCTCCTTCTTTCTCACTAACAACCTAAATACAAAAACGTTCCCTACACACCCTCTATCTTCAATTTCACCTGCGGTTAAACCCTACTGAAAGGGGGCGTGGAGCAAAGTCATTCAGGGTGACCACAGCCTGACTGCAGCACAGACGAATGGACGAAGGCAGAAGGCATCGAATGCACACGGCGTGGCAGATTCGCTGAAACTTGTGATGGCCTGACTTATTTCAAGGATTACGGTAGAGGAAATCAGTGGTGGCGATCGACCGGTACACATGCTGTTTTATGCGCTGGGATTTTTGCATTTGGTGCCAGTAATAATCTATTGACATTAAACTGTCGTTTTTAAACGCACTTAAAAGCCATCGGTGTTGAATGCATTTGAACCCGCGACCTTGGGATGCTTGTAATTCCATTAATATGAGGTAGATAGAAAAATAAGGTAAATATAGTTTTACAAGAGTAGAGAAAGTCATATGAGTGCAGCCCATCAGATTTTTAAAGCAAAACTAATCAATTTTGTTGTCAAAGCATGAACAAGTAAACTAACACTCTCTGGATTCCGAGGTCAACCTGGCTTCTCTATTTTCTGGATATGTTCATTTCCCATTGTTACATGAAAAGAAAGTACGAGCAGAAACAAAAGAAAATGGTGTTTTGAAAATGTAGGGTATTCGTGGTTATACATATATTTAGAATGTAGTCTCAAAAATTGAACAATAAGTCATTCCCTTCAAAATTATGAGTGTGTTGTCATTTGCTTCAGCTCTACGTTATGGAAACCCTCATGTCACACTCACATCCTATCTGCTGGAAAACAAGAAAAAAGACGCATTACCTTGTGAAGAACTAATCCAACTCATAAACTGTATTCAGACAGCTGCAAAATCAGTCAGCAATGTCCTCCGCAAATATGGATCCTGTAAACCGTAAGTAAAGCTTTTCAAAACATGATTAGAAAAACGTAAGGTTAGGAAGTTTTAAAAGTTATCTTGGATGTCAGCTAGTTTCACACTATTTTCATGTTTCGTTACGCTATAGTAAGACACACACTTGTTGCAAAAGCTATCACAGAGTTCGCATAAGACTCGTAAACTTTATTGTATATGGAAGTTGTTCTAGAAGCTTTTGTAGTGACTTTTCTGATTATTGCGCTAACGAAAAAAGTTACTCTGGTCGCTAGTTACCTTGGACCCTCCCATGGAATAGGTAAATCACGTGATAAGAGTGACTTTACTGCTGTGGACAGTTAACTTGTCAATGTAATTATAAAATTACTATAACTTTTAAACCAAAGCATAGTGCTCTATTAATCCTGGACAAAGAAGGACGTGCCCAAGCGCATACACCTACTCATTCCAAGCTGTCTACATTCGCGTGAGAAACTGTTTAAACCGCGCGCTTCAGCATTCGCGACTAAATTTCTATAGTCGACAATTTACACAGGAATTGTTTAAATGCATTTTTTCCCATAACTAACAGCACGTGTTTTGTAGAGCGAATCGGTATCAAGAGCATTCCATGGATCTATTTCCCGAAATCTGTTTGGATGTGCTGAGAGGTTCAATTGATTTGTGTTGAGCTTGTGTATATAAATGCTGTGGGTTTGATCCCAGGCCAGATGATGATATTTGAATGAGCTTAAGTGTGACAGACTCGATGTAAATAGTATACAAATTTCCAAATAGGTTATTCCATTCGTTTCCGAGCGGCATGGCTTCTTTGCGGCTGCCTCTATAACCATTGGTTTTCCCCGAAATGTAAGCAAATGATGGAGTGGTGTCTTCAACCAGGGCTCGCCTCTCTCCCATCTCTCATTTTGTCTCCCTTTTTCATTTACAATCCTGGACCTGCGTCGGTCAACCGTGGGTATAAGTTTACAATTTGAAAGTTGTCTACCACGGCAGAGGTTGACCATTTGAACCTCCATTGCTGGGTTGAGTTTTCCTCGGCTCCTGCCGGAAGGAAACTTCTGAGCCATCCTCTGGCAGTTTGGGCGAGGAAAATTTGCAACTTATGTTGTCTGTTTCCACGCTTGTTTCATCCCATCCTTTTCTCTCAGGGGTGTACACATAAATTATCCATTTGTGGCAGGCATTTAGAAGTAATTTCCAGGGGGGGGCTTCCCAACAATCTATGTTGAATTATTTTCTTTTAATAAATAATCAGGGATGTGTTTTTATCATGTTAGTAAAAAGTAATAGCACATGTAATATATTCACATGACTTTCTCCGCCCAAGCTTCTACAAATTGTTCTTAAAAAAGTTTGTTTTTGTCTTGTTTCTTTGGATAAAGACTGTAGAGAGGCCTTGCACATTGCATATTTTTTGTTCTTTTACCTGGAATAAAGTGATATAAGCAGTACTCAGATATTTAAAAAGCAAACCACTGATTGATGCATTTGAAGTATTACTTCTCCTTGAAAATGAAAAAGGGAATAGAAACTTAGAAGTTAAAAATTACATACCTTTAAGTATCTGGGAATTCTAACCAACAAATTATAATACATCAGAATTGGTTAAATTTGCAGTACATTATTATAACTGACATTATTTGTGTATTTTAACGAGTTCTACAGCTGCTGTGCAGTAACTTTTTGTTTATCTCTTAAATAACCTCATGTCTGCCTGGCAGTGAATAGAGAGGCTTGAATAAACTTTTTCGATTCATTTTAAACTAAGTTTTATTTCGACTATTTATTAAAAGTTTGAAATGATAATTCATTTGTGGGGGGTTCGGACCCCTGGACCCCCCCTTAAATACGTCCCTGAATTTCTGGGTTGAAGTGCTAGCTGTCCATTCCTTATCTACTTGCCTATACTCCATTATTCTCTTAGAACTGCAGGGGTGATAACATTTCTTTTGACACTGCTAATTTTGTAAAATAGATTATAAATTTATATGAAGCTTTTAATAGCAACAATGTATGATTAATGCAGTGAGCATCCATCCAAAATTATTTAGTTAATTGATGGAAATTAATCATTTCTTCACACTAGCCGTATATAGGCTAAGGTTTCTAATAGGTAGAGTCAACATGAAAAATTCAATGCCATGGCTGGCAATCTATGAACCAGGAGATCCGTGGTTCATATCCCAGCCATGGCATTGAATTTTTCATGTTGACTCTATCTATCAAATACCTTAGCCTATATGTGGCTAGTGTAAAGAAATGATTAATTTCCATCAATTAACTAAAATAATAAGAGTTAAGTGATGAAGCCTGGGACTCAAGTACTTACGATAGTAAGTCACCACAAATAGTGTATCTAAAATGCGAGAGCCCCTTGTGGTCTACCAGGTAAATATACAAGTCAATTGGAGAATTTAATGTTGTGACAGCAAGTTGGCCAGGGTAGCTCAATGGATTAGAGCGACTGGACGGAAACCAGGAGATCTGGGGCTCAAATCCCAGCCATGGCATTGAATTTTTCATGTTGACTATCCATCCAAAAGTTTAAGCAGAGCTCAGTGTGACCTATATACTTTTCCTTTTTGCTTCATTTAACTTCATGTCATAGTATTAATGACATATGGTTGTGTTCATCCTTATGATAAATATGTTGTATATAATGTCTGTAGAATAAGTACTCAGGCATCACAAAAGTCCTGATATAGGGTAACTGGTTATCAAATAATCCTAATTGATGTGAAAACACACTTATATACCTACGTACATTTTTGGCATATTGTGTAATTTCCATTATCCACAACGGATATACCTATGTTTATAGAATCCAACTGCACACTTACATTTGGTTTTCACAGTAGCACTTTCATTTATAGCTTTCTTCTTTTAATTTACATGCCACAATGTTAAGTCATATCGGATGATGAATGAAATGAGCCTAGAGTCCATAGGTTCAAACTCGGGACCTCTTGAATGTGAGGTAGACATGTTACCACCTATGCTTCAGAGGCAGACATGTAGAGCTGTGTGCCATACACAAGCCATTTTGTATGTGCACTATTGCAAAGTGGGTGATGGCCTCCCCTTAGACTCTAAGATTTTGAGAGCAATAATATTATACACTGTGTTAATAACAAATCATGGCCAATTGGATTAGATCACTGCTCTAAAGCTATTAAATATATGCAGTGCTGTAATTGGAAAAAATGTTTAGGCAGTACTCACCAAACTGGAAAAGAGTTTAGGTGGTACTCACCTGACTGGAAAAAGTTTAGGTGATACTCACCAAAAGTCACTTAAGAATCACGGTTCACCCGCCTGACTCTTCATTGTTATACCAAGAAGCTTTATGGCTAATATAAAAGCTTTTGCCCCTCCATTTTAATGCTAAGAAAAATCAATAAAAGTTTTTTTCCTTAATTCGAACCATCGCTTCACGAATTTAGATGGTATGCTTACAACGTGTTCAAATTTTAGTTAGTACACTACAGCACTGAATACATGTGTATTGAATTTATAATGAAAATAGACCAACCCCTTGCCTTTCAATTTGCACATCATGAAGTGAACTTTATTTTTTTTTATCACAACAACAACTTTGGAAATAGAACTGCTTGCTGCGGCAAGTACAATACAGATAGGTAAAAAGCTGACTCCAAATATGTACGTAATCAATACATTGATTGAATATCCATGTATTTCTTCAGATTAAAAATGAATATTAAATAATTTAATAGCTTAATAATTACTTGCAAAAAAGAAAGAAAAGGAAGGAAATGCAATAATTATGTAAAAATTTACAAAAGTGATACAAAACTTAAAAAACATAAAATATGATAATCCAGTAGAAAATAAAATAATTTTGAGTATAGAACATTTAGCAGCAATTTTAAACTCATTGAAAATTGTAAATTTTTCCCTTAAGATCATTAAGAACAGCATTAAATATCACTGGGTGACAAAAAAATAATTTTTGAATGTTTCGAGCACTTCATGAGGCAATTTCTACTAATTTTGGGTTGAGAAAAACAAATATGACAATGAAAAATTTTTATTAGCTCTAGTTTCTATGATATACACAAGGTGGAAGTATTACATATTAATGGATTGAGAGAAAAGGATACATTTTAATTACATACAAGCTAACAACAATGAAAGTGCATTTGAATTTTTTAACTGTTAATTACATGCTAAGAGTTCTAAATTGCTGGAAAAATGCTTCGCAGATAGTCGTGTCTGAAGAGAATCATGTGGTGGCCCATTGATTTCGTCGTCTTTTAGCTTGCCTCTTGTGATGGCATTCCGCAGAATCCCTATACAAAGACCAACAGTAATCCGCAAGCATTACTTCATTCCAACGGCCCTGATATCTTTGTTCCATAACAGAAATGTCCTGATGGAATCTCTCCCTATGTTCATCACTAACAACTGCACAACTAGGAAGGGAAAAGTCTCGGTGGGAGTGGAGAAAATGGATCTTAAGGGACATATTTCATTCAAGGTTACAGTATTTTTGCAGGAGCACTGTCACCAAATGCTTGTAGTTGTCATCTCTTTTGTTACAATTCCTTTCTTGGAAGTGTTGAAAACAGTGTTGTTATGATAAATTAACTTTAAAGAGAGTCGATTAATGACACTAAACAACACTTACTTTTAAATTTTTCCGGAACATGTTTCTGAGGCTTTGCCTCTATCATCAGCCGGCTCTCGGCTGGTTCTCATTGGTGTAGTTGACGACATCTTTTGTTGCCTAAAAATCCATGAACAACACCCTTGAAGGCTTCCCAAGCTTCCTTTTCTTTCCCCTCCAAAATTTGGTCAAATGCAGGATCCTTTACAAGTTCTCTTATTTGTGGTCCGACAAAAATGCCTTCCTTAACTTTTGCATAACTTAATTTCCAAAATTTCTCTCTGATTGTGTTTTGTTATTTAACAGGTATGCCAACTCCCAAAAAAAATTCCCCCAAATTTAAAATCTTCACTCTAAAAATTAGATGTCACTTCATCTTCAAAACAAGAGCTAATCTACCTATTTTATGGTGATTTTTTAATTCAGCAGATGGAAATACATGTAAATTCACTATTTTTAAGCCTGAAACATTTTCATTGCTGCCCAGTGTATTTTAATGGTTTCATTACATACACTTTTCTGGAAGCAAGAAAGTTTTGCACTGGAGTATGAATGTTATTGTTTTATTTAGTGCTTGTCTCATGAATTTTTTATTTGTTATAAATGAGGATAAATTCCATACAAATAATGTTAAAATTGAGAATATAAGTGTGCAAGGAAAGGTTAATACCTTCAATCCTCTAAAAATATCTTTGCAAGAGCATCTGCTATGGGTGTTAGTAATGATTTTTATAACCTTGTTTTGTGCAGGAAATAGTTTTTTACTTTCTACTGAGTTACCCCAAACTAATATTCCATGTTGAAAGACTTAAAACTGAGTCATACCTTTTAAAACTTTAAATGTCCATTTAAAAAATCAGAAATGTTTTTGGAACTGCAATAGTTGCAGTCTGGTTCAACTGTTGAGTTTTTAAATGGACGTGAGTGAAGTTACAAGTTTTAAAAGGTATGACTCAATTTTAAGTATATCAAAATGAAATTACTTTCACTTTTAACAATGCTTTTATTTATAACTATTTCAATTATAATATTCAATATTCCATTATAGAGTTAAAGTATGCATAATACACTAATTTAAATGTATCAGTAGAACTCACATTAACCATGCTTGGATAGCATAACAGGCAGCGCTGAGTTTGGGTAAGATATACTTAATGTGAGCTTTACAAGTACATAACTGTATGAGGGTGTATTGTAAAGTTTTAATTATCACCCTTTTAAAAATGTGATAGAGAGTTTGTGTTGATATGTGCTTGATAGTCTTTCTCTATGTCATCAGCATCCAGATTTAACATTTTTCCCAGCATTTCTTGACCTTCTGAATACCTTGATTGTATAAATCTGCAGAATTCGCTTTAAACCACACTTCCACTTCATTAATTACATATTTGTGTTGTCAAATCGGTGACCATGCAACGGATTCATTTCCGGGAACAAGAAAAAGTCACTTGGTGCGAGATTGGGTGAATAAGGCAGATTCTGTAAGGTCTCAAAGCCTCATTCGCTTGTTTTGTCAACTACAACTTGAGATGAATGAGCTGGTGCACTGTCAGCCAGAAGACGAACAACTTTGGAGAGCATAGTGCGTCGTTTCTTGATCAGAGCTGCTCATAACTTATCCTGAAGATTGCAGTAGTATCTGCCAGTGATGGTTTGACCCTTGGCAAGATAATCTGTAAGAATGACTCCACTACAGTCCCAGAAAACTGAAAGTATGACCTTCTCAGCTGACTTTTGCACCTTTGCCCTTTTGGGAGGGGGGAATCAGCATGTTTTCATTCCATGCTATTTGTTTTTTCTCTGGATCATGTTGATCGATACATAATACATCCATGGTTACCAGACGAACAAAAAAGTTATCTTTATCTTGTTCCAACAGCATCAACATCTGTCTTAAAATGTCACGCAATTCTTGCTTTTGGAAAGGGTTTAGTAAACATGGGACCCACCATGCCGACACCTTAGATATGTGCAGTTCGTCATGAATAATTTTCCACACACTACCATAACTAAGATGTGTCTCACTCATGATCATTTGGACGGTTGCTCGTCTGTCTTCCAGTATTAAACACTCCACTTTCTTCACTGTGACAGCATCGTCTGTCATTGACGGTTTACCAGCTCTTGGCTCATCTGTCAGGGACATGTGACCAGTTTGAAAATTCCTTTTCCACCTCACAGTAGTGTCATATGATGGGCCATCATTTCCATAAACAGCCGTCATCTCAACATGGATTGCCCTTCAAATGCAGGAACTTGATCATGCTAAGAGCCTCAATTTTCATCACTCTAGTATAAAAACTACCAGGTGATAATTGAAACTTTACAACACCCCCTCGTAAACTTGAAGGCCCAGAAATTTGATGTCTGTTTGTCCTAATAACGTGTTATCAGTCTCAATTTCTGTCTGTGTATAATTGTTGGGCTGTTGTAATACCATACAGAATCTTTATCTGTGGTTCCTATGAAACTACAAACTCTTGAAAATGAGTAAGACCACAATTTACAGATATGATTTTTTGCTCTCCTTGTGTCTCACAGAGAAATGGTTTCTAATCTTGAGAATACATTTAGGAATACTGGCTGTTCTACTCATAAGTAACTAAAAGTAAATCAACAAGTTCTTACAAGGTTAAGTTTTAGAATAATGGTCAAAGAAATTTTTAAGAAAGCTTCCACAGGAATCAGGAATGACACAACTTTGGTTTGGAATGACAATAAATATTTAAAATGAAAACCCTTTATGATAACTGAAGTTCACCTACGGTTAGGTGATGTGAGTAGAGTTAATTTCTGCAACTGGGTGTTGGATAATGTAAATGGTCACTCTAGTAACCCTCATTTAATTATTTTTACTGACCTAGTATGTTTATTTACATGACTAGGAAGAATTAGTGAATCTTATCAGAAATTTTCTTAAAATATGTGAAAGATATATGCAGCACAATGGCATCTTATAATTTGCGTGAGAAATCTATGCATTTGAATTTAAGGGACTATGCATATTCAACTCCGTTGGCAAATAGTAGGCTCCCAGTACCAAGGAAATTCCTGTTAGACCAGTCTAACATTGAAATAAGGCTCTGTGTGTAAAAATTGCATAATATGGACAACCCTAATAAACAAACATTTTTGATATTATACTAAATACTTAAGAAATAGTATGTCTTTGATTCTGTGGCTTATTATTTCATAAAGCTGCAAAATAATTCTACCCTTTTTGCAGTCACTTCTGCATTTATAGTTAATAGTTATGCTGCTCATCAAAGTTAGCAGGCTATAGCATCAGTAAAAAGGCTTGCCTCTGTATTGTAGGTTATAGCGTGTCTACCACACATTCAAGAAGTCCCAAATTCAAATCTTGGTGAGTTATGTGGTTAAGGTCCTTTTCTGGGGTTTTCCCTTACCCTGAAAGATGAATGTCAGGCTACTCTATGTACCCTGCATTCATTTGAGCATCACTTCACCCATTTCATTCATCATCTGATATGACTTGACGTTGGAGGTTTTCCCTTATCCCAAAAGATGAATGTCAAGTTACTCTAAGCTCTATGGGCCCTGTGCTCATTTGAGCATCATTTCACCCATTTCATTCATTGATATTTTTTATTATTATTTTATTATTATTTTATTATTATTTTATTCATTTCATTCATTCATATGACTCAACATTGGAGGATATAAATTATTAAAAAAAGAAAAAGAAATCAGTGAAAGGAACCAGTTTTCTTGCCAATTACTACTGAAGTATGTGTACAGAGACTTATACAGTTAAAATGCACAGTTGCTATATCCTGCATATAATGTTGGAGCACACGGGTGCCGGGGTAGTGCAGTGGTTTTGTTTGCGGCTCCCATTCTAAGGGTCCCGAGTTCTATTCTCAGCTCTGGGATGGCGATTTTAAGTCGGCCCTGTCCACGCCTTCATCTCTGTCTAGCACATGTGAAGTGTCCCCTATGCCCAACGTGGTTCGGAGTCCACGGTGTAAGCTGTAGGTCCTCTCGCCTCACCGTCATCTTCACTATCACCCTATCATTGGAGGTAATTGACACCACCCTCTGGCTGCTTCCAACTGAGAAATGGTGTCCGGACATCACGTGGTGAGGCAGGGTAACCCCAAAGGCCAAGGTTGCCATGTGGGGCGTGTTGGTAACCAACCATGTTGGAGTACACCATTGCAACATTTACTTTTTTTTTACTTCACAATAGTCTAAATTGTTTACTTGAGCTGAGAGCAAAACAAATATTAGCAAGAGGATACTACCAATAAGATAATGACATGTTGAAGTGTGAGTATATAATTAGTGCAGCAATTACAAATAATAATTCTGTTGAAATATGCACAATCAAATGCTCCTCATATAACCTTTGGAGGTACATTCTACCAAATGAAGATTGGACTCATTCCCGAGATGAAGACAGCCAGACAGTAAAGTTCATGATAGGGTGATGATGAGGATAGTAGTGGAATGAGAGGACCTACAGCATTTACCATGAACCACATACACCACATGAGCTAATGAGAGATAAAGGCATGGATAATCTAATTAAAACTCGCCAAACCAAAGCCAGGAATCAAACCACAAACCCTCAGCACAAAAACCACAAACAAAATCATATAAGAAATGTAAAAAGTATAGTTCACTCAAATCTTTAAAATCTTGCATGTCTAAACTTTTCATTATACATTTTTCTTCCGTTAATATTTTCTTTCATGTGAATTAACAATGATATGTTTGTCTTCAGATATAAATACAGAATTCCTTCATCAGCATTCATTGGTTCCTCCAGACTTTCAAAGACAGCTAAAGATATTTCAAATGAAATTTTCACTGATATGTTGCTCTCCTCTTATTCAACTTGCCTGTTGGCTAGCAGCAGCTCTAAGGATCTCATTGAGGTAAATTTTTACATATTCCAGTATCTGTAAGTCTTGAAAATTATAACAATAACATGAATATACATACCCAACAACCCTTAAGCCATGCTGAGTGGACAGTAGACTTTTACACAAAACACTCATGCTTTAAATAGACCATTATATTGAATGATAGATAATGTACATTAACCAGACACAATGGTTTACTACTTGTAAATTTAGTAGTTATAGAGGGTGTTTCAAAACGACACCAAACGAACATATAGAAATAGTTGCTGAGCTCCTATGTGACACATAATGATAGCTTTTATCACCAATAGAGCTGCATAAAAAATACTCCAGAATGAGTGTGGATTAGACAGTGCAAGGAACGATGCATGCCTCACACTATCAGAGTTCGCAGGTATAGGTCACACGCCATGCCGTGTGCTGTAGCTGTTTGTAAACATACCAGCATACTCCGCAATAGCTTGCTACTATTAATAATTTCTTTGGCTTATGAAACCGCAATAAAGAAGCTATTGCTTAATTATTGCTTATAAGTGTTTAACGTGTTCCAAAATTCCGTTATAGCAGTCCATGATGGCAAATAAGCTGGTGCACATATGCAACTTATACCTTTTAGAGGGAAGTTAATGTTAGTGAGGTTGAGGATGGAAGCATTAAATGATAAACAGAATCGGAAACAATATCAAAGAATTGTAGATAAATTAACCAAAACTAAATGGCTTATGCAATGAGACGAGCATTTTATTTCACATGTTTGATAACACTAAATAAAGCGCTTGTAACTGAAAAGGAAGCTGTTGATATTTACAGTAAGTGGTTGAAAGTATTGTACAATTAAGATCATAACAAAATGCTCTGAAGTTAAACAAATAAATATTATCATTGATGTAACTATTTTTACAATTCATGTTTTTAATTTAATTTTAATTTAATTGTTAGATTAAAGTCTTCTTCTATTGTAATAACTTTATTATTTGATTGAATATCATTATTACTTAAACTAAATTAATCATGCTTTCATTGAAATCCCTTCAGCTCTTCCATACATCAAAACCATATCCATCATTTCAACGTTCGTATAGCGCTCCATATTGCTTGGATTTGCTATCTAAGTGCACGCAAAATCCTCTCTGTTAGGACGGAATGTGTAGTTTTACACTGAAGAGCAACCTTGCAACTGTCCGAGTTATTAGTCAACTTTTTCACAAATAACTGCCCTTTGCCCCATTACCTGAAAGCAAGGCTAGGGTCACTGATAAAGGGCAAGGAGTAATGTTTTTGTTTTTGTGACCGGTGCGTCCCAATAACTTTTGAGTTTCACACACCAATGGTTCCTACGCTGTCTAATCACAAAATCATGTAATATTTAATGCTGCATAAAATTATGCCTAACAGAACTTTGAAGCTGCGACACCAAAATTTGGACTAGTTAAGATATAAGCTATGCAACGGTTATAATTGTTCCGTGTCGTTTTGAAACAACCTGTATATACCTATAGTATAAGTGCATGCAGAATGTAATATTTAAAATACATATGAAGTAGTCATTTTTCCTAAAAAAATAAACAGATTATTTGTAATATAGAAAATTAAAATTCACAACAGAGGTAATTTTGGAATATCATAATTACTAACCATATATATACAGAGTGTTAATAAACTACACCATAATTTCAGTGATTGTAGATGTAACTAATATAAGCCAGTTGAGATAGGAAATGTATGGTCTGCAGCTAAACATAATGCAGTTATAGAGAATAAAAAGAAGTATTTCAGAAAGTGGAGTGCCATTGTTACTAAAATTAGGCAAACATTGAACCAAAAACCAGTTTTTTTATCTGAAAGCAGACAAAGGAAACACGTTAGTCATTATGGACCGAAATGATTACAACCAGCGAGTTGAACATCTACTACAAAATCCAGAATATACAACCCTAACCAAAAACCCTTTAAGGAAATACATAGAAACCACCAAAAAAGCAATTAAAGAAAATACAGTAGTGCCACATAAGATGAAAAATAGCATAATTGTAAACAACCCTAATTTGCCAAAATTATACTGCCTACCTAAGATTCACAAGACAGACAACAGCATGCGACCCATTATTAACAATATAGATGCCCCGACTTACAAACTGGCAAAATGGTTGTTGGAAGAATTTGACAAGTTTGGAAAGTTTGAATCTCTAAGCATAAACAATTCATTTGATTTAGTAAAGAAAATTGAAAACACAATTATAAAAACTGAAGAGGTGATGGTGTCCTTTGATATCAGATCTCTATTCACGAGCATACCAGTAGAAAAAATTCCAAAATTGATGAAAGGCTGGTTATCCAAAAGCAACGTTGCGGATGATAAAATAGAGGAATACATCAAATTAACCACCTTATGTATTGAACAAAACAGCTTCACGTTCTCCAGCAAGATCTTCCAACAAACAGCAGGCTTGGCCATGGGTAACCCTCTTTCACCATTACTAGCTAATCTGTTCATGAGTAATTTGGAAACACACATTACTAAAGCCTTTCCACATATTTTCAAATGTTGGCATAGATATGTCGACGATGTGTTTGCAATAGTCCCTAGAAGACTAACCGAGGATGCTATAAAGTTGCTAAACCTACAAGAAAAATCCGTAGTTTTCACCATTGAAGTAGAGCAGGATGAATGGCTACCTTTTCTAGATTTGAAAATCATTAGAACACCAACAGGATTACAATTTGGAATATACCGAAAAGCAACACATGTTGACAATTACATTAAATACAACCCATTCAACCCAGTACAACATCAATATGCAGTATTCCATAGTTTAGTTCACAGATTAATCAACATTCCGCTAACAAAAACAAAATATGAACAGGAGTACGCTCACATACACCAGGTTGCCGAACTGAACAACTATAACACAAATTTCATCAAAAAACTGATCTATAGACACAAAAGAAACAAATACTTAAAGGACATTACTACGTTAAAAAAACTAGAAAACCCAAACACCAGATATGGAAAATTTACATTTCATCCAAAATACTTCAAAAAATTTGAAAAGATATTTAAGAGCTTCAACATAAAATTAGCCCCTCAAAACAAACACAACATCCGCAACTTACTAAACCACCCTCTAAAAAATAGCACACCGAAAACTCAATTATCAGGCATTTACCAAATGAGTTGCCAGGATTGTGACAAGATATACATTGGTAAGACCAAAAGGAATCTAGGAACAAGAATGAAAGAACACTTCAGAAATATGAAATTCAAACAAATGGACAAGTCGACCGTAGCACATCACTTTTGGTCTAAGAATCACAACATAAAACAAGAAATAGAACTGATCAAACAGGCAAAGAAACCTCTGGAACTACAGATTTGGGAAAACATATTTATTACGAAAAAACAGGACCTCTTGATGAATTTTGAAATTCCCGCGGTAGATGACGTCATCAAACTTACCAGGACGTTAGATGGCAGCACAACACCAAGCCAGATGCAGACACCGGATGCATCATCAGTCAACCACAGAGCTGACGATAGGGGAGAAGTCCCCAGAAACTAGTCTTCATAAAAAACTTGTAAGTGGAGAAAAGTATATACAAGGTTGACTCACTTGCCTAATTTTAGTAATAATGCAGTTAGTTGTTGTTTAACCTAACTGACATCAGTTGCTCATAAGTTGTTATTTAAACGAAGTGGGTGAAATTATTGGATTAGAATGGCTTTAAAAGTGCTTCTCCAGTATAAACATATTGATTCTTAGTAGCTCGCTACTGGCATTCTTAAGATTTAATGCCTCAAAGATGTCTCAAATCTTGAACTAATCACCTGTGAGTGCGACACTGAACAGTGATTAACTGCCTTCTTGCATCATCTGGCCCGCTCTAGTGGTGTTTCTGTAACTGTTCTGTTGTAACACCGAAAGTTGGGTTCCAAAGGAGTTCGGTTTCTGTCATGTAGTTAATTTTTTTCATCTTTTTAATATGTAAATTCTAATACGAAGAAACGGTGTGATTTATAACTAAAAACATGAATCTGATTGGCCAATGCAATAACACTACTATGATTTAAACCATGTTTATGCTAACCAGTGGAAGGAGGAGTCCAACTGCAGCTTGGCCAGCACCTCAATCTAATTGAATTTTTTTTCTGTTCTCACCTCAAGTCTCCGGTGTAAGTCTCTGTTCCTCAAAAGAGGAGCTAACTGCCTGAATAATAGCAGCATGTAAAGTTATTTGACATACACAAGGAATTTTGGACAGAGTACAACAGTTGTTCCTTTGCCACTGTCAACTTTGCATTGAAAATGCAGGTCCTCATTTTGAGCAGTTCCTATAAACCTGACATAAAGAGTTGCATTTACTTTCATGTATTTTGTAATTTATTTCTCATCTTTCCTTTTACAACATCAAATGCGAATACAAAATCAAGATTACAATTATAAAATCCATACTGGAAAACACTGTATATTCCTAAATCCTGAAAATCCTGCCATGTTGCCCGCCATTGAATAATAATTTGGTCCCCATACATCTAACCCTAGGTTTTTGTGTATTGGAGGTCCTCTACTCCTGTTTACACATTTTGCCATTTCACCTATCCTAATCTACATTTTCTCATAATTATTCTTAGCCATTTCTCTTTAACTTTCCCTAAATAATTTCCTATATTTATCCTGTTCTTTTCCCCTTTTACTGACAAAATTTTTCTGATTACTACTTTGCCCTCGAATTTGTCTTATTTACGTAGCCGGCCTGCTCTCTCCATATCTTTGTTTGACAATATAATTATTCAATGGAAGTCTGCATTCTCTTCTCAAAACAATGGACATTTATCTGGCACCCTATCTTGACCTATACCTTTCAAGCTTCTCACTCCTGTTCTCGCCCAAGCAAAACCTTCTCGCCCTAACTTATTACATATGTCAATATATCCTTCCCTCCCCCAGGTTGTTTTTATTTCTCGATATAATCTCAGTGAGCTTTTGTCACTTGTACTGGCTAAAACGTCTTGTCTGTCAATATCCTCTAATCTTAATTTCTTTCCAAAAGCCTCTGTACCCATACTCTGCATTTATCCAAGAATGACCCATACCTGTCTGCTTCAACACGTCATTTATTTTATGCGCCCAAGACCCTCCCAAGTTACTTCTCCTTTGAATTTATTTTATATAAATTTGTTCACCCTTTAAACCACCTCCCATTTAGACGTACAGCATGTGAAACTATTAAGCAGGATTCAACTTTTTTTTATTTGTTCCATTTAACTGCAATGGTCATATCGGCGGCCATTCTTCTTTGGAACATATCAATGGTGTTAACTCATATTCATTGGGTTAATCATTAGATCATGCACACATTCGCACTCTCATTCATACTTCCAGACTCTGGGGAAGATGAGGAATTATCTCGGTCAGAGAAAAATCCCTACCCCCACCCGGGAATCGAATCCGGGACCCCTAGCACGACAGGCAGGTGCTCTACTGACTGAGCTACGGGGCCAGCCAACTCAACCTTTGTTAGAAAGAATTGTCATTAATTTCCTGACAAGGTGAAATTATTCCATAAAATGCATATATTTATACAAGAAAATATATACAAGAAAATATACAAGAAAATATTTTTAAAATATTATATTAAATATAAAAATTATAAATATATTATAAATAACTATATAAAATTATATAAAAATGATTATAAATATAAAAATATTAAATATACAAAATATTAAAAAAAAAAAAAAAAAAAAACAAAGCAACAGTAAACAAAAAAATGACACAAAAGTGAAGAACTCATTCACCATTAATTTGAAAGCTAAAGTCATAACCACTGCACTAGAGGGAGTGCTCCAACATCTTTCTTTGTTTCTGTGTGTTTTGCATTCAAGTGGTATCATCATTAGCAGTGGAGTATGCTTTAGAAATTTATAGCCTAACTTCCACATTTGAACCACATTTGAGTCTCCTAGCTCAAATATATCTCCACTTGCTCTGAAAATATATTGGTGTAGTTCATTAATGCCCTGTATATATAAAGTTCAAATAAATAAATATATAGGAACTTTCAGAGGTCACTTAAATATTGTAATATTTGTAATGGAATAAAAACAAAAGAGGTGACATAGTGGGCAAACAATGGGATTTGCTCAAGTTGTTCTCGGGAAGCGAACCAGGTGAAAGGACGATTATAAATCAACGTTTCGGGAGTGTGCATCTCTCCCATCATCAGGATATTTATTAAATGTTATAACCACAAATGAATCACTGGATATAACACAAATATAAACAAAGACAAAACTATTTTCAGTTCACTATACTATGGGTAGAGTTTTGTTGAATAAAACATTTATAACAATTCCTTTCTTGGAAGTGTTGAAAACAGTGTTGTTATAATAAATTAAATTTAAAGGGAGTTGATTAATGACACTAAACAACACTTACTTTTAAATTTTTCCAGAACATGTTTCAGAGACTTTGCCTCTATCCTCAACCAGCCATCGACTGATTCTCATTGGTGTAGTTGACGATATTTTGTCATAGGTCTCCTCTGGTGGTGGTTCAAGGAACTTGCTGAACAAATCTTTCTGGAGGGTGTGTCGAAATTGAATACTTTGTTCCTATTTTTTGAAATTCATAAATTCCTATTTTTTTCAAAAAATAGGAACAAAGTATTCAATTTCGACATCCCCCAGAAAGATTTGTTCAGCAAGTCCCTTGAACCCCCACCAGAGGAGACCTATGACAAAATATTGTCAACTACATCAATGAGAACCAGCAAAACAGTTTATACAGAATTACTCATTGTCTATCTTTCATCAAAATGTACAAAGCATTAGAAATAAGCATACTAACTTTGAAGTGTTATTAACTGATAAATTACAGGGCATTGATATCATAGCACTTACTGAACACTGGTTAAAAGAAAATGAAATAGGCATGTTAAACTTTGAAGGTTATATAAGGGAAAGCTTTTACTGTAGACAAACTAAAAACAATGGGGGATCATGTATTTTTGTAAAAGAAAATATTTTGGCTAAACAGATATCTACCTTCAACAATTTAATGTGCGATGAGCACTTTGAGGGATGTATGGTGGAACTGTCTGATTCCAAAGTTATAGTAATTTGTTTGTACAGAAACCCCACCAGTGACTTAAATGAATTCATCAGAAAATTAGATATTATTTTAAATCATTTTTATAGAGGGAAAAGAAATGTAATCATTGTGGGTGACCTAAATATAAACTTTTTGGAAGAAGGTCGAGGTAAAAGACAGATCACAGATCTACTGAGCATGTATGGCTTAGAAGCAGTTATAAATTCACCTACTAGAGTAGCTGTAGAATCAATAAGTGCTATAGATCAGTTTATCTTGAATTCCAATAAATTTGAGTTCGAAGTTGACAACTTTGAGACAGGCATCTCAGATCACTACGGTCAAAAACTTAAAATAAAATTGCATAATACTTTAAGCAACCCTGGTCAGTCATTAAAAAAGTGTAGGATATACAGTGAAGACAATATTAAATACTTTAACTACTTACTCTCCAAAGAAAACTGGATGGATGTGTATTGCTGCGAAAATGACCTGGATAAATGTTACATCGAATTTGAAAAAATTCTTAATCTCAACTTGAACATAGCCATGCCTATCACAACTTGGAAAGAAAAAACACATAAAACTAAGTGGGTTACTAAGGGTATTCGGATATCAAGCAAAAAACTTCGTTTCCTAAGTAGACTAGCTAAACATAATCTTGCTTCCGATGATTTTAAACAATATTACATAAAGTATAAAAAAATATACAACAGAGTAGTCAGGATGGCTAAAAAACTCTACAATGGTACTCTGGTAAATAGCTCTTTAAACAAATCAAAAACTATATGGAATGTTATAAAACATGAGATTGAGGGGAAAAAAAGGAAAAATATTGATTTTAGTGTGAATATAAATGGTAGGCAAGTATCTAATCCATTAATGGTAGCTCATGAATTTAACCAATATTTTTCGACCATTGCAGAACTCATTAGAAAGAGGAAAAACGTAGCTATCAATTCGTGCTTAATTACCCAAAATAATCAAATTCGGGAATCTTTATATTTTTTACCAACAACAGAAGCAGAGCTACTCTCCATTATTAAAAGTATGAAACCCAAAAAATCTGTTAGCCTAGATGAGTTTTCTAATATGCTTCTAAAAAATTGCGCTGTGCATCTGGTTAAACCATTATGTCATATTATAAATATATCACTCTGTGAAGGTCACTTCCCTGAGAATCTAAAGGTCTCAAAAATTAAACCACTGTTTAAAAAGGGTTCTAAATCTGATTGTGAAAATTATAGGCCAATATCTATTTTATCAGTTTTTTCTAAAGTAATTGAAAAGGTGGTGTACAATAGAGTCTTAGCATTTCTAAATAAATATGATATTATATCGAAAGTGCAGTACGGGTTCCAGCAAGGGAAATCAACAAGCTCAGCACTACGGAACGTTATTGAAGATATACTAAAAAATCTGCATGGGACTATTTCTTGATCAGTCAAAGGCCTTTGATCTAGTCGACCATGATATATTATTACACAAGTTGTATAATTATGGTATCAGAGGAGTTCCATTTGAATGGTTTAAATCGTACCTAATAAATAGAAAGCAGTTAACCGAAATTGAATATGTAGTAAATGGTTCGAAGGAGATTAAAGCTGCTCGCTCTAGTGTAAAAAACATTAAATATGGAGTTCCGCAGGGCTCGGTATTGGGTCCCTTATTGTTCCTATTGTATATTAATGACCTGGCCAAAAACAACCAATGCATTAATACTAAATTTACTCTGTTTGCTGATGATACCAGTGTTCTCATTTCTGGGAAAAACAAACAAGAACTCAAAGCAAACGTTGATGGGGTAACAGACTATGTTTCAAATTGGTTTAAAGACAATAAACTTATTATTAATAAGAGCAAAAACATCGCTGTAGGTTTCCATCATAAAGTCAACAAAAATGTAAGTTTCCCTAATATATGCTTAGAGAATGAATCAGTAACTACTACAGATAAAATTAAATTTCTTGGAGTTTGGGTAGATAGTAATCTAGATTGGGGAACTCATATTGATGCTTTATCCAAAAAACTATGTCAAACTTGTTTTGCACTATATACTTTAAGATCATCAGTCAATCTTGATGTGCTTAAAATAGCCTATTTTGCCTACTTTCACTCGCAGTTATCCTATGGCATAATATTCTGGGGAAAGACGAGCTATACGAAAAGAATGTTTATAAATCAAAAAAGGGCCATACGTTTAATGATGAATCTTTCCAGTACCACAAGTTGTAGACCTTATTTCAGATCATTGAATATTCTGTCAGTTCCATCTATATATCTCTATGAGGTGCTGGTGATCGCTCATAAACAGTTAAATATTTTTGTCACAAACGCTGAAATACATAGTCACAACACTAGAGGTAAATCACATCTTCATGTTAAAGGGCATAAGAGAACCCTATATGAAAAAAGTATACACTATAACTGTATTAAATTGTACAACAAACTTCCTCAATATTTCAAAGAATTACCAAATTTAACAATATTTAAAAGGAAATTAAAGAAGTATCTAATACAAAGATGTTTTTATTCAGTAAATGAATACCTTGATGAACAGTGAATCAATTTTGTTAGACATATGTATTATATATATTGCAATCTTTAATCTTTTTAGTAACTGCAAAATGTTGATATTGTTTCTTTAAATATTGAACAAATTAGTTTAAGTTTCTAAAATAAAATAGAAAGTAAAAAATGTTCTATAAGGAAACATACTTAAGTATTGTTTATCCGATCATGTGTTTACTGTTAATCTGTAATGTAAAATTGTATTGACGAAGCCGATATTTCTGTAATTGGAAATCTTATGGTGAATAAATTTGAATTGAATTGAATTGAGAATCAGTCGATGGCTGGTTGAGGATGGAGGCAAAGTCTCTGAAACATGTTCTGGAAAAATTTAAAAGTAAGTGTTGTTTAGTGTCATTAATTGACTCCCTTTAAATTTAAACATTTGTAATTTATTCATATTGCTATAAGAATTTGTAAGCTGCAGATCATGGGTCTATCACTAAATGATGGAATACAGCTTATTCAATATTATTATGAAAGCAAGAGGATTTTTCCTCAACGTCTGAGAAAATGTACAACTCTTAACCACTTAAGAGCATGCCAATTTTCCATTCATAACTATGGGGATTTAATTAGGAAGTTTGAGGAAACTGAAAAGAAGATATCTGGAAAGCCAAAGGTAATTAATTATGTCACTATTGCAAGGTGTTTTATGCAAATCATGAAGTAAGTGGGAATAATAATTATGGAATTAGTAGTGTTGCACAGGTATCAAGGTAACTTCTGAAGAGTAATATAGTTTGAAAAACTAAGAAAAGTTCTTAGCCTTTAACTATAGTATAAGCTGAAACCAATGTTTGCACTTAGAGAAAGTAACAAGGGGACATATGATTTTGCTTTATTTGTGCTGCAAGAGATTCAGATTAATAATTGATTGATGTTTCTTGAACAGCCAAAGCACATTCTCTCTTAATGGTGGAGTTAACACACACAATTGCAGGATTTGGATTCAAATTTTCATTTAAGGAGGTCTTCATGATTTAAAAGTTATTCTATAATGACATTTAAATTCACAATTCATCATTGACCTTTATTTTTTCAAAAAGGACAACAGGGAATAAGACAGACTGTTACTGTAAATGGTGAGCGCTGCTGTAGCTAGCTGCAAAACTTCACTATCCCTAAACTGATGAATCACCATCTGGAAAACACTATCTTTATGCAAGATCACATTTTGTTCCATGTCTTCACCCACATCTTTGGCAATTGTATCATCAGTAATTGCTGTGATCTTCAAGTTTTGGTTGCAAGGTTACCTTGAAAAACAAGTTTGCCTGACACATTCAACAACCTGACAGCAACTGTAAGATGGTATTTTGCAGGAAATTCCCAAAGTTTTATAAAGCTCCATTGTTTGCCCAGTATGTACTTCTTTTATTTTGTTGCTATTTCAGATATAATATTTATAGTGATTTAAAATTTGAAGTGACCTTTGAAAATGATATACATACAGAGTGTTAGGGGTAAGTGCAGATGTTTGTATGGTAATTCAGGACAGGGTAATGAACATTATATCAGTATTTACAAGGAAACTATCACTACGGTCATACACTTGAGAGTTTGATGGCATCATCTCTGCTCTATGTGGGGCCAATGTTCCAAAAATTATTTGCAGAGTATGGCTGGAAGTATCCGAAAATGAATCCAGAACACATAGGAACATATAAGCATAATAACACAGCATTGTATGGGAGAAATTGTTTACTCCGGGCGGCATTGGTCTGCATATGGCATACACAAGGAATGCCATCCCCCACACCCACAACAGTGCTGACAAGGAATGTCCAGCAACTCCTTGCAAAAGGTTGCATATGGCATTTTCCAAACTTCATTTTGGGCATTGTGGTTCTACTCCGCAGCAGATTTTTTGCGCACATAGCTTATATACAGCAGGCATAATACCATAAAATTTTCAGGTGTGTAGCAGTGTGAGTACAGTGATAGTTCCCTTGTTAGTTCATTCACACACTAATAATTTTAGTTAATACTAGTAATATGTTTTCAGGTTGGTTAGCAGCTCCAAGTATGTGTGGCATACACAACCCATACATATTTATTTTCCCCAAGAGCAAGGGCAAGTTGTCAGAGGGAAAGCATAGCAAGCTTTCTCCAAAGTTAATGATCCCAGACTATCTGGGCAGCAGGTCATGTACTGAAGATGTGGAAGCAAAGCAAATAACCTTTACTAACAAGCATTGTTCGTTTTGTGGTGTGGTTACAACCACGAAGAAAACAAAGTATTAAACTATGTGATGTGTTTGTGGAAAAACTGTTAGATAAATAGAAATAACAACTCATTGAGTGGATACATATCAAGGGATCAGCAAACAAACTATCTGCACTTATACCGCTAACAGCCTGTATATACTATGTATATTAATTACGAGAATCTTCTTTACTATAAGTTGCGCAAAACCTTCTTCTAAGTTGTGATATTTGTAATATTGCATACTGTAAGAAGTTAGAAATATGATCCAAACTAAGAAAATATTCTCAAAAATACATCATTCATTGGAAATAAAAGGAATATAAATTAGCTCCAAATTACTTTCTGCTCATCAGTAGCAGACAAGTTGCATTGCTATCAAAATTGCTGTTATAATCACTCTTGCTCTCCTTGTTACCAATATTAAGAAAGTCTTACACTATTCATTCTTGTAAATCCATATAAATTTCATTTCTAGTTAAATCAATACACAGAATTCCTTCAGCTTATTAATCTGTAAATATTTTTTATGTATCATTTGATGTGTCCAACATTGATTGTACTTCTTTGTACTAAACAATTAACTGGATGAATAAATTATTTACTCACTATAAATAAACCAGCAAAAGTTTTCACTGATATAAAGTGTTCTTAAGTACAGCTAAACTATTATCTAAACTAACAAAGCTTGCCTCGGTAGTACAGATGGTAGTATGACTGCCTCATGTTCAAGAGTAGCCTGAGTTTGAATCTGGGTCAGAGTGAGTAGGTAACTTACCTTATCCAGGTAGGATAAGGTTTTTTCCAGGGTTTTCACTTATCCTGAAACATGAATGGTTACTCTAAGCTCTACCCTAGGCTCATATGAACATCATTTCACCCATTTCATTCATCATCCTATTTGACTTAACGTTGGAGGACATAATTTAAAAAAAAAAAGACAAACAAATATTTTATTTACATATCTAAGTGTTCAGCTAAACCAAGGAGTAAATCTTCAGGATATCCTTGATCAGCTCTTGAAAGTTTTGCAGCCTTGGTGCAAATATAATAAACTGTATAATAAACTACCGGCCAATCTGAAAAACATAAAATCCATGAGGTGTTTCAAACTATCGTTGAAAGAAATTTTATTAAGTGATTCATATTATGATATAGGTGAATTTCTAGATACACTGTAGCTGGCCATATAATTGTATATATTTGTGATGCATTTTAAATGCTGTGTAGTTGTAGAGCCATGCAACTATATATATTTATGAGTTCATGCTTAGATCTTATTAATTACACTTGATGCAACTTATTTTTTTTTTATTTTTATACTTATATTATTTGTATTGTTCTAAATATTTGTATTGACGTATCCAATGTCATTGTATTGACTTAACGGATGAATAAAACTACTACTACTACTACTACTACAAGCCCTCCACCAAATGTATGTTCATTTGAATCCTGTGTGATACCACCCCTTGGTGGGTGAAGCCGAGAGATTGCCAGCACAACTCTGTTACTTGTGTGGGCATTTGTTATTGTCTCCATGAAATACATTACATTGGACATACAGTTGCAGTACTGTAGAACAGAAATCATTAAAAGTAATACAATTAATATAGGTGCTAAGTTGTTTCAAATTCAGATTCAGATTTATTTACCAACAAAATTTGTACAGAACATGGGCTTCGTCAAAAAAATTCTAAGCCAAACATTATTTACAGTACATAAAAAAGGTTTAAGAAATAACAAGGTTGCACCGAGGTGAAACAGATACCTTAAGGCATTTGCCTTAATGACAGAGGCAAACCTTGGAAAAACAACAGTCAGGTATACAATTGCATTTGGACATTTTAAACTGATTAGATTTCTATATACATTACTTTACAACTGAATTGATTAAGATGCTAAAATATAGTTCATGTGGAGTACATTCTTGGTCCCATTGAGACGAAGTGCATCAACAGTCAGGTATACAATTGTATTTGGACATTTTAAACTGATTAGATTTCTATATACATTACTTTACAACTGAATTGATTAAGATGCTAAAATATAGTTCATGTGGAGTACATTCTTGGTCTCATTGAGACGAAGTGCATCTCCCAGAGATGTTCAATAAGTTACCCCTTACTATTACACTGCATGAATTTACTAAGTTTAAAAATGAAGTTTAACTTGAAATTTATCATAACAACACTGTTTTCAACACTTCCAAGAAAGGAATTTTAAAAATGAAGTTCATCCTTCCTGCTGCACATGCCTTTTACACAGTCAGCGAGTATATGTCTTTTGATAAGACATATATCACTTTGACAATCTGTAATATAAATGTAAAAAGTTAAAATTGGTGGCATCAATGTCTTTAGATGACATGCATTGTACTACTAGTCCTAAAAATAGATTGCTTCCTTAGTGTTATGTACATAGTAAAAAATTGACATTCTGAGATTATATGAAACTCTTGTACATATGAAAGCAAGCCTAAGTTTATTCAAAACAAGTTCTGAAATTCATGTACACAACACTAGAACAAAGAATAATTTATTTGTGAAGTCACACAAAACAAAGATGTATGAAAATAGTTTCACATATGCTGGCTTACATCTTTACAATAAGCTACCTGAATCTATAAAAAAGATTGAATCACAACATCAATTTAAGAAATTGTTATTAAACTTCCTTAGAGCCAATAGCTTCTACAGCGTAGATGAATTTTTAAATTTGTAAATATTTAGTTAGCTACCTTAATTATAAATATTGTACTTAGTTTTTATTTCTTAGTTTTTAATTTGACGTGTCCTATAACATGTACATGTTTTAATGGATGAATCAATAAATCAAATCAAATCAAATCAAATGCAATGAACTGTTTGTATGATACTGTGAAAATATAAAATGTATGATCCAGTCAGTTAAAGTTATTCTAGGTGTTTGTTATAGAGTGTGTGTTTCAAATGGGAAGAGTCCTCGACTGTAGCGAATCAGATGCATTAGAGCCTTCACCATTGCCACCTCGTTATCCCCACTCTTTTTATATTTCCCTCTCTCTCGCACACTTGCAAGTTTTCTTGGTGCTAACGCAAACTGAATTTTCCAAAGTTTTATAATAATGCAGTTGTTGAAATCATATTTGCAATGTCGATATTCATATGTTACGCAAATGGTTTAAATATTCAGTTTAAAATTAACTATACTTATTTTTATAATCCAACAAAAATACCAGCGGTGCATCCGTATAGCTGTGAATGTTACGTTAAGAGATAATTCGTCATTGTCATTGTCTTCATTGTCTGAGTACTGCAAATTTATGATAGGTTCTAAAATTTCATTATGTGCTATTTCTTTCCTAAAGTCGTCTTCTTGTAGTTTATCTGATGTCTCCTGTAGTTTTCCCAGACTTGTTGTGTTCCTTGTTAATTCCTTCGTGAATAAGTCGTTCAACGTCAGGCAGTTTAAAAATATTATTTCTGTTTGCAACATAATTTGAACCCACATTAACTCAATTGCATTGTTCTGGCAGTAGTAAGGGGAAGGTGGATCGTATCTCACTGATCCAGCTGATACACTTTTTCATGGAAGAGTAACTAAGTAGTACTGATTTGAACTCTCTAGAGTAAATAGAGATTACGAACCATTCATAAACAAAGAAATAATGTGACCAGACACATTCTGTAAGACCAGCAGAAGTGTATTGTTTCCGCTCATCGAATTTAACAAACACCTTGGCTTATTCAAAGTACATATTTCTTTTACCACCTCATGTCAAATGTTAACGTTTCAGCTCTGAGTAATTTCAAATATATGTTCATGCATACATGCCAACCAATAATGATGTTCATTTGAGTGCATTCTATAATATAATGGTATCTACTTTATTTATTTGTATTAGGAAAACTATTTGAGCTAAAAATATGGGTTTTTACGGTTATGTTAGATACATTACTCTCTCCTTCCACATAGATCAGTTTTGGCAAAATCTGAATTATTGTCTTAGCGTGAATAGTATTTATTTGAGACTGATTAGTTTGGCACTCGTCACACACCACATAGGGGGAATGCAGTACGATAATACCACAGGACTCTGAGTGGTTGCCCACCTAGTAGCACTTAAGGACAAACATCATCACATTTGAAACACGTAATAGTACTAATAAATATTCAGGCAGTATAGATGTTTATCACATTATGTAAACGTTAACTATAGTGCATAATATTATGAAAATGTGTAATGTATGTTCATTCTGTTAAGTTACTTCTAAAGTAACATGTATATGACAGAAGTAGATATTAAAATCAGTGTATCATTGAAACCATGAAAATGTAAACATTTTATAACAGTGAATAAAGGCATATATATGTACATTACCTTTATGAACATACGGAGCATTACATGTAATGGGGACAGCTAGAGAATGTGTTAGTGTCCAAGTGTGTGTGTGTGTGTGTTTGTGTGTGTGTGTGTGTGTGTGTGTGTGTGTGTGTGTGTGTGTGTGTGTGTGTGTGTGTGTGCACTTATGTGGCAGATGTGCACATATGGTACTGCTAATAATAAAACCTCTCCAGACCACTTTTTCTTAATTGAGATAGCATACAGGATTCTACTTAATCGCTTGCTCGCTCACTCACTCACTCACCCACTCACCCACTCACGCGTTCCAATTATTTCTAGGAAGAATGCAAAGAACATATGGATATAATTTATTTGAAGCCACATATATAAAAATGAATTTAAAGGTGGCAAGATATCAAATAAATGTCATATTTCAGGTTGAAAAATCAAAACAAGGCAAATACATTGTGTGCTTTAATGCTCTGGATGAAAGCAACATTAGTTCCAGCCTAACAGCGGGATCAACATTTTCTATATACAGGTAAGCTAAATTAAACACACCAAATGTTTTGGGGGAAAAAAGTTAGTTACTGCATTTAAGTAATTAAAAATCAGCGAAAGCATTAATTTAATCAGAAATGTTAGGTAAGTACATCTTCACAGAATGGAGAAGAAGTTTAGAAATATAAGAATAAGTCAAATATTTTCAGTTTTGTGTTTCTGCAAAGCAATTACGGTGTTTATATATTTGTATACAACATTTTCCATGATAGTGGATAATAGAAATGTGTAAGACAGTCTAAGTTTTCACCACCTCTTCCCTAGGGGCAGGTTCTGGATGCAGTAGACTACATCATTAATCCCATTTGCCAGAAGATATGGCCCTTGCCATGCTGCTGAAGGTTGAAGTAATGCTCCTTGGTTCGAGTAAGACATTACAATCAAACCACTCTAAATTAACCTGTTCAAAAACCTCAGTTGCTCACTTGCTAGTAATAACAGTGTTTCCTGGATGTGTACATAGGACATCTCATGCATGTTGTGAAGACAGCCCAGTAGGGTTTCCACATTCTTTATTGTTAGCTGTTCCGCCCCAGTAGGGCTCCCAAATTTCAGATCACATCGCAGACACAGCTCCCTGCAGAGGACCAAGCTGGCTGGTGTTGTGTGTTGATGAGCAGTAGGCCAGCAAGAAAAGCAGCATATGACATCCCATTCCCTCTGGTGATCAGGCACACCTTCCTAAGTACTCTTTTCAAATCTTGATGTACCATTTACCATGCCATCTTACTAGGTGGAGAAATGTAATGCGTGTCTTGTGCTCCACAAGTGGCACTGGTGCTTCCCTCATTAGGTTTGACTAAACTTGGTGCCCTAATTGCTATACAGTACTTCAGAGTGGCAGAAGTTCTTCCATGAGGCTGTTTGGAATCTTCTTGGTTAGGAATGGCACACTCATCTAGTCATTTGGTGAAATAATCTATTAACACCATCAAATAGTTTCCCCTGTCAGACACAGGGAATGGTCTAGCAACATTGATGGTGATATGTTTGAAGGGTGTTCCCATGTTATGCTACTTCATGAGACCTGGATTCTGTTATGTAGCTCGTGACTCGTTGCACACACATAATATTGGTATTATCATCTCTCAATGTTTGTTTGCAGCCTGAACCAAAAGTACGTCTGTCAGATTGTTCTGTTGGGTCCAAGTCACTGGATGTACTTTCTCAAAGAAAATTGAGCTTTTATTTATGAACATACTTTTAACTACTGTGGTTCTTAACCCGATATCCCTTTCTATATCGGACATGAAAATTGCTTAATTTGGCTCTTGATCAGGCTTGAGGTTCTTTTACATTGGATAAATCTACAACACGGGAACACCAGCTTTACTTTCCTTCTGAAGGATGCCATACTAAGGATTTTTATGCCCCACCCATTGCCCTCAGCCAGTTATGAAACTGTGACCCCAGGAATCATGGCTGGTGTATTATCCCTGGACCATGGAAGACTTTCATCAACTTCTTTCTCTCTTTATCTCTCTGGGTCTACCAGTCAAATGACTCCCAAACTCTGAACATTCCTTCCTTTGTCTTAGTTAAAATCTCTTGCACTGCTCTTGTGTGTAATGTTTTCCCAGCTCGGCCAAGTTCCTGCCTCCATTTCTAACATCAAGTTGGCTCCGCTAGCTGCTCCCTCCTCAGGTCTGTACTATCTCACTCATCTGCAAGAACTGACCAAATCAAAAAGTCAGCTGGGACACACACTTTCCCTTCATTACAACAATGGCTGCACTCCTCTAAGTAGGATAAGATAAGATAAGATAAGATGCTTTATTGTCACATACGCTTACAGATAGTGAGTAAAAACTCAGTAAACAGGTGACTCGTCAACAGTAGAAAATTTAAAATAATAATAATTACACAAAATAACAATAACACTAATAATATAAATACTAATAATACAAATAATATAATTACTAATAATATCAATACAACTATATACAAATATTGTTATAATTATGACATGCCCTTGGAATAATATTGTCAGAATATTAGAATTACAAAATGACAAAAAATTTCATTATAATTCAATTTTATCATCCATATATTCAATAATCGAGTAGTAGGCTTTGTCCATTAGTAGGTTATTTATTGCTTTATTAAAGCATTTGAGGTTTTTCATTTCACGGATTCTTACAGGTAATTTATTATATATTTTTATTCCTGCATATTGTGGGCTTTTTTCATACAGTGCTAATCTGTGCATGGGTGGTTTTAGATTATTTTTATTTCTCGTTCTATGATTATGTTGCATTTGTGAATTATAAATTGTATCAAAATTTGAATGGATGTATTTATTTATTTCATACAGGTATTGGGATGGTAAGGTTAATATCTTCAGGTTTTTGAACAGGTTTCTGCATGAAACTTTTGGTCTTGATTGAGTCATTATCCGAATTATCTTTTTTTGACTTTTAAAGATCGTTTCCCATCCCGTAGAGTTCTCCCATAGTATTATTCCGTATGTCATCAAAGAGTGGAAGTAACTGAAGTACACTATTTTTCTTGTTTCGAGGTTTGTTAATTTAGTTATGCAGCTCATATTGAAGGATGCACTGTTTAATCTTTTGGACAAATAACGGATGTGATCATCCCATTTTAATTGTTGATTTAAAAAAATACCCAAAATTTTTGAGTTTTCTGTAGGATTTATAGCATCAGTTGTGATAAACCTCTCAGAATTCTTTCCTTGAGTGCTGAACTGCATAACTGATGTTTTGGAGGTGTTAAGTTTGAGGCCATTACTCGTGAACCACTTCTGTAGGCGAGTTATAGTTTCACTTAAATTGGTTTTTAACTCCTCTAGGTTGTGCCCATTGAGTAAAATGGAGGTGTCATCAGCATACATAATTGTTTTCCCCTTTATGGAGTTAGGTAAGTCATTTGTGTAAATTATATACAGTAGGGGTCCCAAGACACTTCCTTGTGGGACTCCTGTTTTTATTTGTTCCCAATTTGATTCAACAGTTCCCTTTAGATTATTAATGACTGTTTTCTGTTTACGACAATTAAGATAATTTTGAAACCAATTTAAAGCAACGCCCCTTATGCCATAGAATTCTAACTTTTTTAATAATATATCATGGCAGACGCAATCAAAAGCTTTAGAATTATCACATATCAGAACTGCTGTTTGTTGTTTCTTATCTATCATTTTAGAAGCATCATTTACCAAGGTAGTTAGGGCTGATATTGTTGAGTGCTTTTCCCGGAATCCATGATGTGAGTTACTTAACTTGGTGAATTGTTCAAAATAAGACATGAGTTGTGCATGCACAATCTTTTCAAGTATGGTGGAGAAAGTTGGAAGGATAGAGATAGGTCGAAGATCTATAGAAGGATAGAGATAGGATCTCCTGGCCTTAGAATTCACATTGGAGTGACTCCTTTCTCTCCAATGTTCTGATGGGAAGGTGTACTTTTGAAGTTTTTATACCCAGACGGCTGTCTGCCTCACTAGATTCTTGAAGCTAAATAGCTTGGTGAGGTTGGAGCGATCAGTCCTCAGGTGGAATAGCTATCCATTCAGTAACTATTATAGTGTGGAAAGTTGCAACTGCCAGAACTCTCACCGGGTAACTCAATGGTTCATTTCCATCATGGAAAAAGTTTTCATCACTTACTCTACGAGGCACTGGAAACTGGCTGGCAGATTGCAGAGGCAAAGGACATAGCCACAAACTGACAAAGCCATTTACTTGTTGAGTATGGTTTGCAAGGGAACTTACAAGTTTCAGGTTCCAAACTCAAAAACCACTGAGGACTAACAAGAGCATCAAGTGTCTTCAATTGGGATAAGAGAAAACAGTTATTTTGAGTGACAGCATATAGTTTATTATAGTTCACACAGAAATGTAGTTCGCCATTCTCTACAGGGGAACACCAAAGACAGTCAGGCTCTTCAATAATTCTTCCGAATCTCACGTCGTCTAATATGTCCTGTTCTTCACTTACTTTTCCAGAAGAACATTCTTGGTGGTTCCAAATAAATCAGGCATCTCCAGTGTCGATCTCATGGAGCACTTGGTCTGTGGCACATTAATTGCTTTTCCCTTGGCTGAAATAAGACTAGTCATGTCCAAGTAAATGTTGGATGGCAATACATTCACAGCTGGCTTGCATTCCCCCTACTCAATTTTGGCCTGAATGTCTCGTGTGCCCAATGTATCAATATGCCTTGGCAATCTGTAATGCAGTCAATGGTGTTTTCTGGTCCAAAGCAGGCTCCTTGATCACTGGTCTTTCAGATACATCTTCACAACCACCTAGCTTCTTGCCAGCTTAAACACATTTTCTGACAGGACTATCTTGCAGACTCTCAATGTTCATTGGGGCTCCAGATCATCATCACATCTCAGCTAAGTTGCAAGACCCTCCTGCCAATGTCAATCACCACCTCATGGTACCAGAGGGTATTCTGTGCCACTATCATATTTTCAGACACCCTTGTGATAAAAATCCATAGGTTTAAATGCTACATCTCAGAATCTACACCAGCAGAACTCTCTCTCCAAAGGGCACACTTTGACCCCTGGATTAACTGATAGGTCTGACTTGATTTTTTTGATGGCAAGCCCTTTGCCATGTCAGGCTCAATTATAGTCACAACTGCACCTGTGTCCACTAGTATCTGGCACAACTATTCATGTATTTAGCTGTGTCATCTGCTCTTCTACCCAAGGCATGCAGTGTCACTTATGTTCATGTCTAATCTATTGTGATTCGTAATTTATTGAATCCATAATTACGGTCCCAGCAACCAGCTCCTAAAAGAGTCAAAGGGTGGTGAAGATGGCTCTGACATGGCCCTCGCCATGCCAACTCTTATTCATTTCCTGCCTGCTTGTCAACCTGGTGTGGATCAGATGTCCTAACTAGCCACACACCCAATGCACATAACCTGAAGATCTTCGTCGCTTCTAGGTTAATCCTCTATTCTCATCATATCGAACACTACTAGCCTTCAAAGTGAGGCTAACTGTTACTTTGTCCATTTCTGTTTCCTGGGACATGTAACTGAGCAGGAAGTTGAACAGGGCATTATGCACTAACTGTACAATAGCAAGGGTGTATTCCTGCCTCATCCCCCCTGGCTGTTGCAGCCCTGACTTGAACTGATTGCAAAAGACTACAGCCAAGTAGGTGAACCTCAAACCGATTTTTGAGGGCGTTCTAAAAGTCGCTGGACACCAGCATTACATTCGAAATCTTTCTTACCTTTGCTTGAAGACTATCAGCTGTGCATCTTCTTTGTCTACAGACTAATGGTTACAGATGATAAAGGAGATGAATTTTCAGCAGAATATTTCAAAAATTGATGTTCCATCATATTTGAGTGGCTTGGTATTGTTGCAAACGCATTGTTGAGGAGAGGCGGTACGAGGGACGAGTTTAAAGAGACGGGCAGTGCAGTGCGGAGATAAAAGCTCACTGAAATGGGGGGGGGGGGGAAGGAGACGGATTTCTGGAGAGTTCGTCTTTTTTCTAGCGCCATCTTGATTGTTTGAGAACATTCCAGATGGTGAGTGAGCTATTAAAAGGGAGCTGCCGCCCGCCACTAGAGACAGTCGGTAATGGGACGTGTGTGTGTGAACAGCTGTAAAAGTGAACTCTGTTGTGGTCAATGACCTTGCAAGTTGTATGTGTATGTGACGTAATTTTATCAAAGTGTTGCTACGGAAATAAAGAGAAATTTTTGGTGTTTGTATGCTGGACTTTTAATTTCACAAACCCACAAAGTCACAATATGTTCAGATGTTCTGTCACTTCCTGGCATCTACACCTTCAAGTTTTTTTATACTTTTCCTTCCATAATGTAACATGTTGGCCAAGGTCTTTTACCTTTCCACCAAGCTCTTCTATGCTAGTTATTTGATAATTTGTCAATAGCTTCATTTTCACCTTGGACATTTCTGTCTTCACCTTCTACATTTCATTTTTCCTTCATCTTCTCTACTCTAGATTTCATGGTCTTATTTCAGCTAGTAAGTGTTTTGTCATCTCTTCCATTATGACATTCAGTCCTACTGCTATACAAGTTTAACAAAAGTATTAGTTCTATTGCTGTCCAACACACTGTTTTTCAGTTTCTTGGCTATCAATACACTTAACTGACCCTCAGACTGATCTGAACACCAGCTGGTTGCTAACAGCCCCCTTATATAGTCCTCACAACAAAGGCAGAATGTTCTCCAAAGAAGAAGGCTTGTGCTATTTTTGTGAAACTATTTGATCTAGAGATCATTATTGTGCAGTCTGAGGGCTATATACTCAGTTGCCATTGCTGACAACTTGCACATAGTCACATTTCCGTAATCCAGGCAGTGAGGCAATGGTAGCATGTGCTCCACAGGTATGATCAGATAGCAGCTCATGCTGTAGTCCTAATATAAATAATTAGAGGATTGAATACAATTTATTAACATCTATGATAAAAATGCAAAACATACAGAGTATAGTAATTTCAAATTGCCATATATGATAGCATGACCAGTATGTGTTTAAAAAAATACTATCCACAAAAAAATAATTTTGTGTATGGTAAGTAGTTTCATAAATTCATTCTATCACCTGCAGTGGTTCTTAAAATTACAGAAGTTAGCAAAACTATATTAATATAAAAGAAAATAACTGATTTATGATTTTAAATTAATTACCAGAAATTAATTTAAAAAGCTATTGGAAGTCGGTTTTTAACACTCTGTCACTTACATTTTTATTTCTTGAGGGACTAGTTTCGGAAGCTGTTGCTTTCATTTTCAACCTCAAAGGTCTGACTGTAGGACCAACTACAAATAGCTTTTCCAATTAATTTGGACATTACTACGAGGCATGTTTTTTAAGTCAGTACCATTTTGGAATTAAAAAAAGACGTGCATAGATATCGCAATAATTTTATTTTTACTTGAAAGCCTGTACCTTAATCTTCTTTTCTACATAATTTCCGTGAATATTGAGACACTTGTCATAAGGTGGCACCAGTTTTTGAATACCCTTCTCATAAAATTCTGCCGCCTGACGTGTTAACCACTGTATCACAACTGTTTTGACTTCGTTATCGTCTTGAAGATGCTGACTGCCTAGATGTTTCTTGAAGTGCAGGAACAAATGGTAGTCGCTGGGCGCCAGATCAGGGCTGTATGGAGGATGATCTAGAGTTTCCCATTGAAAAGATTTGATGAGATCTTTGGTCTGATTAGCCACATGTGGACGGGCATTGTCATGCAGCAAAATGATACCCTTACTCAACTTGCCACATCTTTTGTTCTGGATTGCAAGGCGCAGATTGTTCAATGTCTCACAATAAGACACTGCATTGATTGTCTCATTACGAGGCAGAAACTCCACTAGCAATACTCCTTTTCTGTCCCAAAAAACTGTGCACATGATTTTCCGGGCAGAAGCTGTTTGCTTAAACTTCACTTTTGTGGGTGATGATGAATGTTGCCATTCCATGGATTGTTGTTTCGATTCTGGTGTGACGTAGGCCACCCATGTTTCGTCACCAGTAACAATTTGGTCTAAAAAATCTTCACCTTCATTGTGGTACCGCTCAAGGAAAGTAAATGCACTGCCTAAACGTTGGGTTTTGTCAAACCCGTCAACATTTTCGGAACCCTACGTGAACACAATTTCCGGTACTTCAAGTTCTCGGTCACAATGCGATACAAAACACTACGAGAGTATTGAGGAAAATAGTTGCACAATGATGAAATTATAAACCGTCTGTTTTCTCTCACCTTTTCGTCCACTTGGTGCACCAAATCTTCAGTAACGACCGAAGGACGCCCACTCCGTTCTTCATCATGCACATTTGTGCGGCCATCTTTAAATGTTCTCACCCATTTCCTTACCATTCCATCACCCATAATGTTTTGTCCATAAACTTCACAGATCTCACGATGAATATCAATCGGTTTTACGCCTTTAGCACTAAGAAATCGTATAACAGCCCGTACTTCACAATCGGCGGGACTCACGATTGTCGGAGGCATCTTAAACACTCAGTAACCAACGTATACACTGAAGAATCAGACTGTAATGGCGTCAATGCGTAGACAGGAGATGTAGGTAACCAGCGCACATGCACGGAACGCCAACTGTAGTGCTGCGGCAGCGTAATCGCAAAACGGTACTGACTTAAAAAAATTACTAAATTCCTCCAAAAACTCATACCAAAAGTTAACTTTCCTAAAACATCAAGAAAGGTATTCATTTTAGAATAAAGATTCTGATATTCAATATTCTCATTACTGTCAGGAGAATTTCAACTGGAAATGCTGTAACTATAAGAGATGTCCTGCAACCAGGAAGAAATTTGGCTGCAGCAGGATATATCGTCTATGGTAATGCAACAACCTTAGTGCTGTCATTTGGACATGGTGTTCATGAATTCATGCTTGATATGGTAAGACTTAATTCAGCTATATTAAGAAGACATAGGTTACATACAAGAGTAACAAAATCTTTTTATTTCCTTGCTAGTCTAGTTTCCTTATAAATAGAAAGAAATCTACTTAACATGTTAATTGTGGATGGGTTGCACCAGTTCAGTAGTGCTCAATCCTTGCATACTGTTTAGGACGACTAATTCTTTTATGTAACATATGAAAATAATACAAAGTGCAATTTTTATAGAATAAATTTTTTAATTTATAAACCTTCATACTTTAGTTAGACATTTGTATAGCACTTCAACATTTTGAAGCATTTCACATAGCAAAGAACACAAAAGAATCTCTAGAGCTAATTTAAAAAGCCCATGAAAGTTGGTATAGTTGTCCTGTGCCATGGTATAGTGGGCTAGAGCGCTGTGCTTTGGCTTCCTACATCCAGAATGTGACAGGAATCAATCCCACCCCTGAGGGGTGTGATTTTAAGTATCGGGTATACGACCACTGCCTACTCAGCATCATGAGGACACTGAAGAACTATGTTAGGTGGCAAACCCTGGTCTAGAAAGCCAACTTTATGACTGGGGGTGCCAAGATGCTGACCACTTCTCCTACCCGTAACGATAGGTTGATCACCCACCTCTGCCTTGCGTATGTGTGTGTGTGTGGGTGTGTGTGTGTGTGTGTGTGTGTGTGTGTGTGTGTGTGTGTGTGTGTGTGTGTGTGTGTGTGTGTGTGTGTGTGTGTGTGTGTGTGTGTGTGTGTGTGTGTGTGTGTGTGTGAGGCCGGCAGTAGGGTTGGCAGGCTCAGGCCCACTTTGTACAGTTATGTTTTGGCTTACAGGTTGGTATAGATATTACAGATTGTTGTATTACAATTTTGAAAACAAAAATCACAGATTTTTTTGAAATTGCAGATGGATATCCTTAAATGATTAGAATAAACACAGAAACGTGCAATAACAATTTTAAATGACTTCCAGAAATACTGTTACACATGAACAATCGAGTGGGATGGCTCAAGCAATTTTGTCTGTGGTCCACATTTGGGAGACCTGAGTTCGATTACTGTGGCCAACTAACCTCATCCATGGGTTTTATTTTTGGAGTTTTCCTGGGTCACTAGGTGAATGCTGGGTAGGTTAATTACATCCCCCAAATTTCCTGTTGCTCCATTTCATCTCCATTATTATTTCATATCATCTGGCATCTGGTGGTCTCTTTCAGGGTAGAAGTGTCGGTAAATATCTAGGCACTGTCGTGACTCATTGGGTTGGCTGCCCTCTGTCTCCTCTCACCTCATCCCTCCTCTTGGGAGTGCCTCACTTGATGTTTAGGTACAATAAACCACAGGTTTCAATGTCAAATCCCTTTCATAGTAATCCTAATCCTATATATGAGTTGTTTGCACAAACTTAAATATAAGACATTTAATTGCATTTGGTTACTGTTTTATTACAATGGTTCAATTAGGATTTTCTTGCATTTTTCATCCTAATGCTGTAATGTATGTTGCTATTTGGCAAAAAAAAATGTTTAGTCAACATTTTAGAATATTTCTAAATTGATTTTTGTTGTTTTTATATTATATTGCCACTTGAAAATCCATATTATAAATGCATTAATTTACTCCAGTGCCTTTTTTTTTTTTTTTTTTTTTTTTAATTTCAATGAGAAGCAAAATCTATGGAGCTGCAGGCAAATGTATCAGTCACCATCCACATGTGCATTACATCTGTTATTTTGCATGCACCCATGCCATCCTTTACCACAGACATATCTGAATGCACTTGTAGGATTCACAATCACTACATTGGGTTTTGAATGAATGGCCAGTCCATTTCATCTCACCTTAACACTTATTGCTGTTCAAATAGCTTCCATTAAGGTGCTTGTGACAAGTGTACCTAAACTTGTTTTGAAGTTAAAAGAAGAGTAGCAAGATAATTCATGCATTAGAAGTTCATTATCTAACAATCTGCAGTTATTAGAGACAGGTGAAATAAGTATAAATTGACATTCTTAATCATTAAATTTTAGATGAGTCGCATTTTTTACACATCTGCTTCACTTTCGTACCTATTTTGAGGACATGTTTCGCAAATCTTCGTTTGCATCTACGGCTCTTGTGAGTCGCACAAGAGCCGTAGATGCAAATGAAGATTTGCGAAACATGTCCTCAAAATAGGTACGAAAGTGAAGCAGATGTGTAAAAAATGCGACTCATCTAAAATTTAATAATTTTTCGCTTCACTGTGGTGTTCCAATACAGTTGAATCTCGATTCTTAATCATGTTTGATCGCTGAGATGAACACCGTGGAAGTCAGATGTGTTATGTCGCAGCTCTGATATATGATATTTTTAATAAGTGTAAATATGTTTATTTAATTTGTGTTGTGTATCATAAGAAAGAGAAACATATTTCAAGTAAGTATTGCATGAGAATGTGAATTTAAATAGCTTAGAAGATTATTATTATTATTATTATTATTATTATTATTATTATTATTATTATTATTATTATTATTATTATTATTATTATTATTATTATTATTATTATTATTATTATTATTATTATTATTATTATTATTATTATTATTATTATTATTATTATTATTATTATTATTATTATTATTATTATTATTATTATTATTATTATTATTATTATTATTATTATTATTATTATTATTATTATTATTATTATTATTATTATTATTATTATTATTATTATTATTATTATTATTATTATTATTATTATTATTATTATTATTATTATTATTATTATTATTATTATTATTATTATTATTATTATTATTATTATTATTATTATTATTATTATTATTATTATTATTATTATTATTATTATTATTATTATTATTATTATTATTATTATTATTATTATTATTATTATTATTATTATTATTATTATTATTATTATTATTATTATTATTATTATTATTATTATTATTATTATTATTATTATTATTATTATTATTATTATTATTATTATTATTATTATTATTATTATTATTATTATTATTATTATTATTATTATTATTATTATTATTATTATTATTATTATTATTATTATTATTATTATTATTATTATTATTATTATTATTATTATTATTATTATTATTATTATTATTATTATTATTATTATTATTATTATTATTATTATTATTATTATTATTATTATTATTATTATTATTATTATTATTATTATTATTATTATTATTATTATTATTATTATTATTATTATTATTATTATTATTATTATTATTATTATTATTATTATTATTATTATTATTATTATTATTATTATTATTATTATTATTATTATTATTATTATTATTATTATTATTATTATTATTATTATTATTATTATTATTATTATTATTATTATTATTATTATTATTATTATTATTATTATTATTATTATTATTATTATTATTATTATTATTATTATTATTATTATTATTATTATTATTATTATTATTATTATTATTATTATTATTATTATTATTATTATTATTATTATTATTATTATTATTATTATTATTATTATTATTATTATTATTATTATTATTATTATTATTATTATTATTATTATTATTATTATTATTATTATTATTATTATTATTATTATTATTATTATTATTATTATTATTATTATTATTATTATTATTATTATTATTATTATTATTATTATTATTATTATTATTATTATTATTATTATTATTATTATTATTATTATTATTATTATTATTATTATTATTATTATTATTATTATTATTATTATTATTATTATTATTATTATTATTATTATTATTATTATTATTATTATTATTATTATTATTATTATTATTATTATTATTATTATTATTATTATTATTATTATTATTATTATTATTATTATTATTATTATTATTATTATTATTATTATTATTATTATTATTATTATTATTATTATTATTATTATTATTATTATTATTATTATTATTATTATTATTATTATTATTATTATTATTATTATTATTATTATTATTATTATTATTATTATTATTATTATTATTATTATTATTATTATTATTATTATTATTATTATTATTATTATTATTATTATTATTATTATTATTATTATTATTATTATTATTATTATTATTATTATTATTATTATTATTATTATTATTATTATTATTATTATTATTATTATTATTATTATTATTATTATTATTATTATTATTATTATTATTATTATTATTATTATTATTATTATTATTATTATTATTATTATTATTATTATTATTATTATTATTATTATTATTATTATTATTATTATTATTATTATTATTATTATTATTATTATTATTATTATTATTATTATTATTATTATTATTATTATTATTATTATTATTATTATTATTATTATTATTATTATTATTATTATTATTATTATTATTATTATTATTATTATTATTATTATTATTATTATTATTATTATTATTATTATTATTATTATTATTATGTTTTTCATTGGAAATATTAACTGCGCTGCACTCGTTCAGCGTACGTGTATATATTTTTTGTGCTGACGCTGCTGTCGTGCACGAGCAGCTGAGCGGAAGTGTTGTACACTCGCGGCTTGTGAAATTCTCTTCTCCTTTTTACCTTTGCCAGTAACTATTATTATTTTAAATTATCTGCATTTATGGATGGAAAAGTGTTTAAAACCTTGTTACCTGGATAGGAGGAGCTAAATTCTTCAATGAGTGAACGTTAAACAGGGAAGAAGAAGGGAGAGGTGGAGGAGAGCAGTATTTTTGCTCCAAGTAGATCTTTGGCACGCTCAACTGTTAGAGAAAGCTCTATAGATGATATAAAAATGGCAGAAGAAAAGATGGAAAGAGCTGAAAGTATGGAGAAATAGTATGACGTTCTAACTGTAATAAATGAGTTAAATGGCATTATTGGAAACGATAATAAGATGTTACTAGGAAACAAACAAAACGTATATATAACCCTTGCTAAGTTATCAGAATTAGTGGAGGAAATGAAAGTAGAAAATGTGAAATTGAGGACAGAAAATAAAATACTAAAGGAAGTACAAAAGTGAATCGAGAATATATTGACACATTGCTTCACTCACACTGTTTATTCACAGGACATGTTTCAAGAGCTCTTGCTCCTATCCTCAGCTGATACTCGATTAGTGCAAGTTGTAGTGGTTTCTTCGTTCTCCGTATTTCTTCTTTCTCCGACAATACGGAGAAAGAAGAAACCACTACAACTTGCACTAATCGAGTATCAGCTGAGGATAGGAGCAAGAGCTCTTGAAACATGTCCTGTGAATAAACAGTGTGAGTGAAGCAATGTGTCAATATATTCTCGATTCATTTTTGTACTAATTTGTGCTTCACTGTCCCTACGCTTCTTTCAAGTTTATACTTTGAGTGATTACTAAAGGAATTTAATTCCAAGAAGCAAGCATTGACCTTAGCAGAAATAGTGCAGAAACCAAATGTCCAGCCAAGTATAGAAAAAGTACAAAGAACAATACAGAAACAAAGACAAATAATCTTTGTGTCTTAATTAAATTAATTTAATTAATCTTTGTGTCGTCAAAAAATGGGAAAACAACGAAAGAAGTACAAGAAATCATCACTAAAAATCTCAAACCAGCACAGGAGAAGATCCGGATTAGCCATATGAGAACGACTGAAAGAAATGTGATAACTGAAATGGAGTCAGAGGAGGATATAAATAAAATTCTTAAAAGTAAATGTTTATCTGATAAAGAACTTGAAATGGAGAAACTGAGGAAGAGGAATCCCCTAGTAATCATGTACGATATAATGGCAGGAGAAAAGGAAGATAATCTCAAAAGGAATTTGTATGAACAAAACTTTGACTACATGACTTGGGAAGAATTTGAAGGCAAAGTGAATTTTAAATTTAGGACCGGCCCTAGAAATAGAGCAGTGGTACATCATGTGCTGGAAGTTCATCCCCAAATGAGATCCGAAATGGTAAACAAAGGAAGAATGTATTTAGGCTTTCAGTCAGTATCGGTAAAAGATTTTACTGTAGTGGCGAGATGTATGAAATGTCAGGATTTAGGACATATAGCCAAATTTTGTAAAAAAGAAGATAGTGTATGTTATTACTGCTGATAAACAGGACACAGCAGGAATGATTGTAAAAACAAAGAACAATCTAAAGTTTGTATTCCTTGTCATTTAAGGAAAAAAAAAATGTGCAGGTGGTAGAGAATGCGGAACGTATAAGATGTTTCAGGATAGATTAATAAGTCGAACCAACTATGGATAGAGTTACATTTAAAATAACGAAGGAACAAAAGAAGAATAAATGTCCAAACAGAGTAAAAAGAGAATAAGAGCCCAAAACTATATTAGAAATAAATACCTGAAGGGAAAGAAGGAAATTGCTACGCAGACAGAAGGAGATATAAATGCTACACTCTCAGGAAAAAGAGTATTAATCACTGCTCAAATACACGATGAACCAAATAAGAGTCTGTTACCGTTAGACAAGAGAGAGGAACAATTCCAGTCGATAGCCGGTTGAGGATGGAGGCAAAGTCTCTGAAACATGTTCCGGAAAAATTTAAAAGTAAGTGTTGTTTAGTGTAATTAATCGACTCCCTTTAAATTTAATAGAGAAACAAATTTGTAGGGATAATAGAAAGACAATAGAGGTTAATTTTGATGAAATATTAACTGATGAAAGTGTAACCAAAGAAGAGGAGGATTTGAAAAAGAAGAAAAATAACAGCTTTAAAGAATTCCTAATTCGAAAAGTACAATTGCATGAAGACATCGTGAAGAATATAGATGCAATAAAAGAAGAAAAAGATAATGGAATCGATCCCAAGGATATATATGAAGATTTTGAAGCTAAATTAAAACTAAGCAGATTAGAAGAAAGAAATACTTTAATGGCGGCATTAAGACACATTGTTAGGATTATGCATCCACAAGGCGATAGCATAACGTTTCCAGTTTCCGACGCCATAGATCGCATGGAACTTCGAGTAGTAAATCTTCCGACAGAGGTGGATCAATTACAGACTTTATTAAGTATGGCCTTTTCAAGGAGAAATGATGCTTTTTACAATCATTTTGTAAAGTGCTATGGAAGGGTGGTGTATGATTTTCAACAAAGTTGGCCTAATTCTTATATACATATTAGACAGGATAAATTGACAAGGCCTAATAAACATGTGTGTCCCCAAACCAAAACAATAGTAATAAATAATACGGGCAATGAAAGATTTTGTCAACGAGATGAGACCAAGCAGAAAAGTAAATTGTCATCCAAGTATACATCTATACCAAGAACACCCAAAGAAATAAGGAAATGTGTATATGGACAGGAGTCTAAAAAGGCAACAGAGTCAACCAAAACAAATAATATTAAGACAAAAGTGGAGTGTAAAGAAAGAATAAGAAGGCAGATAGATAGGGATCGTATAAGATCGTATAAGATCGTATGCTATGCAAACAGTGGAAGAAGGTGAAAATATTACAAACGATAACTTACAAAATGCAAGACAATAGCTGTATTAGATTTGCACAAATAAACGCTCAAAATAGTAAAACAGTTATGATGGAAATCCGGAAAATTATAGAAGAATTAAAATCAGACATAATTTGCATACAGGAACCCTATACATTTAAAGGTAAAGTTGTGTATATGCCGATAAATGTAAGAGTAATATCTGAAGGACAACACCCAAAAGCAGCAATTATAATAGCTAACAAAGAATAAACTTGAAAGAAGCGTAGGGACAGTGAAGCACAAATTAGTACAAAAGTGAATAGAGAATATATTGACACATTGCTTCACTCACACTGTTTATTCACAGGACATGTTTCAAGAGCTCTTGCTCCTATCCTCAGCTGATACTCGATTAGTGCAAGTTGTAGTGGTTTCTTCTTTCTCCGTATTGTCAATAGATGGCATGATGTACTTGTCAAAGATGTCCGGTGGTGGAGTTTCAAAATTCATGACTCTATGACGATTTTTGTTAATGAAGATTTTTTCCCATACGGAAAGGTCTTTGGGGTGATTAAATAGGTTTAATATCAGAAATTTGTTAAAAGGCCCTCCCAAAAATTCAATCACTACCAAAGAAAAACCAGGAATCTATGAGATCAAATGTGAAACTTGCCCTAAAATTTATATAGGAAAAACAAAAAGAAATATTAACATCAGAACTAAAGAACATATGAGAAACATTAAAAATGGTGAAACAGAAAAATCAGCAGTGGCTTTTCATTTTTTGAATACTAGACATGACATCAATTTGGAAACATCTCTAATAAAATACGTTAATCACCCCATAGACCTTTCCGTATGGGAAAAAATCTTCATTAACAAAAATCGTCATAGAGTCATGAATTTTGAAACTCCACCACCGGACATCTTTGACAAGTACATCACGCCATCTATTGACAATACGGAGAAAGAAGAAACCACTACAACTTGCACTAATCGAGTATCAGCTGAGGATAGGAGCAAGAGCTCTTGAAACATGTCCTGTGAATAAACAGTGTGAGTGAAGCAATGTGTCAATATATTCTCGATTCACTTTTGTACTATTTTGAGCTAACAAGGAACTCGTAGTTGCCAAAATTTCCCAACTATGTGAAGAACACATGATATGCATAGAAATGATATATAAGGGAGTTAGTAATATTGTCTGCAATCAGTATTATCAGTATAAAGACAACATAGGTGTACATTTGGAGAAAACAAAAAGGGTACTAGATATGTATACAAAGGAAAATATAATTTTACCATGGATGCTAATGCAAAATCAACCTTATGGAGAAGCAAAAATCCAGGTAATAAGGGGAAACAATTGGAGGAATTAATACATATATACAACTTAATTGTTATAAATGAGCACAATAAGGTATATACCTTCAAAAATCGATCTGGAGCAGAAGAAAATATAGACATAACCTTAACTAAGGGAAATATATCAAAACACATTTTTAATTGGAGGGTTACAGAAAATCAAATGATAAGCGATCATAATGTAATCATTTTCGATTATAAGGTAATGCTGAAGTCAGAATATGAATGTGTAAGGAACGAGACAGGATATAACTTTAAAAAGGCAGTTTGGGATAAGTTGCAGGAAGAATTTTATGTGCCAAATTTTTATAATACAATATAAACAAAAAGGCCAAAATTATAACTAATAGAATTCAAGAAGTAATTAAGAAAGTTGTACCTAAATAAAGAAATGATAAAAAAGTGAATGGCCTATGGAATGATAAATTATATAAATTGCGAAGAAAGATGAGGAAAGCCAGAAGAATTTACCAAAAATCGGTAGTATATTTAAATATCTATAGGAAAATAAAAGAAAATTATAAATTGGAGTTGGAAAATTCGAGGAAGAACTCATGGGATAATTATGTAGAGGAAAAACTGACTGATAATGTATGGGGTATTCCATATAAGATCATCATGGAGAAAATACGAGGACCAGAATTTATTTCAACGCTGGAAAAAGAAGATGGAGAAAAAACGAAAACATGGAAAGAATCAATTAACTTTTTACTAGAAAAGTTATTACCATGGGATAGGATAGAAGATGAGCAACATGTACACAAATATAAAAGACGCCTTTATGAAGAAGAATACTTGGGAGAAAGATTAGTATATCCATATGACATCACGGAAGTAATTATCGCCATTAGGCAAGGAAAGTAAAATAAATCCCCAGGACCAGATGGAATAGTATCAGAGGTAATTCAAAACTTGGCAGATAAATTATCACCAATATTAACGAGCTATTAAATGAGTGCCTATTTTTAGGAAATATCCCCTATTGTTGGAAGGAAGCTAAAGTAGTCATTCTTAAGAAAGGGAAAGATAAGGACCTATCACAAGTAAAATCGTATAGGCCAGTTTGCTTGCTTAATACTCTTGGAAAAGTACAGGAATGACCTTTATATAAACGCATCCTATAATATAGAATGATGATAGGTATGAGTGATAAGCAATCTGGTTTTAGAAAAAACAAATCCACAGAAGATGCAATAAACTATGCACTAAAACGAATAAATGCAAGTGAATAGAAATACTTGATAGGAGTTTTCGTTGATATTCAGGGAGCTTTCGATAACTTATGGTGATCAGAACCTTTTAATACCATGAGAAATAAGGACTACCCAAGGTGTCTATATAACAGCATAAAAAATTACTGTACGGATAGAAGAGTTTATCTCCAAACCACTTCAGGGAAAATAGACAGATAAATTAATAAAGGTTGCCCACAGGGTTCCATTTTAGGCCCCTTATATCTGAACCGATATTAGAGGAAATTGGGAACATGCAAGAGGTATATGATATCATTGCTTACGCTGACAACTTAATGATTATGGTAGAAGCAAAGAATAGACTAAAACTAGAACAGAAATCAAAGCGGATGATTGATGTCCTTGAACAGTGGTGTGTCAGAACCAAATTAAAATTAGCCCCACATAAATTGGCATATGTAATGTTTCAGGGAGAAGTCAAAAGAGGCCCTACTATTAAAATCTATAATTTAAATATAAAAAGACACAAAACGTTTAAGTATTTAGGTATAGAATTAGATGGAAAATTACTTTTAAACAGTCATATGAAGTACATAAGAGAAAAGGCAGTAAATGTCATTATGAAATTAGCGTCAATTGTACAAAAGAGCTATAGAATACCTTTTACAGCAACAACGATATATCATATGAGTTTTGTAATAGGTATAATAGGATATGGCGCAAGTACATGGGCACATAGGTTAAGGGTCAAATCCTGCGCAAATTTAATCCAAAAAACTCAGAGACAAATATTACTTCGCAGCAGCGGAGCTAATAAACGACATCTACTTTGGCCCTACTAATAGTAGCAGGAATTGACTATATCATTAGATTAAGGGGTGCAACTTATTGGCTAAAGAAGGAAGAATATAGGAATGTTTTTAAAATTATGGGAAAAACATGCAATACCAAGAAAGAAGTGAAAAATTATTTATTACAAGAATGGCAAGAAGAGTGGGATAATGCACGTAGGAAGAAGAGTACATGATTTATTTCTGGACATTAAAGAGAGGCTAAAATTGGAACATATAAAACCAAGAAAAGGATTTTTTCATATTGTTACAGGACATGGCCCATACAATGTATATTTAAAAAGAATTGGGAAGAAGAACTCAGATTTATGTGAGCAATGTAACTGTTTAGATTCACCTGAACATGTTATTTTTGAGTGCAATAAATACAGTGAACTAGTAGAAGACGGTCGAAGGAAACTTCAAGGAAAATTAAATTAATTGGGAGTCGATTAATGACACTAAACAACACTTACTTTTAAATTTTCCCGGAACTAGTTTCAGAGGCCTTCCCTCTATCTTCAGCCGGACATCGACTGGTTCTCATTGGTGTAGCTGGCAATATTTTGTCATCGGTCTCCTCTGGTGGCGGTTCGAGGAACTTGCTGAACAAATCTTTCTGGGGGATGTCGAAATTGAATACTTTGTTCCTATTTTTTGAAATAAAGATTTGTTCCCATGTGGACAGTTCTTCTTTTCCCGTTGTATGTTTTAGTAATTTTGGTTCTGGATTTATGTTGTGGTTTTTTTCCCAAAAATGCGTGGCAACTGCTGATTTTTCTAATTGTTTGTATTTTATGTTCCTAAAGTGTTCCTTTGCTCTTGTTTCTAAATTTCTTTTGGTTTTTCCAATATAAATTTGACTACAGTCACAGCATTCAATTTGATATATACCAGATTTTTTGTTAGATGGAATGGCATCTTTGATGTTTGAGCAAATTAGGTTTTTTAAGGAGTAATGGTTCACTGGAGCTAGTTGAATGTTTTGTTTTTTGAAGACTTTTTTGAATTTATCAAAGGCCCATGGATGGTAAGTGAATTTTTTGAAGATCATTTTAGTTTCTGTAGCTGAGAGGGTTGTGGTTTCCTTTAGTAGTTTCTTCTTTTTTGCTAAGTTCACTTTTTTGTCTACTAGTGATTTGGGAAAGTCATTTTTCTGTGCTATTTAAATAATTTTGTTGTATTCTATTTTGTATTCTTCTGCTGTGACAGGGATGTTGACCAGTCTGTGTGCTAAACTATTAAAGATTGCCTGTTTGTGGGATCTTGGATTGTAACCATTAGCTTTTATGTAGTTGTCTGTCTGTGTTGGTTTTCTGTAAATGCCAAAGTTTATTCTATTTTTATTTCTGATTATTTTTAGATCTAAAAATGGTAAATACTCGTCTTTTTCAACTTCTACAGTGAACTTGATGCTTTTTTCTTTAATATTTAAAAGTTTTAGTGCATCACTGATGTGTTTTTTTTTGGCACTATGGCAAATATGTCATCTACATATCTTTGCCAGAGTTTGAACAAAGTATTCAAAAATAGGAACAAAGTATTCAATTTCGACATCCCCCAGAAAGATTTGTTCAGCAAGTTCCTCGAACCACCACCAGAGGAGACTGATGACAAAATATTGCCAGCTATACCAATGAGAAAAAGTCGATGTCCGGCTGAAGATAGAGGGAAGGCCTCTGAAACTAGTTCCGGGAAAATTTAAAAGTAAGTATTGTTTAGTGTCATTAATCGACTCCCAATTAATTTAATTTATACAACAACACTGTTTTCAACACTTCCATGAAAGGATTCAAGGAAAATGTTTATGGAACATCTTAAAAGATGCAGAAGATTATGTACATTTAGAAAATATGTCTCAGATAATATCCGTTAAGGCATTGGAGGAATATATGACCTGCTACAAAATATTTCAAGAAAGAAATGTAAGAACATTTCAGTCTATGAGAAAAGAATATAACTTAAGAGATCATCAGAGGGAAATAGGACCAAGAGAAATTGAAGATACAGATTACCAGACTTGAAGACCTGATTTAAGATGCCAATTATGGCATCACTAAATCAACAGATGGCAGCAGCAACTCCAGAATTGCCCACACCACTGGATCAAGCTTTAGTCGCATAAGAGCCAACGATGTAAACGATGGTTTGCGAAACATGTCCTCAAAATAGGTATGAAAGTGAAGCAGATGTGTAATAAATACGACTCATCTATAAATTAATAATTATTTTGCTTCACTGTGGTGTTCCAATACAGTTAAATCTGTATATCTTAATATTTTTTAATTTCTGTAGAAGTTATTACAATGTTTTGCTTTATGGTATTTAAGAAAGACAAAAATTTAAAAAAAGAGGAGAAATGGTACTGGCAAGGAAGAGAAATTGAAGTGTTCACTACATTTAATTATCTAGGAGTAAGATTAAGCAGTAAGGGGGCTTGGAAAGAGCAGAAGAGAATGGCAATGGCAAAAGGTAAAATTGCATTAAAAGCTATTAAAGCATCCCTAGATAAATTACCAGGAATGCAAATAAAACAGCTGGAGAGAATTTACACAGCCGTAGTAGAAGCAAAAATGCTCTATGTGGTACAGATATGGGGTTTGGAAGAGGGAGGGTGCAAATATGAATGTGATACATAGAAACTTTTGCAAACAAGTTTTTGGCTCACCATGAGCTTCACCAAATGGTGTGGTGCAAGCAAAATTGGGAAGACTGGAAATTAGAGGGATAATGGTGGAAAGGGTGTTAAAATATTTAGTGTTTAATGTTTATTTATTCATCATTTGGTAATTACAAACAATTACAATAGATTAACTTTAAAGAGAGTCGATTAAAGACACTAGACAACACTTACTTTAAAAGTAAGTGTTGTCTAGTGTCTTTAATCGACTCTCTTTAAAGTTAATTTATCATAACAACACTGTTTTCAACACTTCCAAGAAAGTAATTACAATAGACTTCGTCATCCAGAATATAAATATAAACAAATTATATACATAAGCACATTATTCACATGCATGCACGCATGCATGCACGCACGCATGCATGCACGCACGCATGCACGCACGCACACGCGCACACGCGCACGCGCACACGCACACGCACACGCACACGCACACGCACACGCACACGCACACACACACACATTGATCAGAGTGAGCACATTCCTTTGCAGTTAGGACGTCACATTGTTGATATTCATATTCAAGATGATCGATTCCACCACAGAAGCCTGTGTCTCTAGGAGGTACTTGACTTCAGCCGAGAGCAATGGTGATTTGGCATTAGTAGCACCAGCAGATAAGCTGAAACACACACACGCACACACACACACACACACACACACACACACACACACACACACACACACACACACACACACACACACACACACACACACACACACACACACACACACACACACACACACACACACACACACACACACACACACACACACACACACACACACACACACACACACACACACACACACACACACACACACACACACACACACACACACACACACACACACACACACACACACACACACACACACACACACACACACACACACACACACACACACACACACACACACACACACACACACACACACACACACACACACACACACACACACACACACACACACACACACACACACACACACACACACACACACACACACACACACACACACACACACACACACACACACACACACACACACACACACACACACACACACACACACACACACACACACACACACACACACACACACACACACACACACACACACACACACACACACACACACACACACACACACACACACACACACACACACACACACACACACACACACACACACACACACACACACACACACACACACACACACACACACACACACACACACACACACACACACACACACACACACACACACACACACACACACACACACACACACACACACACACACACACACACACACACACACACACACACACACACACACACACACACACACACACACACACACACACACACACACACACACACACACACACACACACACACACACACACACACACACACACACACACACACACACACACACACACACACACACACACACACACACACACACACACACACACACACACACACACACACACACACACACACACACACACACACACACACACACACACACACACACACACACACACACACACACACACACACACACACACACACACACACACACACACACACACACACACACACACACACACACACACACACACACACACACACACACACACACACACACACACACACACACACACACACACACACACACACACACACACACACACACACACACACACACACACACACACACACACACACACACACACACACACACACACACACACACACACACACACACACACACACACACACACACACACACACACACACACACACACACACACACACACACACACACACACACACACACACACACACACACACACACACACACACACACACACACACACACACACACACACACACACACACACACACACACACACACACACACACACACACACACACACACACACACACACACACACACACACACACACACACACACACACACACACACACACACACACACACACACACACACACACACACACACACACACACACACACACACACACACACACACACACACACACACACACACACACACACACACACACACACACACACACACACACACACACACACACACACACACACACACACACACACACACACACACACACACACACACACACACACACACACACACACACACACACACACACACACACACACACACACACACACACACACACACACACACACACACACACACACACACACACACACACACACACACACACACACACACACACACACACACACACACACACACACACACACACACACACACACACACACACACACACACACACACACACACACACACACACACACACACACACACACACACACACACACACACACACACACACACACACACACACACACACACACACACACAAATACTTAAGAATACAATTTACAATTCCCTCTTGTGTTGTTCATAAAACTCGTGCAAACAATAAAACAGATTTCTTATCAGCCATTTGTACAATCTATTTTTAAATGCTAGAATATTCAAACTCCTTATTTCTTGTAGAAGCGCATTGAAAACTTTTATACCAATTACTTCGTGGTTGTTAAATTTGTTATTGGGTGAGAGTTAGGAGTTTAAATGAGCAGAATATTCTGTGTCAATGCTTCATAGTACAGGAAACACTAAATTAGAAAGATTTATGGCTAAATAAGATAAAGGAAATGATGTTAAAAATAAGGTTGGGTATCATGTGGGAAAACCGGGAATTATTGCAAAATGGATTTTGGAAAGAACTTAGGTTAAGAACGGAAGATACTGAAAGGTAAGAAATGTTAGAAAGCTTCAACTTGAAAAGCTCACTGGAAATTTATAGAGAGATAAAAGTGATGTGGAACAGGGAAAAATACATTGATATTTGTGATAAAGCAGCAAGAGAAGGCTTTGCATGGGCCAGAACAGGGATGGTGAAGAGGGAGGGATCTGGAGAAATGCCCCTTGTGTCACCAAAGGGATAAAGAATGACATTTGCTTTTAGAATGTGAAGAAACTAGGTTGCTTAGGGAGAAGATAGGTAAAAAAGAATGGGCAAGGCTACCAAAAGAAATTCATGCAATGAAGTTAATGAGTGTAAAAACTAGGACAAATTTAATTGAAATTGGGAACTTTTTGGGCAAAGTAACAGTCAAATGGTTGAGGAAGATAAGTAAATATGACGAAAATGAAGAAGAAGTTATTTTAGATAAGATACCAATAAGGACCCATCAGAGTTTGAGTCTATTGGGCCCAGGAGTAGCCAGCAACTCAGTGTAGTAATAGGTAAATAAATGTATAATAATTTGTAATTGAAATGGAAATAAAGATTACTTACTTACAATGTTTTGCTTTTAAAATAACTTTCATGAGGAATGAACCAGACTTCTATATATTTTGTTTATGTAGTGTTTTGTGAAATATATTTAGAAACCCAAGCCACTTTCCAGAAACGACAGCTGGAGAAACCAGCACCATGCTTTCCAAATCAGGCAAAGTTGAGAAAATATAGCATTTTATTTTTCTGTCATCAAGTATAACATTAACTTCCCTCTACTCCTGAAGAATGTTTATTTCTGTAATGCATTTTTAATGCTTATTGTAATTAATACTAAGTAACTACCTTCTCTTTCTGTTTTTTCTCCCTAAGTTTAACGGTTTCAAAGTTATTTATAAACTCCATGTAATTTGTTCTTCATTTTATATTTTATTAAGTAATCTTTATTTCCATTTCAATTACAAATTATTATACATTTACATACTTTAAGTTAATTGGGAGTCGATTAATAACACAAAACAACACTCACTTTTAAATTTTCCCGGAACCAGTTTCTGAGGCCTTCCCTCTATCTTCAGCCGGACATCGACTAGTTCTCATTGGTGTAGCTGGCAATATTTTGTCTTCGGTCTCCTCTGGTGGCGGTTCGAGGAACTTGCTGAACAAATCTTTCTGGGGGATGTCGAAATTGAATACTTTGTTCCTATTTTTTAAAATAAAGATTTGTTCCCATGTGGACAGTTCTTCTTTTCCTGTTGTATGTTTTAGTAATTTTGGTTCTGGATTTATGTTGTGGTTTTTTTCCCAAAAATGCGTGGCAACTGCTGATTTTTCTAATTGTTTGTATTTTATGTTCCTAAAGTGTTCCTTTGCTCTTGTTTCTAAATTTCTTTTGGTTTTTCCAATATAAATTTGACTACAGTCACAGCATTCAATTTGATATATACCAGATTTTTTGTTAGATGGAATGGCATCTTTGATGTTTGAGCAATCACTGTTTCCCAGCATACCAGTTAAACAACTCCCAACATTGATAGAAAAATGGCTCAAATCACTTTGAATGTCATCACTTGAAATTTCAGATTACATCGAACTTACCAAATTATGCATAGAACAGAATTTCTTCCAGTTTCAAACAAAATATTTCCATCAAACTTCTGGTTTAGCAATGGGCAACCCCTTATCACCCTTCCTGGCCGATCTGTACATGAGTGCACTAGAAATAAGGATCACTAAAGGTTTCCCATGGATGTTCAAACTCTGGCAAAGATATGTAGATGACATATTTGCCATAGTGCCAAAAAAACACATCAGTGATGCACTAAAACTTTTAAATATTCAAGAAAAAGGCATCAAGTTCACTGTAGAAGTTGAAAAAGACGAGTATTTACCATTTTTAGATCTAAAAATAATCAGAAATAAAAATAGAATAAACTTTGGCATTTACAGAAAACCAACACTGACAGACAACTACATAAAAGCTAATGGCTACAATCCAAGATCCCACAAACAGGCAATCTTTAATAGTTTAGCACACAGACTGGTCAACATCCCTCTCACAGCAGAAGAATACAAAATAGAATACAACAAAATTATTGAAATAGCACAGAAAAATGACTTTCCCAAATCACTAGTAGACAAAAAAGTGAACTTAGCAAAAAAGAAGAAACTACTAAAGGAAACCACAACCCTCTCAGCTACAGAAACTAAAATGATCTTCAAAAAATTCACTTACCATCCATGGGCCTTTGATAAATTCAAAAAAGTCTTCAAAAAACAAAACATTCAACTAGCTCCAGTGAACCATTACTCCTTAAAAAACCTAATTTGCTCAAACATCAAAGATGCCATTCCATCTAACAAAAAATCTGGTATATATCAAATTGAATGCTGTGACTGTAGTCAAATTTATATTGGAAAAACCAAAAGAAATTTAGAAACAAGAGCAAAGGAACACTTTAGGAACATAAAATACAAACAATTAGAAAAATCAGCAGTTGCCACGCATTTTTGGGAAAAAAACCACAACATAAATCCAGAACCAAAATTACTAAAACATACAACAGGAAAAGAAGAACTGTCCACATGGGAACAAATCTTTATTTTAAAAAATAGGAACAAAGTATTCAATTTCGACATCCCCCAGAAAGATTTGTTCAGCAAGTTCCTCGAACCGCCACCAGAGGAGACCGAAGACAAAATATTGCCAGCTACACCAATGAGAACTAGTTGATGTCCGGCTGAAGATAGAGGGAAGGCCTCAGAAACCGGTTCCGGGAAAATTTAAAAGTGAGTGTTGTTTTGTGTTATTAATCGACTCCCAATTAACTTAATTTATACAACAACACTGTTCTCAACACTTCCATGAAAGGATTTACATACTTATTACTACACTGAGTTGCTGGTTACCTTTGGGCCCAATAGACTCAAACTCTGAGGTAGTCGAGCTAATGGGTCGATTGGCATCTGATACTGAAATTAAGAATTGCAATGAGTAAAGAATAGTAATGGATTTCAAAGGAGTATTGTATATTTATTACAACATGAACAGGTGCAGTTGGTTGAGTTGTGTAACAAAAGACAAGGGAGAAATAGAATTCTAAGGGATAGCACTTGACTTTGTTTGAATAGGTATTCTTTGCTCCCTTAATAATGGCATGACCGAGACTAATAATCACAATGGAAAAAACAGTCACAAAGGGAATCTTTGTCTGAAAAGAGGGCTTCCAGAAGTGAAAGTTACACACCCACACACAGCTGTGTATAGTGTGAGGACAGACAGTCCGAGGCGTGAAGCCGATTAAGGCAGTTATCTGGTTCTGTCTTGGGCAAGGCAGACCAGAAGTGATTAGAGAAGATATTTGTTGGTTCATATGTACGTGAAGAACGAATTAAGTTTTATTGAATAATAAGCATTCCACCTTCAGTCACTCTAAACAGTGATATATTGGTAACCCTTGGTCGGCAACTTCGAGTTTGATGTTATGATAAAAAGAAGCAGTCATTAAACCAGTTGGAAACGGGCATTCCAGGGTCATTAGAACCATCCTTCCTCATACATACCCATGCATAACCTGAGAGAAATCTCATTGCTTTACCCTGTGCAAAACACTATTTGCTTCAAACTGTCCCGCCAACGTGGAACTCCTTTGCGCCACCCATTTTATTGTATCACATCTTATCTAAAATAAATTGATCTTCATTTTCGTCATATTTACTTATCTTCCTCAACCATTGGGCTCTTACTTTGCCCAAAAAGTTACCAATTTCAATTAAATTTTTCCTAGTTTTTACAGACATTAACTTCATTACTTGAACTTATTTTGGTAGCCTTGCCCATTCTTTTTTACCTATCTTCTCCCTAAGCCATCTAGTTTCTTCACATTCTAAAAGCAAATGCCATTCTTTAACCCTTTGGTGATACAATGGGCATTTCTCCAGATCCCTCCCTCTTCCCACCACCCCTGTTCTGGCCCATGCAAAGCCTTCTCTTCCTGCTTTATCACAAATATCAATGTAATTTTCCCTGTTCCACATCACTTTCATCTCTCTATAAATTTCCAGTGAGCTTTTCAAGTTGAAGTTTCCTAACATTTCTTGCCTTTCAATATATTCCGTTCTTAACCTAAGTTTTTTCCCAAATCTACTTTACAATCATTCCCGGTTTTCTCACATGACACCCAACCCTATTTTTAACATCATTTCCTTTATCTTATTTAGCCACGAATCTTTCTGATTTAGTCTTTTCTGTACTGTCAAGCATTGATGCAAAATATACTACTCATCTAAACACCTAATTCTCGCCCAATATTTTAACACCCTTTCCACCATTATCCCTCTAGTTCCCAATCTTCCCAATTCTGCTTGCACCACTCCATTTGGTGAAGCTCGTGGTAAGCCCAAAACTTGTTTGCAAAAGTTTCTATGTATTACATTCATATTTGCACCACCCCCCCCCCCTCCTCCAAACCTTATATCTCTAGCCCATAGAGCATTTTTGCTTCTACTATGGCTGTGTAAATTCTCTCCAGCTGTTTTATTTGCATTTCTGGTAATTTATCTAGACATGCTTTAATAGCTTTTAATGCAATTTTACCTTTTGCCATTGCCATTCTATTCTGCTCTTTCCAATCCCCCTTACTGCTTAATCGTACTCCTAGATAATTAAATGTATTGACCACTTCAATTTCTCTTCCTTGCCATTACAATTTCTCCTCTTTTCTTAACTTGTTGCCTTTCTTAAATACCATAATTTTGGTTTTGCTATATTTTATTAGTAAATATGGAAAAAGTCTACAAATCTATTTTTTCAAATAAAACTGTATCTATGTTTCCACTTGAAAATATAATTTCATAATATTATGTGCAGTTTTTCTTCAACTTTCATATTTTTGTAAATCTTTCTTTTATCTTGCCTGTCTCTAATAATTATAGAGATAGAATTCTATACTTTGTAGGCAATGTATTTAAAAAAAGGGCAGAGTTTCTCTTTTGAGGTTTATTTCATTGGTATCCTTTGTGCACCGAACACAAAACAGAAGCTGCATACTGGTTGTAATACCATATGGCATTTTCTTAAAATACAATGTAAACGATTTAAGCAACTTTAATCTTTTTTCCAGGACATAGGCGAGTTCATGATGTCTGATTCCTTCATAACAATTCCAAAGCAAGGAAATACATATAGTGCGAATGAAGGTTATATGTATGAATGGCCCACTTCAGTGGTACAATATGTTGAAAATAAGAAAAACTACAAGGTACGTGGTAATCTTTTGTTAAATTACAAATGCCAGCAACTTTCAATTTTATACTGTAAGAAATTTTCCTAAGTTTTGCTCTTTGGTATTCAATAAGAGACTTAATAGAGCATGCAGCTTGTGCATGCAAAAACTTTACATTTACATTGCCTTGACAATGGCAATGGTGATAACGACACTTCTCTGTACAACTCACTGACCAACTAATTCACAAACTGCTTCACTGCACCAACTGCTCATTTGGAGCTGCACTCCTCCACTCCAATTGAAATAATACAAACCCTATGCACCAAACAGTACTACTATTCCTCAAAGCCTCATATCAGCTTTTATACAACACTGCCGGCAGTGTTATATCATTTCAGTAGTCCAATGCTTTTTATCTATATTCTGGAGCAGTATCGAACAGCATTTGTGCAGTAATAATAGGACTCGCCTCTACTATTGTGACTTCAGCTCATGGTCACATGGAAATCCGTTCCTCTTCTCTCCTACAACTAATAAACAAGACAAAGCAACTCCAATTTCAAAGTTGTGGAAATAGTTGATTTTCTCCTACATGAAAAATCTTTAAGCAGTACACATTCACCTGCATTCTTACAAGAATTTTGCCTTTAAATTTAGCATCTTCTATATAGATAGTCAACATGAAAAATTCAATGCCATGGCCGAGATATGAATCACGGATCTCCTGGTTTCCGTCCAGTTGCTCTTACCCATTGAGCTACCATGTCTAATGTGCCGTCCTGACATTAAATTCTCCAATTGACTCATATATTTTCCCCGTAAACCTCTAGGGGCTCTCGTATCCGAGATACACCATTTGTGGCGAATTACTATCGTAAGTACTTGAGTCCCAGGCTTCATCATTTAACTCTTATTATTTTAGTTAATTGATGGAAATTAATAATTTATTCATACTAGCCATACATATCCATGATAGGATTTACAGGATTTAGGAATATATGGCATTTTTCAGTATGGATTTTATAATTGTAATCTTGATTTTGTATTTCCATTTGATGATGTAAAAGGAAAGATGAGAAATAAATTACAAATTACTAGCTGTATATAGGCTAAGGTTTTAGATAGATCAATTAACCTAAATATTAAGAGTTAAATGATGAAGCCTGGGACTTAAGTACTTACAATAGTAAGTCGCCCCAAACAGTATATCTCGGATACAAGAGCCCCTAGTGGTTTACCGGGAAAATATATGAGTCAATTGAAGCGTCTCCCCTGGCTGCTGTGACCTTGCTTTTAGCTGGCTGCGGTACACTGCGGCTAAGCGGTGGTCTCCAAAGCGGTTCTCCAGAGCCTCCCAAATGTCCTTAGGTGCCGCCGCTGCCTGGACCGTATTCAAGACTTCCGCGGTCCGTCCCTGGAGACTGGCTATTAGTTGTGCGGCCTCTTCCTCTGGTGACCATTTGTTGTGTTTGCCCACGGTGTCGAATTGACGGTGGAAGACTTCGAAAGTTGTCGCGCCGTTGTATTTAGGAGGTTTGACGCGCGCAGATGTTGTGTCGCATCCCGGCGCGTCGACCTTTAAATCCTTTAACCTCCTGCCGATGACGTCCTCCACTATGGCGTTCAGGGACTTCGTGTTGCTGTCGGCCTTTCCCTCCAGCTCGTTAACGCGGCTCGCCAGGTCTTCGACGCGCTCGCCCAACTCTGTGACGTCCTCCCTCACGCCGGCCAACTTTTCTTCAAATTTTTTGGTGAGGGCCTCGTTGGCAACCTTCGTTTCCGTGGCCAGGTCGTCGTTCGCTGCTCTCATTTCTGTGGTTAATTCTGTCATCCTCGCGGTCATTGTCATGGCCAAATTGCTATTTGCAGCTTCCGTCTTCTTTGTTAATTCGGTCATCTTCGCGGCCAAGTTGTTATTTGCCGTCTCCAACTTCTCTAGAATCTGTGCCAATGTAGCCTCCATGTCGTGACGTCTCGCTCCTGACACCACTTGTGACTTTGTGGGTTCGTAGAATTAAAAGTACAAATTGCCGAAATTCTAAATGTTCTTTATTTCTGTAGGAATACACTGTTCAACTCTCACGTAACAACATTGCATCACATATCACAATTTACAGTTGACAATAACAAACATTAGCTTTCGTTACAACACTTCACAGCTGACTCTCATTTTACACACAACTGACTCATCACATGGCTTCTTTTTTATACACCCATTCATGAATTCCAGACTGTTCTGTACAATCACTAGATGTTTCTCGAATCAACAAGGCATCTAATGACGTAATCCAAATAATGTATCACCTTCCGGAAATGTCTGGGCCGCAAGTCTTTTATCTCAGCTACTTTGTTGCCGGCTATCGGTTTACACTAGCCGCGCTATCGTTAACTGCTTATGCAAGCTCTTCATTACAGTGAAACAATATCTGCCGTCTGTTTTCTATTTGTGCCGAAACTTTATTGCCTGTTGCCGCAACACTATGCATAAATTGTGTAATGAAAGAAAGGATTTTTTCTGCGGATGTTTGCTGTCATTATAATGAAGTACAGCATTTTAGGCAATAATGATGTAATGTGTAAGTTATTGTTAATTTATTAATATAACTAATTTCTTCTCTTTTCTGTGTTGTGATTTCAGTCTCCAGTTAAACCATATGACTTAAGATACATGGGTTCCTTTATTGCTGATGTACACAGAACTTTAAAGAATGCTGGCATTGTAATACAACCTGCTACAAAGGATTCTCCAAATGGAACTGTAAGCTATATCTTCTTTTCTGGTGCACAAAATGAAGAGATGAAACACAAAATAACCTTTATCTTTTTCTATCTCTCCTTTCAGCGATCTCTCCTTTATGAATGTATTCCTGCGGCATACATTGTTACTCAAGCTGGTGGCTTGGCAACCAATGGAAATAGTCCAATTCTTGATATTACACCTGTAACCACTGCTCACAAGTCTCAGATCTTTTTGGGTTCCCGCAATGATGTTTTGGAAATTGTAAATCTCTGGAAAAAGAATACACCTGAACCAGAAAATGTCAGTCAAGAAGCAGAAGGTACTGAAGGTACTAGCAAAACACAGAGCCCAGAAAGTGAAAAGTGACGAAGAGTAAATTAAACAATGTTCATTTAATGGGATTCAGTGAATATTTCTGAAATATAGATAATAGCTTTTCAGCTTACAACTGTATATAGGATTACTGAAGAATGAAAAATTATGTAACATAAAAATAAATATTTTTAATGTAGAGCTGAAACACTGTATTTAATTTATTTATTTAAATTCTTGAGTTCAATATATATGTCCTTAGTACAAAAATAAAATTTTCTAAAAACACACCATGGATTTAACCTAGAGGCTGTAAACTCATAATTTTAATTAAAGATATGATATGATTATTTTGGACAGTTTCCATTACATTTTCACTACAATGACTAACATCTAACAAGCTTGTTATACATCCTGTACAAATACCTGAAAATTGCTGACCCAATATTTACTCGCTGACTCAGGTCCCCTGGCTATAAGCCTTTTGTTGTCGTTTCTTCCTGACCGCTTCTTTTATCCTAATCCACTTTTCTCTTACTCTATATAAGAATTCTTCTATACATTTATTTTTCTTTCCACTCATCCCTATTAACATGTGTAACGCCACTACCTCTTTGCTCACACTGTCCCATTTCTTATCCAATATTTTTCTCCTGTAATTTGTTAACTCCTTACATTCTGCCAGATAATGAACAGTGCTCTCTTCATCTCCACAAAATTCACATATTCCTACCTCATTACTTCTCAACACTTTTAGATATATTATTTCTACTCTCATCCATGCTATGTCATCTCTTCCAGTTTTGTCATAATGATCTATATATTTTTCCCTACTCCATTCTGTCTTTAATTGCTTATAAAATTTCAAAGATTTCTTTTCTTCTATACTTTCCCATATCACCTACCTATCTGTCTTGTACTCCGGTTCTCACTTCCTTCCAAAAACCTCTATGATTTGACTACTCTGCTCTCCATAAATCTCCCATGCCTATCTTCAATGCAGTTATTTCAAATTCCGACCACAAACTATTTGTGTTCTTAATGCTTTTCTGTTGCTTCATGCACAGATTCAATAATTCCCCTTTCTGACCTTAACACACTTATACCAGAATTTTAGTATTCTTTCTATTATTATTCCCCTCCTTTTTGTATTACCCAATTCTAGTAATGCCACTTCTCTTAGTGCCGATTTTGGCAGCCCTAGTAGTTCTTTGCAAAACAATCCATACATCTGGTCTAATTGTGTACCTATCTCTGATGTGCCCCAGACCTCCACTGCATATATTGTTCTGGCTTCAACGACCGCTTCATACATTCTTTCTAACCATCTAACTGACATCTTCAGTTTATGTTTACATATTCTTTACCCCTGTCATTGCCGCCCTACCATTAGCTATCACTTTTCTGGCTTGTGCAGCCCACCCTCCACTGCTACACATCCTTACACCTAAATAGTCATATTCGTTTACCACTTCTACCTTTTGATCTCCTATGAAGCACTCCTCTCCTTTCATCAGTATTGACCCTCTTTTAAATACCATTATTTTTTATTTTTTGCTGTTTATTCTTAATCCTCAGTCAGTGCAAAACCTATGAATTGTCTCAACTGATTTTTGTAGACCTATTACCGGAATTGCTCCTACCATTAAATCATCCACATACAATAAACCAGGAATCTCTAATTAAAGATATGAGAAAGCTAAGAAAAAGTTGTGTAATTGTGAAATAATAGATTAGTGTAATGACTATAGAGTATGGCATGAATATATTACAGCATTTATTGCACAAAAATGTATGCTGGACATCTTTACATACATTCATGTTTTGCTCCAATATTTTTTGTGTGAACCTTCATTTGCTGCCCCCTTGTATTATTTCCTGATATTTCTTGCTATGTCTGAGATCTGGGTTCACTTTAATAACATCAATTAGAAACAAGAACAGAATTAATGGCAAGTATTGACATAAATGAGATTAGTTATGTGTGATTGGAGGAATTTAGTAACAGTGACGTCAAAATTAATTTAAAAAACTATTTGCAGTCAGTTTTTAAGGCTTCATCACTTACATTTTATATTATTGAGGGACTATTTTCGGAAGCCATTGTGTCCATTATCAACCTCGAAGGTCCAACTATCATCTGTTGTTGATGGAGTCAACATGAAAAATTCAATGCCACAGCCGGGATTTGAACCACCGATCTCCAGGTTTTCGTCCGGTCACTCTAATCCATTGAGCTACAATAGCCAACTTGCAAAAATGCTTTAATTACACACAATTCAGTAGGTTGAAGCAATAGTCAATATCTATTAATCCATTTGGAACATATGACAAGCTGTAATATTGTAAGACTTAAAACTTTCATAGTGAGTGTTATTAATTAAAGTTTCATGGGAGATCAGCTGTGTTGAAGCTAGCAAATTCGAGCCCTCGGATAGATATTGACTATTGCTTCAGCCTACTGAATCGTGTGTAATTAAAGCATTTTTGTAAGTTGACCATGGTAGCTCAATGGATTAGAGAGATTGGATGGAAACCAGGAGATCGGTGGTTCAAATCCCGGCTGTGGCATTGTATTTTTCATGTTGACTCTAAAAACCTTAGCCTATATAAGGCTAGTGTGAAGAAATGATTAATTTCCATCAATTAACTAAAATATCATCTGTTGCTGTCATCTGCTGTCTTCTCTCTGCTGGCGGACCTATGAACTTCTTTGTCAAATTATCTACTCACCCCTCTGGGGATGATAAACCAAAACAAACCGACAAACTGAAACTTCAAAAAGAAGTTTTCCAATTGAAGAAATTCACATTCCATCTTGTCTACAGAAGTATGATAGTGGCATTTGCTGATACTTTAGGATTAGTGGGGCATCCCCGCAGAAAGGAAAAGACGAGTAGAGGCAGAGGGCACTTGACACAAAGAGTCACGACAGTGCTGAGACACCCATCAACACTTCTAACCTGAAAGAGACCACCAGATGAGAGATGATGTGAAATGATAATGAAGATGAAATGGAGGGACAGGAAATTTTGGGGATGTAATTAACTTACCCAGCATTCGCCTAGCGACCCGGGAAAACCCCCGAAAAAGCCCATGTTTCAGGTAGGATTGGCCACAGAAATCTAACCAAAATCTTTTTATATTTGCACCATTTATACCCTACCTTTAACTGCAATGGTCATATCGGCGGTCGTTCTCCTTTGGAACATATCAAAGGTGTTAACTCGTATTCGTTGGGTCTTAATCATTAGATCACGTACACATTTATACCCCGCCTTTAACTGCAATGGTCATATTGGCGGTCGTTCTCCTTTGGAACATATCGAAGGTGTTAACTCGTATTCGTTGGGTCTTAATCATTAGATGACGTACACATTTATACCCCGCCTTTAACTGCAATGGTCATATCGGCGGTCGTTCTCCCTTGGAACATATCGGTGTTAACTTGTATTCTTTGGGTCTTAATCATTAGATCACGCACACATTCGCACTCTCATTCATACTTCCATACTCTGACGAAGATGAATTATCTTGGTCAGAGAAAAATCCTCACCACCACCGCCGGGAATCGAACCCAGGACCCCTAGCACGGACCAAAATCTTGCGACACACATATCTTATAGAAAATACAGTTTGAAAGCTAATGTGTTCTGGGTATTGAAATAAGAAAAATATATCTTTTAATTATTTTATTATACTTTCTCGTACAAAATAAAAAATTAAAGCACATGATATACAATATATGTATCTTCATTTAGTTTTCTTCCATTTATACTTTTGTGAATGGGAGATTAACACTACATGCAATCATTTATACTCCATCCACCTTAGGCAAATATTTTCTTAACTAATAATTAGCTCTATAAAACAATAACAAGCTTAATAAATCTCTCAAAAACAATTCACCAAGGAAATTGAGAACCTATAACAAACAGAAGTCAAAATATTTTGGTATTTTTGCATTATTTTAAAATAATGTTGTTTAAAGCAAAGAACTTTTTAAAGTAGGCACTTTGCTCAAAGACATTTTCATTTGAAGTCATACCTATCAAATTAGGATTAATATTCTTCCCAATAGTATCTACATGCTTTAAATGAGTTCTCTTCACTTTTGTGACTGATTGTCTTCTAATGCCATTGATATTCAACCAAAATAGAACACAAATAAAATATATTTTCCTCTCTTAACCTGTGCACATCAAAATTCCATTTGCACAACTGAGAGTAAGTTTCAGCATGGTTTTAACTGTAACATGCATAATGTAATTCTTCTTGGAAGATCTGAGCTGTACACACTGATGATACTGCATCTTTCCAATGGAGTACTGGAAATAAAACATTTCATAACATTAAACATACAAAATGTTGGAAGCAATTCACATAATACACTTAAAGAAAGGGAGACTCAACTTCAACAACCTTAATAGTTTCTCTCACTACTTATACACAACACATATCAAAACATAAGTTCACATCACCAATTGTTACTACCAAATAAACTTTGAAGTTCTTTTAATTGCTAAATCTTGAGGTGTGCTCTGGTGGCTTGTTGATGAACTTATACACGGTGTTCATTTTTATCTGTAATTTTACCGCACAAAATTGATGTCATCAATAGCATCGCTGATGGATCGAGTTTATATATGATTCCCCTAGTGGCTCGCAATCATATTAGATGTGTTGACAGCAGCTTTGAGGCCTCCCTCTACTGGCAGGTAAATAAACTATTTGAGAGGTGGGTCTGACCGCGTAATATAAAGGTGCGTAATTTTGCCTGGTGTGTAGATACGTTAACTATTTTTAAAGAGCTATATACTATTCTATCATCCAGCAGGATACCACACAACAAATTTTGATGCAGAAGTAACGGCTATTCACATTTCACTCCAACACCTTCTATACAGAATAGATAAATTCAAAAATGCTGTCATACTTTCTGATTCTAAAGCAGCATTATGTGCAATAAGTTCATATAAAATGAGGTCAATCCAAATTAAAGAATGTCACAAAATGATCCAACAACTTCAAAAACAACAGAAAAGAATTATATAACAGTGGATACCTGCACATTGTGGAATTGCTGGAAATGAATCAGCTGATTTTCTTGCCAAAAAAGGTGCAAATTTAATTCAGAACATAAGTAAAAACTTACCCTTTACATCCATAAAAAGATTAATCAAAAGCAAATATAAAAACAAACAAAACCAATCAATATCTAACAAAGCCAAAGATAAAAAATGGAACAGAAATTATTCCAGAAATCCCATGTAAAGCTGCAGTAGCAAATTTTAGATTACTTACAGAACATGATTATTTGGCCAAACACTTACACAGAATAGGAATTTATACAAGTCCAAATTGTCCTCTGTGCAACAAAGAAGAGGAAATATCTGAAGAACATCTTTTAACCTGTGAAGCCCTACCTGCCGGACCCACTACACAGAAATATTGGAGAGCAAGAGAGCTAAAGGCTTCATTGCCAAAGCCTAGCATTTGAAAACAACAAGAGCTATATACTGCAATGCAGTGCACTGCAAAGCTAACTCTGCAGCTATAAAAGTAGACCATGAAGAATATACGAAATGATAAGTCAATGAACACTTATTTCACAAGGAACATCTGTTTTTCTATATATCGAGATTTAACTGTATTGGAACACCACAGTGAAGCAAAAAATTATTAAATTATAGATGAGTCGTATTTTTTACACATCTGCTTCACTTTTGTACCTATTTTGAGGACATGTTTCGCAAATCATCGCTTGCATCTATGGCTCTTGTGCGACTGAAGTTAGATCCAGCGGTGTGGGTAATTCTGGGGTTGTTGCTGCCATCTGTGGATTTAGTGATGAACTTGAATGTGGGATTCTCTTCTAGCAGGATTTCAAAGTTCATTAGTTGGTCTTTATGTTTTTCTATGTATATCCTCTCCCATATGATGAGTTCACTATGTTTTTGTACGTATTTTAGTAATTCTGTGTTATCTTCAATTTCATGATTTTCAGACCAGAAATGAGCTGCTATTGCGGACTTATCAATATTTTTGTATCTTAAGTGCCTGAAGTGTTCTTTCTAGTGCCTATGTTTCTTTTTGTCCTCCCTATGTAAATTTTTTCACAGTCTTTACACTTAATCTTGTAAATGCCTGACTTTTCCTCTTGTTTTATCTTATCAGTATTATTACTGTGAAGTAGGTTTTTAATGTTGTAATTGTTTTTTGGTGTCAATGTTATATTGTATTTCTTGAATATTTTTTGGAACTTTTTTGTGGCCCAGGGGTGGTAAGTAAATCTAGCAAATCTAATTTCTTGTTTTATTGGTGTGAGAGCTGTGATCTGTTTTAACCTCTTTTGAAGTTTGAATAATTTTAGTTTTTTATCTACAAGGTTTTTTCCATATCCATTTTTAATTGCAGTTTTTAAGATTTGATGGTATTCGTTTTGATATTCTTGCTGGCTGAGAGGTAGATTTACTAATCTGTGTGTCAGACTGTTGATGGTTGCATGTTTGTGTGGAATTGGGTTGAAACTATTTGCATTGATGTAATTATCTGTGTGTGTTGCTTTTCTATGAATGACAAATTCTAGTTTTTCATTGCTTTCTTTTTATTTTAAGATCTAAAAAAGGTAGAGTACAGTCCTCTTCAGTTTCCACTGTGATACAGCTACATACAAAGAAAAAATGTTAGAGTTACTACAACAAAAAGAATTCCAAGAAATAGATTCTAATCCACTCAACCGATGCATAAAAGATGTACAAAAAACCATCATTAATAGTAAAATCTTAACAACTACAGAACAAAAAACTATCAAATCGGACAACCCTACCCTTGCAAGACTATATGGTTTACCTAAAATACACAAACCCAACATACCCATGAGACCCATTGTAAATAATATAAACACTCCTACTTACCTTCTGGCAAAATGGCTATCCAAAAAATTTCAGTCCTTTCCACAATTCCATACTCTGAGTATAAAAAACTCTTTAGACCTGGTAGAAAAAATTCAAAATCTTAAACTAAAACCTCATGACACTTTAGTATCCTTTGATGTCCGCTCCCTCTTCCCTAGCATTCCATTAGACAAACTTTTGATTCAACTGAAAAAATGGCTAAATTCTATAAACCTGAATGCCAATGCAATAGAAGAATATTTGGCAATGACTGAATTATGTATACATCAAAATTATTTTGTCTTCGATGGAAAATATTATAAACAAATTTCAGGACTAGCTATGGGAAGTCTGCTATCACCATTTTTGGCCAATCTATACATGAGCTTTTTCGAAACACATATAACTAAAGCCTTCCCTCATATGTTTAAAACATGGTACAGATACGTAGACGATATCTTTGCAATAGTGCCCTACAAACTAATAGATGATGCTTTGAAACTACTCAACCTGCAAGAACCCAGCATACAATTCACAGTGGAAACTGAAGAGGACTGTACTCTACCTTTTTTAGATCTTAAAATAAAAAGAAAGCAATGAAAAACTAGAATTTGGCATTCATAGAAAAGCAACCCACACAGATAATTACATCAAAGCAAATAGTTTCAACCCAATTCCACACAAACATGCAACCATCAACAGTCTGACACACAGATTAGTAAATCTACCTCTCAGCCAGCAAGAATATCAAAACGAATACCATCAAATCTTAAAAACTGCAATTAAAAATGGATATGGAAAAAACCTTGTAGATAAAAAACTAAAATTATTCAAACTTCAAAAGAGATTAAAACAGATCACAGTTCTAACACCAATAAAACAAGAAATTAGATTTGCTAAATTTACTTACCACCCCTGGGCCACAAAAAAAGTTCCAAAAAATATTCAAGAAATACAATATAACATTGGCACCAAAAAACAATTACAACATTAAAAACCTACTTCACAGTAATAATACTGATAAGATGAAACAAGAGGAAAAGTCAGGCATTTACAAGATTAAGTGTAAAGACTTTGAAAAAATTTACATAGGGAGGACAAAAAGAAACATAGGCACTAGAAAGAACACTTCAGGCACTTAAGATACAAAAATATTGATAAGTCCGCAATAGCAGCTCATTTCTGGTCTGAAAATCATGAAATTGAAGATAACACAGAATTACTAAAATACGTACAAAAACATAGTGAACTCGTCATATGGGAGAGGATATACATAGAAAAAATAAAAACCAACTAATGAACTTTGAAATCCCGCTAGAAGAGAATCCCACATTCAAGTTCATCACTAAATCCACAGATGGCAGCAACAACCCCAGAATTACCCACACCGCTGGATCTAACTTCAGTCGCACAAGAGCCATAGATGCAAGCGATGATTTGCGAAACATGTCCTCAAAATAGGTACGAAAGTGAAGCAGATGTGTAAAAAATACGACTCATCTATAATCTAATAATTATCTGTTTTTCTATTTAAGTAGACATATGCATATTGTAAACCTGTCACATAAAATAAATCTCGAGAAATATTTCAATTTGATCTCAATTCTTTTCTATCAACCAAAGTTTCCTCACAATGCAACTTCATTACAAACCAGAAAATTAGCAGAACATATTCTAGGAATGAAAAATAAATTAGTGTTACAATATGTACAAAGCTTTTATCCAAGTCTAAACAAGAAAATATCTCTAATACATAGTCTCATGTGTCCATTTTCTTATATTTCCTTTCTCTCTTCCCCTTAAACACTCTCTGTATTGCGAAAAGGTATGCTTAAGGCCTTTCTGTCACAACATTATTTATTGGTTTTAGATTGGGACCAATCACTTTACAGCGTCCAGTGTCTCTCTTTTTGCGTGTAACTGATCCTGTATCTTGGAAATAAATGTTTGATGCACCTACTGGTTTTAAAACACATAAGGATACCAACATTAAGACATTTTAATTAAGCGAGAACGACAAAAAATTTATATTGTATCTGATAAAACGTAAGATGTTTACGTTGCAAACAAAAGTATGTCAATTTGACAGTACCTGGACACTTGACAACATTACGCTCTGAGGAACTTGTCTGAATGCCAGATAGCTTTGCATAAACTCCTCTATGCAGCTGTTTAAACTATATTTATGTCACACCAATTTTAATGTCGGTACGAAAGTAGCAGTCAACTATGAAGATACATGGTGGTCTGTGTTGATATCCAGGGGAAGCTGGTTGTATTAGTTACCAAAGCAACCACACTGAGTGTGCTGTAATTTGCTTACTGTTCCACAAAAATTACCGCTTCTTCTCCATAGAGGGCACTATGATTTCAAGATAGTGCACAGATTAATACAGATAGACCCACCAGTCTACTACAATGTCATTCTTGTTCAATCGGAGGGCAGGAAATAACGGATAAAAATGAACACCATGTATAAGAGTATGTCTTTACTGGCTAGTTGAAGTTCATTATCTGGTTTTCAAATTTCTTTACATAACTTTTCTCCCATATTTCAAGTTGTTTGGGTTTCTGGGCTGGTTCAGTTTTATTATGCAATTTATTTCATGGTTTTGAGTCCAGAAGTGTGGGCTCAAGTGTGGACTTAGTTTTAGACAATACTAAAAGGAAAAATAAGCACCCACTTTACATACTCTGATATTGCACCAATAAAAAAAGCTGAAAAACTGACTGTTGCAGTACACTTCTGGATTCAAAATCATGAAATAAGAAATACATAAAACTACTGAAAAACTAGCCTGCAAACCCAAAGAACGTGAAATATGGGAGATTGATTTGCCAATATTAAACAACTTCTAATTTAGGTTCATCAACAGCCCATCAAAGCACATCCTAGTCTTCAGTAACAAAACAATCAATATTTGAGCCAGCAGTTAAAACAAGCAGCTGACTATGTAAGCTCATCCTCACAATACATGTTCTGAATTAATAAATACGGGAAATAATTATTTGCTTTGTTAACTACATTGTCAATTACTAGAATTATAATAGCATTGCTGGTGTGCTACAATTTCATCTGGTTCTATGTGCAGAAGACTCGTAAGTTCTGCACCTGTTATGCTAGTTATGGGGATGGATTTGGTTGGCAAACGATCAAAACATGTGCCTATGTCGTCTACATTTTCCTCTGTTAACACTGCTTTCATTTTTTGTTTGCTACAGAACCAGTGGTTTCGAATTTATTCACAATCTTGTGAATTGTGGATCTGGAAGGAGGCACTTTACTAGAAGGACATTTCAATATATTCTGTGCAAACATGGCTTGGTAATTCTTATTTATAATTAATTTTCACACACAATAATGCGTTGCTCTAGAGACAAGCGCCTGCTCATCTTGGTGGTCAGTACAATATTGCCAAGTGGAGTGCGGCCGCACCGTGGCTCAGTAGTTACACCGCTTGGCTCTCACCAAGGTGGCCCAGGTTCAATCCCAGGTGACCGCAAAGTGAGATTTGTGGTGGACAACACGGCGCTGGGGTGGGTTTTCTCCGGGGCCTCCGGTTTCCCCCGCCATCTCATTCCACCGGTGCTCCATCTTCATCTCATGTATCATCAGTGTCACTGCCTGCGGTGCCATATGTAGTAAAAGCGGTCGTTAAACACTACACATTTCATTTCAAGTGGAGTGCACACTGCTAGGCCCCATGCAAAGTGGCAACCGGCAGTGGGGGAATCCAGCAAGGTCACGGGAGAGGGGAAATGTCATGTGATCTGTTAGTTTTAAACGAAGAACCCTACACTTGGTATTCTATGCAATTAATCCACATCTAACTTTGATATCTCAGAGAAAATATCCAGAGGGCAAAGATGCTTAGAGAAGTGGCTGTGGTATTAACAGAAGGTTAGCAATGAACAGTGAAAACTCGAAATGGGTGGAATGAAGAAGAAAATAATGAAGACTCCTAAATGTGAAATGTGTGTACGAAATCACCTGGTAGAAGCAAAACAAGTATCCAAGAAAAGAGGACAAGGCATAATTGCAATAGGGTAAATACAGAGTGAAGTGTATTTAAGTGTGTGCCCCATTTCTCCTGTTCCCAAACATGAAGAAATGACTTGCCAGAACAAAATTTAGATCAAATGAGATAATCAGGGAGACAGACATATTTTGCAGAGCTTGACAATTCTTATTTTTTTGGAGGGGTTAAAAAAATGGCAGGAGCTTTGGGAGAAGTGTATATCCCTAAAAGGGGACTATGTTGAAAAAAATAATTTGTGTTTGTAAAAACTGGCATCTTCACTCCTAAGATGGGTGCTTATTAAACTGCCCTCGAATGATCCTAAGGTCAGTGTTTGATGTGCTGCAAATGCACTAGAATGATTAGTCTTATTTTCTTTCATAAACTAAATGTGTTAATGGTACATGTTACCAAGCCTAAATTTTGGAGTACTTTTTCCTTCAACTACAAATGAAGCGCTAATTGAAGGTAGGGCTAGAGTTCATAGTACTGGACTTCTTTGCATTGCTGACATTTTTTGATGACAGAATGATCAGGTAAGGGTGTGGCCTGTTTATTTCCAGACCTCATGCCCTGTAATTTTTACTTGTAGAACAATTTACAAGATAGTATACAAATAAAATTCCTGAACCTTCTAGTACAAAGAGATCATTTACATCTTTTTTGTTAAGATAAGCGATGACATACAATACTGAAATTTACAAAAAAATAATGCTACTGTTTGGCCTTGTCCATTCACCATATTTGTTTCATAAGCGGTTTATATGGGCTTGAAGTGTCAGCAGTCAAGTGGCATGTGCCCACGACCTAGGTGCCACTGACAGTATTGCTGCTTAATCTGATAACCATGTAACAAAAACTGTAATGCAGGATTTACGATTTGGATAGGTAGAGTCAGGTTGAAAAATTCAATGCCAGAGCTGCAATTTGAACCACGGATCTCCTGCTCTCTGTCCAGTTGTCCTTTACCATTGAGCTACTATGGCCAACATGCCAAGATTTACACAAATAAAAATATTTGTTAATTAATGTCCACTTATATTAAGAAGCTGATGTTAATAGTTCTTTCTTCTTTTTAATTTGATTTCACGAACATTTGCTCGCATCTTCAGTTAACACACTTCGTCATCGTCGTCTTCGTCGTCAAGGATACAATGTTTTTTCATATTACCAAAATCTGAAGACGAAACAAACCTAAAAACAGAATCAATTGCCAGTATGTTAAAATTCATTACGCGATTTTTATTTTCTAAAATAAAAATGTTTTTTCCCACAATATTAAATCTATGGGAACATTTAACTGTTTTAATAATTTAACTTCGGGATTTATTTAATGGTTAAATGACCAAAAATGATTTGCTACGGCCGATTTATCAATTTGTTTATATTTAATGTTACGAAAATGTTTTCTTTCTGGTTTCCAAACTACGTTTCGTCTTTGCAATATAAACCTGATCACAATCTAAACAATTAAATTGATAAATACCAGATTTATTATTAGGAATTTTATCTTTTTTAGAAAGTTGTAATAAATTTTTAATACTATATTTATTTTGAGGAACTAAAGTTATACCAACTTCTTTAAAAAAAAATTCAAAATGTTTATTAATCCAAGGATGGTAAGTAAATTTTTTAAATTTATATTCATCTTTTATTTTTTTAAGAGTAGAAATATAATTAATAGTTTTTTGATATTTAAATTTTTCAATCTTCTTTTGTATAAAATCTTTATTAAAACCATTAATTAAAGCAGTATTAATAATATTTTTATATTCTTTTTAAATTCTTCTTTATTCAGGGGTATATTTATTAATCTATAAATCAAACTATTAAAAACAGCAAATTTATGTGAAAAAGGGTTAAAACTTTTATTTTTTATGTAATTATCAATATAATTAGATTTCCTATAAATACCCAAATCTAATTTGTTATTATTTCTTATTAATTAAGAAATATTAATATTAATTAACAAATATTTTTGTGTGTGTAATATTTATTACTCCACTGTAACTAGCTTCATTTTCTGTGTAATGCCAGGATTTCATTAAATTTTCCAACTGACTCGTATATTTCCCAGTAAACCACTAGGGGTTCTCATATACAATGAGATACACGCCTTTTGTGGAGACTTACTATGCTATAAACAAGTCCTAGGCTTCATAGTTACCACTATTATGTAAATTGATGGAAATTAATCGTTCTTCCACACTAGCCATGTGTAGGTAATGATTTGGATAGGTAGATTGAAAAATTTGATGCCACAGCCTGGATTTGAACTATGGATCTCCCAGTCTCCGTCTAGCTGCTATTAACCATTGAACCACTATAGTCAATATGCCAGCATGACATTAAATTCTCCAATTGACTCATATTTTCCCGGTAGATATTTATAATAATAAATAATAGGTAATATTTACAACACTGTTTTCAACACTTCCAAGAAAGGAATTGTAATATTTAGCTACTAATTTATGAGTTTAGTGAAGTTTTTATGCAATTGCCTGTTAAACCTACTTAAGATGCATTAATCTTCATTTCTCGGTTGACCATCAACCCCACTTCATTGTAACAGTTGGAGTTCTGCTGTACGTATTTTTTTACTTAGAACTCAAGTTTAATTTTAAGTATATCTTCAATTGATGAGAAGGCAACTTACACATAGCTACTTTCTCCAATACTGTGCAAATTTGTGAAGCTGCTCTACAAGGGCAGCCATTACAGCTGTAACCGAGAGGTCTAGTAATCCTTGCATATAGCTCACTGCTTCTTCATCTCCTAGATCCAATCGTAATTTGTCTTGAACCTTTTTAACAGCTTTGTCTGGCTCCAGTGCAATATCTGGCACACTTGCATCCACCATTAACGAGAAGAGATTCAGCATTAGATTCGCATGCCTGTTAGAAAAAATGACATGGTTAAAGAGCAGTGCTTTAAGAGTGCATTTTAAAACAGCCAATCCATACTTTGAAAGATAAGCACAATACTATATGGAGCATTCAAAAAGAAATGAGCTGGCAGTCTGGTATGTGCAAACTGGTGACAGGATGGTAATATCGTGGTGTGTGTAACAAAGTTTTGTTCCGACCAGCGCGTGGAAGTTCACAGCCCATCACTAGAGGGCATATGTGCATGTCATGTGACTATACAAAGCTAGCAGCAGCATGCATCAATCATCCAATGCTGCCAGTCACATTGTAAACAAAGAAATGGAGGTGCCAAAAGAAGAGCAAAGAGATGTTTGTTTTCTGACAGCGAAAGCAGTAGGAGGAATGCACATTCATCGACAAATATCACATGTGTACGGCAAACACTGCATGTCCCTTGCAAAGGTCAAGGCCTGGCACAAGCACTTTAGGGGAGGACAGGTATTGTTAGCCGATGATGCACAGTCTGGAGCACCACACTGCATTACCGATGACATTGTCCAGCTGGTTGATGCACTCATTACCCAGGACCGCCGACTGACAGTGAAAGCCATAGCTGCTGAGGTCAGATTGAGCATTGGAAGTGTTCACACCATCATAAAGGAATGACTGCTCTTGCGCAAAGTGTATGCCCAAAGGATGCCCCACATCTTCAACCACATCAGGAAACATGTTGAATGGCCCACTGTCTTGGTCATCTGCAGTGCTATACTAGGGAAGGGAATGAGTTCCTGGCACGAGTGGTGGCTGGAGAGGAGTCATGGTGTCATCACTTCAGAATCAAAAGGAAAAGTGTCCAGTGGAAGCATACAGGTTCACCACCAAAAAAAGCCAAGGCCATTCACACAAGTGCAGGAAAAGTTATGCTGACATTCTTTTCTGACGAAGATGGCCCCCTGCTGATACACTTCCTGCAGCACGGCACAGCAGTAAATGACCAGCATTACTTGCAATCCTTGACCAACCTTCGCCAAGCGATCAAATCAAAACGACCAGGCAATCTCACCTGTGGTGTCATTCTGCTCCACGAGAATGCAAAGATTCATATGGCCGACACAGTTGCGGCACTCCTGCAGAAATTCAAGTGGGAGATTCTCAGCCACCCTCTATACAGTCTAGACCTCGCTCCCTGTAATTACGCCATTTTTGGTCCCCTTAAAAAGGCTCTGAGGGGTAAACGATTCACCTCAGACGAAGATGTTCAGCTGTATGTATGGAACTGGCTCACATCGCAGCCCTGGGACTTGAGATAGCCATTCACCACCTTGTGTCACAGTGGGACAAGTGTCTCAACAGCCAGGGCCAATGCTTCTGACATACAGTTACTGGTTTCTGTAATTATGTCTCCAGCTCATTTCTTTTTGAATGCACCTTATATAATAATTACAAAAATAACAAAATTGTGTCATTAACATGAATAGATACTTTATTCATATGAAACATGTTTATTTAAATAAATAACTTGTCTTATTAATTCTACTTATATCACACTTAATCCTCTATTGCACAATATGCACATAATTTTCCCTCTAATTTCAAAACAGGTTTTTCTATCCAAAATAAACACCTCTATGATAATTATTTGAAAAAAAAAAAAGACTGAACACCTTTCAAAACCAAATATTGGAAGTTGGAATATTATTGATTCCAGTTAAATGTGCTTGTGATGAAAAAATGGAGTGATCAACATAAAATAACTGAAGTGAAGCCACTTGTGGTTGAGGGAGTCACATTTGACTACAGATGCATGGATTTTCTATTTTTAAAAACAAAACACAGTGATGCACAATTGTTTCAATTCATCTTTCAAGATTTTTCATATAGTCTGAGTTATGTCAAATCTAAGCTGTCCTTACTGTGGATTAACAAGACTACTGTATATGTAATATGATTTATTAAGTACTACAACATATACATCTGGGCTACTTCTTAGCTGGGCCCTGGCTCCTTTGCTAATATAGTAGCCCTTCAATACAATAACATACTTGATACATGTTTGCCCCCTTATGAAAATAATTGCTTTCCATTTATGAATTGAATTTAATTATTTATTGTGCATATTCCAAAATTTTACAACTTACAACTTTAGACTACATTTATTTTCTTTACCTTGTTGCTACCTTGGCTTACATGACACCCTGGTCTTCTGCTCTGCCAGATAAGTTCCTCCATGCCTCCTTGTTGCTTAATTAGCCCCATTCTTCCCCTCATCTTCCTTTCTTATATTCTTTACATTTCTGGCCCATTTTTCTTTTACTTTCTGCAAAAACTCACCAATACTTCTTACCTTCTTTTCCTCCCTTACTGTTAACATTTTTATTGCTACTGTCCTCTTCTCTACTTTCTCCCATTTTTCTCCCCAATCCTTTTTCCTCCACATTGCAACCTCTTCGCATTCTGTTACGTAGTGTTCTATGCTTTCTTTTCCCTCAGACACTTCATAAATTCCCCTTTACCTCTTAGAAATATTGTTCCTGTTTTCATCCAAGCTAACCCTTCTCTCTCTCTCTCTCTCTCTCTCTCTTGCCTATTGCAGTAATCTACATTTGCTTCTCGTTCCCAATTTCTTTTGATTTGCTTGTAAAATTGTAATGATTTCATATTTTCTAAACTTCCCAATATTTCCTGTCTTTCTATATCTTCTATTCTGCATTTTACCAATTTACCCAATTGCTTGTATTTCTTTCCTCTAATCTCCATATATCTCCCATTCCTATTTTCCATAATTCCTCCTATCTCTGCCCACCAACTGTTTGAGTTTGCTAATCTTTTTTGCTGTGTCATGCATTATTTCATAAATTCCCCTTCTTTGGCCAAACACCTATACCAGAATGTTATTATTCTTTCCATTATTATTCCATTTTTTCTTGTCTTTCCTAATTCTACTAAAGCTACTTCCCTAGGTGCTGATCTTGGTAAGCCTAGTAACTCTTTACTAACCCTTCTGTAGTTTTGGTCCAGCATTTTGTTTACCTCTGTGCCTCTCCAGATCTCCACTGCATATAACATTTTGGATTCAACTAGTGCTTCATACATTCTTTCTAACCACTTGGTTGTCATTTCTAGCTTATATTTGCATATTCTTATCCCATTCACTGCCGCCCTTCCTTTTGCTTCAATTTTCCTCCTGTGTGCTCCCCACTTTCCATTGTTATTCAACCTCACTCCTAAGTATTCAAAGTCATTGACCACTTCCACCCTTTTGCCATTTAGTACCCATTTTTCATCTTTTTTACTTTAACTTTCTTCTTGAAGACCATAACTTGCGACTTATTTATGTTTATTTTAATTCCCCACTCTTCACAGAATTTCTGGATTTCATTTATTGCCTTCTGCAATCCTACTACCATTATAGATCCTACCATTAAGTCATCCGCATATAGCAGGCTTTCCGTTTATATTCTATCATGCACTCATTTTTGCTATTTGCCAAATGTTTGTCTATCCCTGTTGATTACCACCACTTATTTTAACTTCTTATTAATACTGTTTCACTGGATCTGGATTTACTTAACCTAACTTTTCAATATTTCTTAGTTGCACAGCTTTCCTTTTCTTGCATCTCCTTTCTCCATTACAAATTATTTAACTTCATAAGTTGCTTTTCCAATTCTCCCACCAGTTTTCTATTACTTCATCACACATTCTCAAATCTCCTCCTCTGCAACCCCACTCTAATCGTTCTTTCCTTTCTACAATTTGTACAGCCATATTAATTTTTTGCTATTTGCAAAATTTTTAACTTTTCTGACAATTATTTACCTCTTGTTTGAACTAATTATTTCACTTCGCTCGTTTATCATTTATGCTGATAATTGTTTCTCTCTCATGGCTTTTCCTTTCTGCAATTTACTGATAATAGTCATATTTTTGCCTTGCCTTGCCCCTACATCTCAATATCCCCTGCCTAGTTCTGCTTTTCAAATCCTTTGTAACCCCATGCTTGTTTCATTCTGCCTTCTCCTGATTACCTGAGTTCCCACACTTGTTTTACTCTGTACTTGCCGAAATACAATTTCATTTTTCATTATCTTTTTCTTTACTCTCCACCAATAGCCATTTCTGAGTCCTCCCTCCCCCTTTTCTATCATTTGCACTGTTCATTTTCTGTTCATCAATGCATTTACTCCATGTATATTCTGGACATTCACATAGGATGTCAAAGTCTGCTTGTTTGTCTCTGTTGTGTCAACAATCAAAGGCTCTGGTTTGTTGATGTTGCTTACGCTGCTTCTCTGCTTGGTCACTTGCCCATCAATCCACAGTTTGGTGTTCTGTATAAATGCATTAAATCCTTGTTTCCTCATAATATAGATCCTTATTAATATATATAGATGTTCTTTAACATTTTCGCTTGTTTCAATAATTCAGTTGCCAAACCCGAATTGCTGAATTTCACCAATTTGTTTCTCTTACCTTTCAATTTCCCAATCTAAATGCATCCTGCAGTTCAAAGTCTCTCATATGCATCTCTAATCTCTTCATTAAAAGTTCAAATATCTCTGGAAATTCTACTCCAGAAAGTATTTTTTTTTTGTTGTTGTTGTAATTTACGTCCTCCAACATTTAGTCATATCAGACGATGAATGAAAGGGGTGAAATGATGCTCAATGCGTCCGAGGTCCATGGAGCTTAGAGTTACCCGACATTCGTCTTTCAGGATAAGGGAAAACCCCGAAAAAACATTATCCAGGTAACTCATCCTGACCGAGATTTGAACTAGGGACCTCTTGAACGTGAGGCAGACATGCTACCATCTACGCTACCGAGGCGGGCTCTCCAGAAAGTATCTACCCATGTATCCTTCATACTTTCCATTCCTCTTTCCATTTTTATCATCTTCGTTTTTATCTTCTCCAGCTCTTTACTTTTAATATCCAACTCTATATGATCCCCTTTCTCCATTCTTGTTTAAATCTCATTGCCAAGCCATTTATTTCTTGTAATTTTTTCCATCTGCTTTGCAGTTGTCATGTCACTTAAATACTAAGATGTGGGAGCAACTCTGACGCATATCTGTTCTCCTCTATTGCCAGTTTAGTACTCCTAATGTATATGTAAAATAATATTAAAATGAGAAATTTCACTGAAGAAAAAGCAAGTGGCAATATAAATATTCTGCAAATTTTCACATAGTAAACTTCAGATATCTATAATTCTACACACTTATTTTGGCATATACATCTTAAGAACTAGAATTTCAAAAAATTAATCAAGGGTTAAGAATAGTCTATTTCAGGTTGATTGCATAATAGCGGCTAACTAGAATTTTTATTTAAAACCAAAATCAAGGTCTGGTTCTATTTCACATAACTTTGAACTTAGTATTTATGTTATTCGCTCTTTTACCATTACGGCAGCACTGCCTAGACATATATTGCAAGCTCTCTGAAGATAACAAAGTAACATACCTGCGTAAGTGTAGAAAAGCTGTGTAACACTGCTTCCGGAATTCTTGATAATGTTCAGAGTTCACGCCACCCATTGCTTCCACCATTTCTTTACTGAGTTTCATGGGAGGTGGCAGGGGTTTAGGATCTCTACCTAAGATGTAACCGAAGTCAATATGGAACAGCTTTCCTGAGGTAGTCAACAGCAGATTATCTAAATGTCTATCTCCAACTCCAAGAAGATATGTGATCACACAGTAACCAGCTGTCAAAACCAAAAATAAAACTTCAGCTTTATTAATACTTTTTTTACCACAATATCTCAAAAGGTTTATAATAAACTGAGCCATGGATGCAATAAAAGCACTCATTTAGGGGTAGAAAGGTAGACAGAATATAAATTAAAGGGGTTCCATACTGAATCTACAGTTAGGCTATTATACACCAGAGTCCTGGAGGAGCGAAGGAGATGCAAGAGCCCAGCTAAGGAGTGCAAGCCAGTGTGGGATCTCTAATATGTGCTGAATATTCATCTCTGTACCAGATGAATGCTCGTCTTCTTCACTTCAAAACAAGAACCTTCTCATTTAAAAAAAAGCAATCAACTAATCTCTGTTTCATATAACCTTGCCCCGCTGAAATGTATCACTCCACGTTCAACAACCCTCCCCCTCGCCCTAATTGGCTAATGCTTTCGCGTCATAGGCCATAGGCGGTGCCTTCCCGTCACATTTAAACCTGCAGTAAATGTCGTACTAATTGCCGGGAAGATAAATAAAATCATACAAAAATCATACAAATAAGGATATGAAGGCATGCAAAAATACAAGTTTATAATGAACTGAGCAAATTGAAACAGAATGACTGAGCAATGAAACTGAAAGAGTTTATAATGAAAGGTCTTTGGCCTTTTCCACTGGGATTTTTTTAAACCAGCACACATAGCTTCCAAAAATGCTTGTCTTTCAGTCTTAAAAGTCGTGTCACACCATACTTTACTTTTCGTGTGTTCTTCATGTATATTTAGCGATTTGTATCTCGGTGCAGTGTGGTTGTCCTTAAATAACGTCTTCGCCACACAGCAATATCGCCTCTGTCTTTTAGCACATTTTTCTTGCCTCTTTTTTCATTCACAAATCCCAGCTGTATAAGCAATCTGCTGAAATTTGGTAAATCTGCATCCTCATTTACAGCAGACGAAATGTTACTTATGTTAGGGAGTTCGTTTCTAAAGAAAAACTACACACATGACGACGCACAACACTTTTCACGTATTTTCTCCGAGCACGCACTTTTGTTTATTCCTGCTTTTGCCTGGAGTGGTAAGTTTTCCTGTTTCCTCAATTTCATGTCGCGATGTTCCTATGGATCTAACACTCACACCTGTAACTTCAGAGCACAGCTGTTCGACTTCTCTCACTGACAAAGACGGATTCTTCTCTGTGAGTGCATTAAACACATGCAACACAATTCTTTTTTCGCCTGTTTGTAAATAATTATCCTTGCGATACTTCAGTGAAAAACTGGCGGTAGACTCTACCATTATACATATAATAAGTACATGCGCAATAAACGATCAATAAAATAATTTAGCTCCCGCACTCTCAAATGGCGATGCATGACTAATCCAGTTCAAAACAAGGTCAGTGATAAAAGTCATATAAACAAATGTCACCGCTACCGCTAAATCACGTGCTATCGTGTTATGTGCTTGAGAGCAAAGGAACCTCCTCTTTACTTCGTTTAAGAATTAACATGCATTTCAGATAAATCAACTCTGTTGCGTAATATATTTAATTAAAACAGTTACGAAAATATAAATTTGACAATTCTCTTCCAACATATAATGATATATCACCATGTTAAATAACGAACTAATTTTTACCGCACGAGTCATTACCACAACAGCAACCAATGAGAGGTGATTAGGTCACGTGACCGTTAAGAGATACTGGGCAAGCTTACGTGAAACAAGGTATAGTCTATGAATTGTCTCATGACTGGAGACTCAAACTAGGAAATTTTCTTCAAATAATCTTCTTACAGCACAAGTGATTTCTGTGCAGGCATAAAAATCAAATGAACACCAGGTATGCAGCAAAATAAGGCCTATGTTGTTCATGGATTGCTCTCTCTAAGAAATACACAAACTGTAAAATAAGACCTGAAATTTTCCTGGTGACGAATATGCTCAATTTCTTCTTGGGCAGCAAGCCAGGTGAACAGACAATTAGAAATTGACGTTTCGGGAGTGTACATCTCTCCCATCATCAGGATATTTATAAAATGTTATAACCACAAATGAAACACTGGATATAACACAAATATAAACAAAGACAAAACACTATCAAAATTCTCATTATTGAAAAAAAGACTTTTCAGTAAATTAAATGCCAGGTCAAGAGATGGCATGAGTATAGAAAATTAATTGGGTCAAAGAAACTTAACTACTTAACTTGATTATCAAGCTGTATTGATCTTTGATTCTTAAATCGACGGATTGCCATTTTTAAGGCCGGTTTCCAAGAGGAGCTGAACTGAAATCCAGCATCACAATTAAGCATGCTCCTTTCAGAGGAAATGACAAAAACCTCCTTAATTCTCCGCTCCCAGTAACTGTTGCATATTGCAAGATGGTCGTCTCCCGAAAATTGGCTTTATGGTTGTTATCAAAACAATGCTCTGCCAGCCCAGACTTCTCAGGTTGCATTAAACAAATGCTCCTTTCATGTTCGTTTATTCTAGTAGCGATGGTCCTTCCGGTTTGTCCTATATACGGCGTCCCACATCCACAGGGAATGCGATGCACACTCCCAAAATGTCGATTTCTAATCATCTGTTCACCTGGCTTGCTACCCAAGAACAAATTGAGCATACACAAACTGTGTTGTAAGCTCTTGAATAAATTAGCTAGCTCTGCACATTGCTCCCTTACCACTTGCATTAGCACACCACTGTTATCATTTAAGGTGCATTTTGGAGCTCCAGTTCCACATATTATATGCGCACATTTTCTTGAGCACTGGTTTTATGGTGCAGTGCAGGCACGGGGAAAAAAGCAGCAGCTAACATGCTTCTGTTTCTACAGTGTGGTCAACCAAGAAAAACACAATTCAGCAAAATGGCATGTATAGTAAGTGAAGATATGCGCAAGATATGTGGACAAACAATAAATTGAACTCCATCCGATAAGCTGTATGTTTATATACTTACTATTTAAGAAACACATAAAAGTGGAAAAATATTATGACATTATAAATACTCAAACATTCGCTTTGTGATTCTTTGATTTCTTATTCCGATGCATCACTTTCATCACAGGTATCCTCTGATGTGTTGATGATAATTTCATCAAGTGTATTTTCTATTACACTATCGTTTCTCCAATATTGCATTTCCAGCTCTTGGACCTTCTTGCTATCTGTCGCGGTTTTGGAAGAGAATGCTTTCATACCAAGTTTCCGCACATTTGTGGCTGACATACGTTACGTTTTCTGAAAACTTTATTTTTACCCACACCAGTTCAATTGCATTCAGATCAGTTACATGGAGGTAGACAAATAATAGCGTGTAGCCTTTCGAGAGCCACAACATTCACAACATGTCTTGCTCTTAGGTTTGTTGACTTCTATTAAACTGTGGAGTGTAGTTTTCATCATTTCATAATTACAGGCAATACCCTTTCTTTCCAACCAACATATTGTTGCTTTCAGGTCATATCTTGTGGAGCTTTGTCCAACTGTCAAGAATGATACAAACTGGTTAGCTAATTAACCTCAAAATTGCACAAAACCAAATACGGCACATGTGGACTCTACACACAAACAAAAAGCACACAAAAGCTTAAAATATTAGCCACTAGATGTCAGAGTATATAGTGCATTTCATGTTTCAAAGATGCTATCTGTGTTTATGGAGTTAGGAAAACCTATTGAATGAGGACTTGGGAACCGAGCGCTCAAGAAATCGTGCACATATAGCAATTTGGATGACCCCATATAAGGAAGAAACACTTAAAATTACAATTGGTACTGTGAGTTGATGAAATCACCTGATTTGCTTCACTTTTTATTTAAAAAAATAGGACACATTTCAAAAGCTTTCAGTTTCATATTCAGCCCTAGTTTGACTGCCATTATCTGTGATATCCTTAAGTGTACAGCCAGTAGATGACATGTCTGGTGGTGCAATTCCTTTATTCATAACTTGATATTTATTATTAAAAAACCCTTTTCTCTACAAAGACTTTTAGAGGGTGACTAAATATTTTTAGTGTTAGTATTAATTTCATGACTGGAATTCTAAAACTGTGCTGTGACTCTGGGTTCGTCTGATATTCAAACATAAATTTTCCAATAAACTGAAAGTGGATTGACCATAGTAACTATGATTTCTGCCTGTAGTAGTTTTCATTGAAGCTGAAGAAATGTCAGTTTTGTTAATCAACTGTATTCGTCTACTTCTACTGGTTCCATCTTTACTGTACTTAGCCATTTTTAACACTATGTAGTTTTTCTTTTGGTATGTTTGAGAATATTGGTGCAACATCGCATGAAACAAATTTGACGTTTTTTTCTACTTCTATGTCTTAATTTTTTCTACTAAAGTCTATAAAAATTTTCTTTCAATTTGGATTTTCAAACTTTGGGAGATAATTACATTTATTTAATGACCATTTGATCTAATAGCTTTTCCTGTTTTGCGTAGTTTTGGTAAACCATAAACTCAATGTTCAATTATCTATTTTAATTCTATGTAATTATTTTTCATTGATAAACTTACTTTCCTTTAAATTTTAGTTTGTAGACTCAATGCAGGAATTTAATGAGTAGGTTTCCGCTTTTACATAATCATTCTTTCTTTCTTATTTCCTAAGTAGTGAATACATCAGCTATCAACAAATACTACTTGCAACAAACTGCACTTATCTTTTAAGAAAATTGATGAAAAATTCTCAGGATTCAATTGAGACTAGATATTTTATATAGTATTGGATACATGCTGATGAATTTTAACATTTCTTACCGCAGCTTCTCACATAAGTGTCCATAACCTCAGGAGATATTCCATATGGACCAGTTTCAGAAGGATGATATTTTCTGAAGAAATTTTGAATACTCCCTTCTGTTCTAAGTACTTCTGCAACTGGTATTGATTCAATAAACTGAAGAAAACCTGAAGAATAAAATTCAATCATAATTAATATTTATTTTTTTTATGTTTAAACTAAGTTCTTAAGCAGTTATAAGATTTATTTAAAATGGGATGTACGAGCACTAGTGATGAGCCTCGCTCTGGATTCCCTGTGAAAGTCACAACACCAGAGATCATTGAAAAAAATTAATTGTTTAGTACTGTAAGATGGCAGATTAAAGTTGATTGAGATAACAGAGGCTGTAAACATATCAAAAGAACGTGCAAGTAATATTTTAAGTAATGTTTTGGGCTTTCACAAGATCTGTGAAAGATGGGTGCCATGTTTGTTGACACCTGATCAAAAGTTGCAAAAAAAAATTTCTTTCTAATAATAAAATCTTTCTAATATACAACGCGGTGATTTTTTTCTAAGTCCTTCATTCTTTTTGATGTTTATATATACAACCACGATTTTTAATATAATTTCTTTACTTTTTAGTGCAATTTCGTGCTGGAGGGCATTCTTTTAACGTTATTGTTTATTTACTTACTGTGTATGTAAACATATTGAAGATTTTAGTGCAGCCAAACCATGCTTGTTTCTCCATTCAATGCAATGCTGCTTGTCCCCAAATTACACTAGCAAACTAACACAAAGTAGTACCTAAATAAATGTAACATTAGTGTTACCGCTGTGACAATTTTTACGTTACATTTGTTAACGTTGATTTTAACATCTGTTGGTAAAATTGGGTACAATTCGCGGCAGTAGCCGAACCAATCCGTGAGCTCCTACATTAAACTGATTTGTCGAGCCATTTTCCAATTTTCAACAACGTACTGAATGAATCTTAAATATTTGAAGAACGCACAGAACAGCCTTGCTGGACAGCAAGCCTACTTTTGTAAAGCAATAAAACCTGAACGGAAACATGTTCAGTATTTTCCAAAACTGATCCGTGCTAATCGCATCCACATGCCCATTTGCACCGGTGTAGGACAGAAGTCTGGGGCATTTTTGCAGAGGTTAGCTACAAGTGTTACATATCTTTCTCGTGTTGGCTGCAACACAAGGACTGCAGGTTGTCTGCTTGTGCATGCGTATACGTGCACCATTGAACTTAGAAAATATTCTCACCTGGCACAAAAGAAAGTTTCTCCAAAATGTATTTCTGTTTAGAATTTGGAGCTCTACCATAAAAATCCCAGTGAATTTTTGAGACATGGATGAAAATTGGATACATCACTACACTCTAGAAAGTACATCACAGTCAAAACAGTGGATTGCGCCAGGTGAACCAACTGCAAAAAAGGCAGTCAATTTTTTCAGCTAACAAGCTTATGGCAAGTGTTTTCTGGGATGCACAGGGAATTATTTTTATTGATTACTTGGTAAAGGGTAAAAGCATCACTGGTGACTACTACACAAGCTTATTGCAATGTTTGAGTGATGAAGTAAAAAGAAAAACACCTCATTTGGCAAAGAAAAAAATCTTGTTTCTTCACCAAAATGCTCTAACCCATCATTCAGTTACTGCAATAGGAAAAATGCATGAATTAAAGTTCAAATTGCTTGAACATCCCTTTGCTATTTGCCAGATCTAGCACCCAGTGATACCACCTGTTCCCGAACCTCAAAAACTTTCTTTGAGGATGAAGATTTCACAGCACTAAGGAGTTCATTGATGTGCTAAACAGCTATTTTAAGGATCATGATAAATGGCACTACAGAGATGATTTAATTAAATTTGAACAGATTATGTTGAGAAAGAAAGTTTGGAGAAACTTTCTTTTGTACGACACGAGAATATTTTCTAAGTCCAACGGTGCACGGTATATGCATACGCAAGCAGACAACCTGCAGTCCTTGTGTTGCAGCCAACACGGGAAACATATGTAACACTTGTAGCCAACCTCTGCAAAAATGCCCCAGACATCTGTGCTTCACTGGTGCAAAAGGGCATGTGAATGCGATTAGCATGGATCAGTTTTGGAAAATACTGACCATGTTTCCTTTCAGGTTTTACTGCTGTACAAAAGTAGGCTTGCTGTCCAATTGTACTGTTAGAAGTGAGGGCTGCTTGCTCTGTGCGTTCAACTATTTAAGATTCTTCATTTTTGAGTTTGATTAATGAGTCACTAATGACTCATTAATTAAACTCAAAAATGAAGAATACTTCACTGTTAATGCTTCTGCTTTTAATATTTAAGATTAGTTCAGTACATTGTTGAAAATTGTAAAATGGCTCAACAAATCAGTAAAATGTATGAGCTCGCAGACTGGTTCGGCTACTGCTGCAAATTGTGCTCGATTTTACCAACAGATATTAAAATCGATGTTATCAAAGGTAACGTATTATAGCTTTACAGAAGTAGGCTTGCTGTCCAACAAAAGTGCCAATTGTACTGTTAGAAGCGAAGGCTGTTTGTTTTGTGCATTCTTCAAATATTTAAGATTTATTCAATACGTTGTTGAAAATCGGAGAATGGCTCGACAAATCAGTAAAATGTATGAGCTCACGGACTGGTTCGGCTACTGCCGTGAATTGTGCCCGATTTTACCAACAGACATTAAAATCGACGTTAACAAATGTAACATAAAAATTGTCACAGTGCTAAAATTATTTAGGTACTATGTGTTAGTTTGCTAGTGTAATTTAGGGACAAGCAAGACTATTGGCAGCATTGCATTCAGTGAAGAAATAAGGATAGTTTGGCTGCATTGAATTTTTCAATACAGCTACATACGCAATAAGGAAATAAACAAACAATTAATAACATTAAAAGAATGCCCTCCAACACGAAATTGCACTAAAAAGTAAAGAAATTATATTAAAAATGATGGTTGTATATAAAAACATCAAAAAGTGTGAAGGACTTTGAAAAAAATCGCCACATCGCATATTAGAAAGAAGAGCCAAAAGTATTTTTTTTAAATTGTGAGGCCCGGAACTTATCGGCCGACCCTAGTAATGTACAAGAATCACCTAGAAGAGCAGTCTATGGATGTATCATGCAAGATATATCAATGTCCGGTTGATAATGGAGGAAATTACCCTCCGAAAATGTTCCAGGTATTTTAAAAAGAGTTCCAAATTATAAATGAAAAGCTCTGAAGTGGACTACTTAAAGCATATGTGACTATTAAATAAACTAAAAAATTCTGAATTATTTACCGTGCTTTGTACTAGTAGCTAGAACTCTGTAAGGAGTCAATTTAAGATCAAGATTTTCTTTCCTCAGAAGCTTGTCCATAAGTGTAATCATCTGTAAGATCAACTGATCTTGTCGTAAATCATCACCATGTTTAAAGATGGCTACATATTCTGTTCCTTCTTTAGTAAGAAACGTCAGTCTTGATGGCATAAGAGCTGATTTGAACAAAATGGCTCTATAAAATACAATAAAGAGTATTAAACTCTAGTAAAATTACATATATCACTACCACAATAATTATCACAAAAGAGATAGAGCCAACATGAAAAATTCAATGCCAAAAGATCTGTGGTTCAAATCCCGGCCATGGCATTTTTTCGTGTTGACTATCTATAAAAAACCTTAGAATTATATGGCCAGTATGAAGAAATGATTAATTTCCATCAATTAACTAAAATAATAAGAGTTAAATGATGAAGCTTGGGGCTCAAGTACTTATGATAGTAAGTCGCCAGGTGTATCTTGAATGCAAGAGCCCCTAGTGGCTTACCGAGGAAATATATGAGTCAAGTGGAGAATTTAATGTCATAATGGCAAGTTGGCCATGGTAGCTCAATGGGTTAAAGAGACTGAACGGAAACCAGGAGATCTGTGGTTGAAATCCCGGTCGTGGCATTGAATTTTTCATGTTGACTATCTATTTTTAATTTTAAATATGCTCCAATGTTTCATTTTTAAGTTCAATAAGTTACATACTGACTAAAAACACTAAAGTGTGTTTAGTTATACATTCAGTTGTAAGATATACTACTTGAGTTACTATAACAAGTATAATAAGAATTATGCGTGTTTGAGACCTATTAGAAGAAGCATATATGCCCCATATATAACTTGGCCAAATAGTTATTAAACAAATTCAACAGCTTCCCTAAGTTTGAAAGTGCAAATTTAACAAATTCTTTAGACTTAGAAAAAATTAAAGACAAAGCTGGATTAAAATGATAGACTGGTTTCTTTTGATTTGACATCACTATTCCAGAATAGACACAGAAAACAGAAAAATTACAGAGACTATTAAAACAATGGCTAACTACAATAGAAAGGGAAACAGTACAAGCACAAGAATACAACTCATTAACAAACCTGTATATTGAACAAAACTTCTTCAGCTTTAATGGGAAATACTATAGCAGAAATCAGGTTTATCTACGGGCAATCAATATTCATCTTTTTTGGCAAATTTTTTTAGTTCATTTGACGCTCATATAAGAGTGTTCTTCCCATGGATCTTCAAGATTTGGTACAGAAATGTTCATGACATCTTTGCAATAGTTCCAAATGGCATTACAACTACTCACTCTGGAGGCAAAGCTATCAAATTCACAATAGAAAAGGAAGTTCAATGGACAGCTATCTTTTAAGACCTAAATATCATCAGGAATGACACAAAAATAAAATTTGGAATTTACAGGAAGCCAACACAGTCAGAAATTTACATAAAAAATTAAGTTATAACCCCATTACACATAAACATGCACTAATAAATAATCCTAAACAAAGACAAGTCAACATACTGTCGCTGACCGCATTTGTTGCCAAGAGGCGCGGCCGAAGCGTACAAACAGATAAAGCAGCATGGAGATAAGGGACAGATAGTGCAGCATGGAGATAAAAGCTTGCCGAAACAAATAAAGAGATAGCTGACTGGAAGTTTCGATTTCTTGTTTGTTACAGAGAATTCCAGAAATGTCTAGAAATATCAATGGATGTATAAAAAGGAAGCCGGACTCGCTAGTGCGAGAGTCAAATTGGAAGTTGAGAATCGTCCGTGTACAGCTGCATTTTGAAAGTGAACTCTTTTGTTTGTGGTCAACGACCTTGACCACTGTATTTGTGTATGTTACGTAACTCTGCGACTGTAAGGGTTGACCAAAGTGTGTTTCTATGGAAATAAAGAGCATATTGGAATTTCTGCAACTGGACTTTTAATTCTATGAACTCACAAAGTCTCAATACCCATGGATAAAGCAGAATATTACAAGGAACAAAAATCCATACTTCACATAGCAGAAGAAAACCGATACAACAAAAGTCTGGTATTTAAAAAAATTAAAAAAGCTAAGCTAAGCTAAAAAAAAAAAAAAAACACATTAAGGAAACAACCACATTCATTACAGATAAAAGAAGCCATAACATATTCATAGATTAATGTACTATCCAAAAACATTAAATAAATTCAAAAAGATCTTTAAAGAACAAAATATTATCTTGGTACCTACAAATAGATACTCAATATTAAAATAGTTAAAATTCAAAAACAAAAAGTGTAACTCTATTAATCAGTAGATCTGGAATATACCAAATAAGATGTAAGGATTGTGGAAAATACTACAAGGCAACCTAAAGAGTCAAAGAGTTTTTAGAAATATTAAATTGAAACAGGAATATAAGTCAGCAGTAGCATTTCACTTTTGGAATGAAAACCATAACCTTGACCCAAATCCAAAATTAGTATTAAAAGGGTTGATAAAACCAATTAGTATCAAAAGGGTTGACGATCTTAATATTGTGACTTTGTGGGTTCATAGAATTAAAAGACCGAGTTGCAGATACTCCAAATGTTCTTTATTTCCGTAGAAATACACTCTGATCAATTCTCACGTAGCAGCATTACAACACATTCACAGTCTACCAAGGTCGATGACCAAACAGTGTTCTGATTACATCTGTTTACATCAGCTCTCATTACATCTGTTCACCTATTGTTTACGACTGCCTCTTTGCGAGTTGTCGCTCCCTTAAATACCTCATCTGATAATTCCAGATTATTCCAGAACACTCTAGAAACCGAATAATCTCTATCAATCAAGATGTCACCAGAAATTTCCATTTATCTCAGTTTGTTTGTTTCGGCAGACCTTTATCTGCTTATGCAAGCTCTTTATCTCCACACTGTCTGCCTATCAGTTCCTTTGTGTAAACAAGCAGCGCGAACCATTTTAGCGCATATGCCACTAGTCGTAAAAAAAGGGATTCGCGACAATATGGAAAAATAAGGACTGAGTAATGAAGTTTGAAATCCCACTAGTCCATAATTCGATAGTGAAGTTCATAGTTCCACACCAGAGAGAAGACAGCAGACAACAACAGACGATAGTCGGACCTTCAAAGTTGAGAACGGAAGCAACAACTTCCGAAACTACTCCCTCAGAAAATAAAAATGTGATGGAGTGACAGTGATTTGTGACTACAAATAGTTTTTTTCAATTTTACTTATAATGTAACAGGAGAGACTATACGTGAACATTAGATTAAGATGCTAATGGCATTTTTATAATACACAATTCTGGTACTTTCGTTTCTTGGAAATCTGCTAAAATTTTTTATCAACAAAACATGCATGCAAATGCAAGTTCTTAAAAATAAAGTTTTGGTAAGAATAATGTGGCTGTGATTTATTTCTCCCTCACCTGCTTCTCTTATAAAATCAAAATCAAGCATAATATTCCCTTTAGCTATCCTATACTCTATGAAAGTATATACTTGCTTATGTACTCACTTTTCAGGTACAATTCCTTTTATAAGTACATCAGGATCAAGTGGAAATGGCAGTGGTTCAAATGATGCAAAATTTATCTTAAATGCTTCAGGATCAGCAAGTAATTGTTGTAACCTCTCAGTCTGGAAATAAAAAAGAAATTCTAAAGGTAAAATTTTAAAAGAATACAAAACAAAAGCTAGTACTCGTAGATTTTGAGGTCAATTCTACAAATGTGAATGAGAAAACCAAAATGTAAAAAACAGAAAGTTTAAAAACAAATATTTTCTCTACAGAATAATTAATGTATAAACTTCTTAATTTCTTATAATTAATGATATTAGACATCTGTGATCAATATGAAATACTTTTTCCGCACAGACTAAATATGAAGAAATTTCTATGCAACATTACTTCACAGTGTTAATTCCAATGTACCTTTTCAAAATAATTAAATATATTTGTAATACACAAACGTTTCTTAATTGGCTTAGTTTTACTAGACCTGATTACCTTACTTATATCATCGTATTAGGTACCTTTTTGGTTCGATTTCCACTTTCTCGAGCAACAGTTTTTACTAACTTAACGAGTTTATCTATGAAAGTTTGCTGCCTTGCAAGGAATGCTCTACGTTTCTGCCATTCAGGAGGACCTTTGAGTAGTGTCTGAAAAAATAGAAAAAGTACACAGTGTGATTTAAACTCCTTATAATCTCTTTTATTTAATTATTTATAAGTTTGCATACTTATATTTATTTCTAAAATGTCCAAGTTAGCTGTGGTCACAAAGCATGAACAACCCTTTCCCCTGACTCTACCCAATGCAATACAAGTAGTCATATAATAGTTTTTTTTCTTCTTCCTCTTCCATTTATATTCCACCTTTATCTGCAATAGTTCATATCGCAGCCTTTTTACTTTGGAACATATTGTCTATTGGCAATGGTTGTTTGGGTTTTTTGGGTTTTTAGGTCACACACACACATTTACACCCTCAATCATATTTCCAGACTCAGGAAGAGAGAAAATAATTTGGCTAGAGAAAAATTCTCACCTCAGCAGACAATCAAATGCAAACCCCTCACAGAATACTATTTAAATAATGACATGGTGGCACAGGAGCCAGCCCCCTGCCTAGTCTATCAAAGGGTCCAGTTAGCGAGTAGTCCTCTTGGCTGAACAATAATCACTATGTGTCACCTGCCGGTCCCAGAAGATTCGTTTTAGCATTTCAGTACATTCCCTTTCTAGAACACTCTCTTTAAGTGATTGACTGATGTCCAGCAGACAATCTAGTTGAGCCAGTCAGAACTGACAGTAGAACTGAGCCAAAAGTGGTCAGTGCCAAGTGCAGTTGAATTGTGATTAATTTGATGGATCATTTGTATTTTGTTCTGAGGTTGTGCAACAGTGTCTGCATTATGCAAGGGCCTATGTAAAAAAAATAGTGTGTTTAGCTGTAACTGATGTTCTCATTTGTTACAATATCCACATTGCCCAAGAAGTACCCGAATGGTCATATAGACAGTGGTTGTTTTGAAAAAAATGACTATAGCATTTGCACCAACCTATAAAGTGTAATTTTATAGTTGACCATGCTACATTTGCTGCCATACTATAACTAGACTGCAGTTGGAGGTGTGGCTTACCAACTCTAGTTTTCCCCCCTTTACCATCATTTCAGGTTGCCTCTCCTCCATTGCACGGGCTGCACGGTCATCTGTTTCACTCGCTTTCGCATTCACTGTTAGATTCATTCTCTGAATTTTCTTCTGAATCACTGCTTAGTTCCTCAGGGTTTAAAGAAACTATGATTCTACATATTTGATAATAAATTGTGAGGTCATGTCCGAGGTAATTATTTTCTGTTAATTTTGAAAATCAAAACAGCATCAAAATATATGTTTGGTGTGGTTTGTGCTGTCGTATGCAAGAAGGGAGGGGTGGGAGTCACGTGATGCTTGGACAGCAAGCAGGGGAGAAGGCTCCACTCGCACATGCGCACACCAACTGAATTTTGTTTGTGGTCTACCTGTAGTATTAGTTTGGTAACCATCAACAGTAAACTGAATTTGTAAACATGGAATGACTTAGTCACCTAATACAATACTTTTATTTGAAAGGACTCAGTTCAATCAATATCAAAACCGAGCTGGATTCTATCTGGGAGAGTCTGCTCCTTCATTTAAAGCAATGAACTATTATGTGTCAGGACTTTAATGAGGCCATATAAGCTGCAAGAATGAACATCAGAGTGGCCGACCAAATGAAGTGACCACACCAGGAATGAACAAAATCTACAATATAGTGGATGATTTTTTACTGCAAATATGTGAGCTAGCAGATACGGCAGAGATTTCAAGTGCTGTACTTCACACACTGATTGAACATTTGGACATGAGAAGGCTGAACATAAGATAAGCGCTGTGTTTGCCCTCAATAGAAGAAAAACCACCATTATGAGAATTTTTCAATTAAGTGTTTTGTGGTGTTTCACAGGAATGAAGTCAAGGTTTTGCATCAATTCATAACTATGGATGAAACAATGGACTGAGAGGGGTGAATCAGTTCCAAAGAAGGTGAAGATATTATTAATTTTTAGATGAGTCGTATTTATTACACATCTGTGTAATCTGTACGAAAGTGAAACAGATGTGTAATAAATACGACTCATCTAAAAATTAATAATTTTTCGCTTCACTGTGGTGTTCCAATACAGTTAAATCTTGATATATTGAAGTGACGTCAAGTCAAGAGGAACACGCGAAAGTTAGATCCAGCCAATTTTAAAAACGAAAGTGAAACAGATGTGTAATAAATACGACTCATCTAAAAATTAATAATTTTTCGCTTCACTGTGGTGTTCCAATACAGTTAAATCTCGATATAAGGTGAAGATAGTTCCATCATCAAGCAAGATTATGGTATTATGTTATATTGGAATGTTTATGGGATAATTTTCATTGACTTTCTTCAAAAAGGAAAAAAGAATCAACAGTATTATGAGAACTTCTTACAGTGTTTGAGTGATGGAATAAAAAAAAAATGGCTGCATTTCATTAAAGAGAACAAATTGTTTTATCAAGATAAATCAGCAGTTCACACATTCATTATTGCCATGACCAATATCAATGAGTTAAAGTTTGAATTGCTTCCTCATGCACACCATTCACCAAATTTAGTTCTCTCAGATTCCTTTCTCTTTCCAAATTAGAAAAAATGATTTAGTGGTGAAGGAACTGCCAACAAAGAAGAGGTGGAGTCAATTGTCAGGAGCTCAAAGGTTGTTCTTATAAAAAGGGTATTAAAACTATTGAACATTGCTGAAAAAAATATATTGAGCTAAAAGGAGACTATGTAGAGCAAAAATATCCCCCCCCCCCTTTTTTTTAAATAGGTCGGGACTATGCTTGTACCTCAGAAATCTGGTTTAAATTTTTGCAAAACAGCAAAAGTGTTGCAAATAGTGCTGTAATGCATATAAAATCAATGTAATTTCTTTCCTGTCATTTTGTATGCATGATACTGAAAACATTGATCTTTTTTGTGGCCTAATATGATTGTTGGGTGTGGTAAATCTCAAAACAGTTCTCCAAATGTAGGTAATAATAGAATCTGCTATTCCACTCCCTTTTTTTTCCTTTGTCTATAGATGTAATATGCATTGGTGAATGCTTTAGCTTGTAGTTTCAATGTCAACCTCTAACCTGAACTCTAGTAATATTACACTTTAATGAGCATACTGGCTCTAAAAGCTACATAGTTTTAGCAGTCAAACATAGAATGATTTATTGGAATTTAACTGTATTGGAACAGCATAGTGAAGTGAAAAATTATTAAATTATACATGAGTCATATTTATTACACATCTGCTTCACTTTAGTCGCATTAGAGCCGATGATGTGAACGATGGTTTGCGAAACATGTCCTCAATACAGGTACGTAAGTGAAGATGATGTGTAATAAATACGACTCATCTATAATTTAATAACAGAATGGTTTCTTTACCTATTCGTGGATGTCTGACCTTTCTTTCTCAGCTTGCCTTTTGCTGTAATGTCAATAGTTTCACATTTTATCATATGAAACAAACACCTTTGTTATCTAGAATGTTTACTTTTTTGGAACACCACATTGAAGCAAAACATAATTAAATTCAAGATGAGTCATATTTTAACACACAAGCTTCACTTACGTATCTATATTGAGGACATGTTTCATGAATTATTGTTTGCATCTTCAGCTCTGTTGCAACTGACGCTAAATCTAGTGGTGTGGGTAGTTTTGGAGTTATTGCTGTCATCTGTTGATTTCTCAATAAATCTGAATGTGGGGTTGTCTTCTGGTGGGACTTCAAATTTATTACGTGACTTTTGTGCTTTTCTATGTAGATTTTCTCCCACAGAACAAGCTCTCTTTGTTTTTGTACATAATTTAGTAGTTCAGTTTTTTTTCTTTTTTTTTTCCTCTCTCTCCCCAATTTCACGATTTTCAGACCAGAAATGAGCCGGTACTGCAGACTTTTCGGTATTCTTGCATCTAAGATATCTGAAGTGTTCTTTCTTCCTAGTGCCTTTTTTGTTGTTGTTGTCCTTCCTATGTAAAGTTTTTCATAGTTTTTACACTTTATCCTGTAAATGCCTATTTTTTCCTCTGGTTTTATCCTATCTATATTCTTGCTGTTTAGTAGGTTTTTTATGTAATAATTGTTTTTTGGTGCCCATACTGTTAATTTAGAGAATCTTATTTCTTGTTTTAGTGGTGAAAGAGCTGTGATTTGTTTTAATCCTTTTTGATACTGGAATTATTTTATTTTTTTGTCTACTAGGCTTTTTCCATATCCATTTTTTATTGCAGTTTCTAATATTTGATTATATATTTTGCGAAGTTTTTGCTGGCTGAGGGGTAGGTTAACTAACCTGTGTGTGAGACTGTTGATGGTAACATGTTTGTGTAGTGTTGGAAATTTACTGGCAGCATTGCTACCATCAACCGTCTCACCTTAGGAAGGATCTTAGGATGTTAGGACCTTAGCAAGGTTCTAACGAAACACGTTCTAGGTAAACACTAGCAATATATTGTTACGTTAGGGTGAGTTGTGGAAAAGGGGGTATGTAGCTAGGAAGTAGGGAAGAGGTCAGAGATGGGAACAATACGAGTTTGTACAGCCCATTTTTAAACCCGTTTACTGGATACTAATTCTGATTGACAGTACAAATAGGTTACAAACTATTTCCTTAGCCCTGAAGGGGCATAGGGGTGAAAGTAGTGATACTACAACATATTACTGATTAAATATTAAAAGCAGAAGCATTATTAACAGTGAAGTATTCTTCATATTTAAGTTTGATTTATGAGTCACTATGTTTACACTCAAACTTCACTTACTTGTTGTATAATTGAAACGTTTTCAAGATCATTCGATCTCATCCTCAGCTGTTTGGTGACTAAATGAACCTTCCTCTTCTTCCACTACTACGGAGCTCCGATCACTCTACCATCTGGTGTTAGGGGCACTAAGTTTTAATACTTCATTTAATGCCAGGATTTCAAAATTTATAACTTTATCACGGTTTTTGTTTATGAATATTTTTTCCCAAATATCCAATTCTATGGGTGTACTTAAAGATTTTAACAGTTTAATGTTGTGGCCAATGTTGTGGTTTTCTGTCCAAAAATGGTGTGAAACTGCAGATTTTTCTGTTTGTTTCAACTTAATGTTCTTCTGGTGTTATTTTTGCCTGGTTAACAAGTTTCTCTTAGTTTTTCCTATGTAGCTTTTTTCACAGGTTTCACAATTAATCTGATAAATTCCTGATTTCAAATTGTTGGGGATTGTATTTTTCAGTGGTTTATTTAGCAGGTTCCTCAGACTGAATTTGTTTTGGGGTGCTAGTTTTAAGTTTAGTCTTTTGAAGATTCGTTCAAATTTTCTAACCATCCATGGGCTTTTAGAAGTCACAATAAGGAGCACTGAGTACTAGTTGGACTCAAAATTATATATACAGTTTTACTGGCTCTGCACATTTGTGAACACTTCTTATCAAACTATTTAAAGATAATTTAGTAACTACCTATGAGTGTACAATTTGTCATGAGGCGTGAATCCATTAATAGGATAAAACATGCACTATACTTCATTCTAAAAGATAATAATGTAATTGGTATAACTTTCAGCCTATTAAGCAAAAGAACTAGTTGAAGTTTCCAAATCTGATTAAACTTTCTAAAAATCTCATTCTGAACAGTGCTAACTTTTTTTAGACTGTCTGACTAGTTATGTATATGTATGATTATTGTCTTACCTGAGAAAATGTTTTCATTACAGTTAGATACATATCGCGTACTTTACTATCTTGTTTCACTGCAGGTTCCTGATCTTCACATTCAATTAAGAGGTACCTGAAATATTACACAAAACATAGAATTCCCTTAGTTTTTTAAATGTATTGAAAAATTTGGATAATATAATATTTAGATAATAAATTAGACTGCCAAGCATATTGTTTTATAGATATACATGTTTAGCAGGTTTACTTACTGAAAGTATGATCATAATAGTTTTGGAAATTAATTGTTCTTTCACACTGGCTGTGTGTAGGCTAAAGTATGGAAAGATAGACGGAAAAATTCAATGCCATAGCTGGGATTTTAACCACGGATCTTCTGGTTGCCATCCAGCTGTTCTAACCCTTGAGCTACTATGGCCAATGTGCCGACATGATATTAAATTCTCCAACTGACTCGTGTTTTTTCCAGTAAACCATTTAGGAGTTCTCATAAACACATGAGACAACTACCTTAATGGCGACTTACAACATGTAAGTACTTTAAGGCCCAGGCTTTATAGTTAACCACTATTAGGTCAATTAATGGAAATTAATTGTTCTTTCACACTGGCCGTGTGTAGGCTAAAGTATGGAAAGATAGAGTCAGAATGAAAAATTGAATGCCATAGCCGGGATTTGAACCACAGATCTTCTGGTTGCCATCCAGCCACTCTAATCCTTGAGCTACTATAGCCTTACATGTTGTAAGTCGCCATTAAGGTATATGTTTATGAGAACTCCTAAGTGGTTTACCGGGAAAAACACGAGTCAGTTGGAGAATTTAAAGTCATGTCGGCACGTTGGCCATAGTAGTTCAAGGGTTAGAGCAGCTGGATGGCAACCAAAAGATCTGTGGTTCAAATCCCGGCTATGGCATTGAATTTTTCAGTCTGACACAATCTTTCCATACATAATAGTTTTGTTTATTGCAGTAATATAATTACTGATGCTACTTCAAATAATAATTACTATACTGGAAAAGGATGAGCTACTTTTCAAACAGGGTATAAAATATTACAGTAAGAGGAATAAAAAATTGTGTGCTATCTCAGGTTCACTTGTGTCAACCACAAGATCATAGCTAAACTCCTGAGTCAAATACAGTAAGATTTAAATGACAGTCCAATTTTTTAAGAGTGGGTCACTATGTAAGGGCTTTGAAATTCCTTTCTCTTTGTAAAGACAAAAAAAGAAAATAAGAATGACTACCCAACGAGAAATATCTTAAAAAGATTAACTCTACTACAAACAAAACTTTTTTTATGTAAATTGTGTGCATTAACAAGACAAATATTTTTTATGTAGTACAAGTTTTACAAAAAAGTTTGGAGTGATGGGATTCTCTTTACATCATGTAGTGTCCTTGGAAAATACTGAATTTAAATACCAAATCTGGTTATGTGTGACTGGAGGAATTTAGTAACAGTGACATCAAAATTAATTGAAAAAGCTATTTGTATTGGTTTTTTTGAGACTGCGTCAGTTACATTTTTATATCATTGAGGGACTAGTTTTGGAAGCCATCACGTCCACTTTCAACCTCTATCCAACTATCATCTGATGTTGATCTATCATCTGATCTGATCAACCACCAGAGAGAAGAGAGCACTCAACAACAGACGATAGTTGGATACAAGTTGAAAATGCATGCAACATAGTGGTTTAACTATGAAGCCTGGGGCTTAAGTACTTACAGCATAGTAAGTTGCCACAAAAGGTGCGTGTCTCATAGCATATGCGAACCCCTAGTGGTCTACCGGGAAACATACAAGTCAGTTGGAGAATTTAGTGTTATGTCGGCACATTGGCCATAGTGGTTTAGAGCAACCGCATGGTGAGCGGGAGATCCGTGGTTCAAATCCCAGCTATGGCATTGAATTTTTCAGTCTGACTGTACTCATCCAAATACTGAATTAATCGACTGTCAAATGTCATTAATCGGCTCCCTTTAAATTTAATTAATTGAATTAATTGTTCACAAAACTTACCCCTTCTTCAATGTTCTCTAAAGAATTTATATTATAAATTTTATATTCAATATGATTTATATAATACAGGATTATCATCAATATGTCTTCCTCATTTATTTTTCTATAATAGCAACTCGCATAACGTTTATAAAGGTGCCAGGTGTTTAGTCAATTACTTACATGGAGTAATTATATGTTAGAATGCTGACAATTTCAGTAACAAATGGAACATCTAAACAGGTATAATTTAACAAATTAACTACATACACATGTATAAAGATAAAATGAAACTAAATAAATAGGTTTTAGACCAGGCAGGAGAACATCGGACAACATCTTTATTATTAAAACAATTGTACAGAAATATCTGAGCAATAAAATGGAAGGGTATATATGATATTTATTGATCTAGAAAAGGCATTTGATTCAATTAATAGAGATGCATTGTGGATAAAATTAAGCAATAAGGGGATAAGTCAGGCATTTATAGAAGTAATTAAAATGATATACCAAGAGAATGAGTTGTGTATAAAACTACCAGGCAACAAAGTAACTAAATCTATATCGAGTAAGACAGGAGTACGGCAGGGATGTAAACTTAGTCCAGTATTATTTAACCTTTATATCGATGGAATTTTAGAGGAGATATCAAGTTGTAGGGTACATTCACCAGTTATTAATAATAAAGAAATACCGGGGCTACTGTTTGCAGATGACTTAGTAGTTGGGTCCATATCAAGTGGAGGGCTGAGAAGAGCAATCGAGGCAGCCAATTCTTATTGCAATAAATGGGGTTTGAAAGTGAATGAAAACAAAACAAAAATTATGGTCTTCAAAAAAGGATACAGGTTGCGTAAGGATGAGAAATGGGAGGTTAATAGAAAAGAAATAGAGGTAGTAAGGAGATTTGATTATTTGGGTACAAGGTTGAGTTCAGATGGCAGCTGGAAAGAACAAAAAAAAGATGTCTGTGGCAAAAGGTAAAATGGCCATGAGAGTGATAAGATCATGCTACAGTAAACTACCGGATATAAATGTCAAATGGTTGGAGAGGATCTATACGGCAGTAGTAGAAAATAGAATGTTACATGGATCAGAGGTTTGGGGAATAGATGAGGCTTGGAGAGAGACTGATAGAGTGCATAGATCCTTTTGTAAATACATATTGGGATTACCAATAGCATCACCTAATGGGGCAGCACAATTAGAACTAGGCAGGCATTCTACTAAAATTAAAATCTTGTCAAGGGCAATGAAATATTTATACAGAATCACTAACTTGGAAGATGGCAATATAATTAAAGAATGTTTTCATATTCAAAAGAGAAGTAACTGGGATGGGTCTTGGGCACATAAAATGTATGACTTGTTGAAGCAGATAGGTATGGGTCATTCTTGGATAAATGCAGAGTATGGGTATAGAGGCTTCTGGAAAGAGGTTAAGCTAAGATTAGAAGATATAGACAGACAAGACATTTTCGCCAATATAAGTGACAAAAGCTCACTAAGATTATATAAAGAAATAAAAATAACCTGGGGGAGGGAAGGATATATAGATATATGTAGTAAGTTAGGGCGAGAAGGTTTTGCTTGGGCGAGAACAGGAGTGAGAAACTTGAAAGGTATAGGTCAAGAGAGGGAGCTAGATAAATGTGCATTGTGTGGAGAAGAGAATGCAGATTTCCATTGTATATTAAATTGTAGTCAAACAAAGATGGGAGAGAGCAGGCTTGGCTACGTAAATGGGACAGTTTGGGGGGTGAAGTAGTAATTAGAAAAATGTTGTCAGTAAAAGGAGAAAAGAACAGGAGAAATATAGGGAATTATTTAGGGAAAGTTAAAGAGAGATGGCTAAGAACAATCAAGAGAAAAATGTAGAGTGAGATAGGTGAAATGGCAGAAAGTGTAAAAAGGAGCAGAGGGCCTCCATTACACAAAAACCTAGGGTTAGGTGTATGGGGGCTGAATTACTATTCAATGGTGGGCAACATGATAACATGATAGGATTTTCAGGATTTAGGAATATATGGCATATTTCAGTACGAATTTTATAATTGTAATCTTGATTTTGTATTTCCATTTGTTGATGTTGATGTAAACTAAATAAATACAGCAATAACAATGATTCTATCATATACTACAAATATTATTGGGATGCCAAAAAGAGAACAGGAGTTGAAAATGCAGAGCATTATCCAACAATAAACCTAACATCTTTTACATTAATGATAAATGCAATAAAATCTTACCAGTAAAAATAATTGGCAAGAGTAGAGTTTTGGCATGCTCTGTGAATCAGGAACGTAGCCAAGTCTTGACTACTTTCTTCTTTCTCAATTACTTCAGCTCTGTGTGTTTGTTCTACTGGAAGACTGCTCTGAACAAAGTTATCTAAGAGAGAGTTGGATCTAATCACTTGTGTTGTTTCATTAGGTATCACTCCCTGATCTGTCGGATTGAAGCTTAAACTCTTCTTCATCATTGTCTCCAGGGAATCCTTGGCTTCCCTAAAGTAACAAACAACAAACTATCACTAATGGTAAAATGTGAATGCAGATGATTTTCTTAAAAATCTGATACATTGCAAATCCTATGAGTTTTTCTACTCATTCTTCCATTCACTTTTTTCAAAAGATTTTTATATCAACTATTTTTCTTCTTCTTTAACTTTCCTAGTTGTATTAGGGATTCTTGTTCCTCTATCCCTTTCAAGGTTGGATCTGAGGAACCGAAGTTTTGGATCTGACAGACAACCAGGATAGGTGATCAGCCCAATGCCTGGTGTAAAGGTCAAGGAAGTGGATAGTACATATCAGGTCTGTTCAAGAAGTATTGCGAATTTTGAATTTTCGCAAGCTATGTATATTTGATTTTTTATTTTTTGTGGCACTATGTTGGTACTCATGTCCCTCAATTATGTTGAGAAGCTCAGCCATTTTCAATGTTCAGTTAATTGTTGACAGCTATTTTGCTTGGACGTGTTTTGTCTTTTCTTTGATTTTTGCCTATTCCAAAAAAATGGAACAAAGAATGTGTATCAAATTGTGTGTGAAAAACAAAATTAGGTGCGCAGATGCATTCCAAATGTTGACTGTAGCTAATGGTGAAGCTACCTTGGATCAAAGCAACGTTTATTGGTGGTAGAGAAGGTTCTCAGAGGTTCAAGAAGATGTGAATGAGGAACAGCGTCCAGGATGCCCGAGCTTATCAACAACAGACGAAAACATTGAAGTGAAGAAAATAGTATTGGCCAATTCTCGAATCACCGTTAGAGAAGTTGCTGAAGAGCTAAACATATTGAGAGGTTCGTGCTATTCGATTTTGACCAATGATTTGGACATGTGACGGGTCACCGTAAAATTTGTACCAAAGTTGCTCAATTTTGACCAAAAACACCAATGCATTAATGTCGCTAAGGAGGTGTTGAACTTGTCCACAAAGACCCAAATTTGCTCCAGAGGGTCCCAATTGGTGACAAATCAAGGGTTTATGGTTATGACATAGAAACTAAAGCTCAATCATTCCAACAGCATGGCAGTTCTGCGTAATTTGTTCCCATGGCAGCTTGGTCCCCAGCCACACTCTACTTGTGGGCTAACTGAAGGAGACAATCCTCAAAATCTGGTCTCACAATTTGGAACAATTAAAGGAGAGGATTCAGAAAGCAATAAAAGAGGTTTAACCAATGACACCAACTTATAATGAATAACTCTCAAAGCTGCATACAACAGTATATTGGAAGTGATGGTGCACATCTAAAGGATGTTCTCGTTAAAAAGTGAAAAGTGCGTGATTGTAATTCCCAACTCTGTAGTTTAAGTATGTACCACCGCAGTTGTTATATGTATTAGGGTCTAAAATATATATCACTTTAAAGTACCTTTATTCTTTCTGCCAGAGCCTGTACAAAAAATTTATTTAACATAACTTGTGTGTTTTAACAACATGTACATTTTTGGTGTAGTAAGATTTTTGTCTGTCTCTTACAGTTTACTAGTTATGCAAAAGTCAACCATTATAAAGGAAACTTTCCAGGATATTCCAACAAAATTCAATATATACATTTAATTTATAATAAAAATATCTTAGTATTTTAATCAAACTTAGGTAGTTAAGAGTCATTTTTGAAAAATTCAACATTTTCAAAAAGATGTTCCATATAAAGGGTAGTTTGGGATGGAGATTTTTCTTGAAAATATTCATACTGCATCCCTCAAAGACTTTTTATTCAAGAGACTTCAAAACAGTATTTCCAAATAAGAATTTGTCAATAACAACTGTAACCATATGAAAAAATGATTGCTGTAACTCAATAACAACAGTTATCACATGTTAAAGACAGGACACTCTTGTATCCAAACATGTTTTTCAGGTGAAATCTCAATGTTAAATTTTTGAAAGCAAGGTATGGAAATAACACTAAAAGATCAGACTATTCACTCTTTGCTACTGATATGTTAAAAGTTTCCATTGCAATATTGCAATTTCAGAATGCCGCTTTCACAGAACAAATGAAGACTTGAAATAAAAAAAGTGCCATTTTGAATTTCCAATAAGGAATTTTGAAGTTTTGTGTAAAATGAAATCTACATGCCAAGCCTAATAATACATAAAAGGCCCTAAATACAACAAGTTATATTGTAGTAGCAAATACAACAGATAGATGGCATGCAGTTTAACTGCTGCTGCTAACGTATCAAAGGCTCTGTATTCCACATGCTTACTACTCATTGTCAGATAAAATGGCAGAGCCAGCTGTTGTTTGTAACTTTCAAGTGGAAATAAATTACAAAATAAAGAAGATACGAGGGTTATTCGTAAAGTAAGGTCCGTTATTTTTTATAAATTAAACCATCATAATATTTGTAAAAAAATGATTATTGCATTCCTTACATCTTTCTCTATTTTTCTACATAGTTAGCATATTTGTTTAAATATTTGTCGAACCTTCTACAAGCTTCAGTATACCGACATCATACACGTCTGCTGCCTGTCTTCAACTGCTTCTTTTACCTTGTCATCTGTGCGGAAGCACTTGCCACCGAGAAACTCCTTTAGGTAGTGGAAGAAGTGAAAATCGCTCGGCACCAGGTCTAGACTATATGGTGGGTGGTCAATGTGTTCCCAGCCAAAAGAGCTGATGAGATCTTGGGTTCGCCTGGCAGAATGTGGTCTGGCATTGTCATGCAGCAACACCACTTCAGACGTCAGAAGGCCACACAGCTCATTCTGTATTGCACATTGGAGGTTAGTCAGAGTAGCACAGTAAGCATCTGCATTGATGGTTGTCCCTTATTCCATAAACTCGACTAGCGACACTCCATGTCCATCCCAAAACACGGATGCTATCACTTTCTGTGTTGAGATTGTCTGCTTGGCCTTAACCTTGACTGGTGATGTCGTGTGGCACCATTCTATCGATTGACATTTTGACTCGGGAGTCATGTGAGAAACCCAAGTCTCTTCCCCAGAGACAATGTGTTCCAATAGCTGATCTCCTTCCTCATGATAACGGCTCAAAAAGTTCAGTGCACAAGCCATTCTTGTCATTTTTTGTTACTCAGTAAGCAGCCTTGGAACTCAACATGAAAACAATTTGCAAAATTACAAATTTTCAGAGACAATAGAGTCAACATGAAAAATTCAATGCCACGGCCAGGATCTGAACCATGGATCTCCTGGTTTCCGTCCAGTTGCTCTTACCAACTGAGCTACCATGGCCAACTTTTAGAGACAATTTTGTACAGAGTTGTTCTACCCACATCTGGAAAATCCATTGCTTAAGTGGAAATTGTGAATCACCAGTTTTCACGGATGTTTTTATCCATGGCATTGACCAAATCTTCTGTGATCACTGATGGCCGGCCTGATTGTAGTTCATTATGGACATTGGTGCATCTGCCTTTGAAAGCTGGAAACCACTTACACACTTTGCTGTCACTCATCGCATTGGGGCCGTACACTTCACTGATCTTTCGATGAATGTCCTCTGCTGAAATGTTGCTTACCGTCAAAAACCAAATAACAGACCGTATTTGACAGTCGCTGGGCTGCTCGATTGTTTGAAACACTTAACTGTCCCTGTTAACAGCACACTGCACCACCACCAATGCAAATGGTATCGTTTAAGCACAAGGCATGCTGGAAGTTGATCCACATGCACTTTTCAATGTTCACGTGAAATTCGATGAGCTAAGGCAAATCGGACCTTACTTTATGAATAACCCTCCTACTATGGCTGAAATAAGAAAAAAGCCAAAAAATGGTGGGAATGAATACATAAGTTCAAGTAATAAACGTATTCCTGCAAAACGCATCCAGCATGGGAGCTAAGTCTCATTACTGATTGCTAACCTACACCATACCTGGTAGACTGTTTATTGTTATTTCTGCATGAAAACTAAATTAAGTTATATCAAACTGTGACAAAATAAAAATAAAAATGATAAACCTAGTGAGGTATAGTGCACAACTACCTCCCCTGGATTTACAAGCCAATCTCTGAAGAGAAGCAGCATTTGACTGAAATGATGTAGTATCTGACAAAAGATGACCAAACACAGTTTTACAAAAGCATCACAGAATGAACTTTTACTGTACGAACAGAAATTGTTTGTACAATTTGTATGATGAACAGTATCATTTGTTCTCTTTACTATCATTTTTTATGAGTATTGAACTTTAGAGCCTTTCATTGAATTTACACTTTCAGTAAGCCTTTCATACTGTTACTGTGTAATGTTTGTAAGCTGCTTTGGACACTATGTATATTACGGTTAACTTTTATAAAATACATTAACACTGAACTTATTATTGCCTAGTATACCTTAAACTCTTTTTCCTCAAATTCATGATTCTGCCACATAGAGCCCTTTTTATTTCCAGTCAACTTAGGAATATTAAAACATGAAAATGTGCAGAATTAAAGAGATAAATACATTTCGCAACTGTTGGTCATATTCATCTATATGTGCCATGTGTCATAAATGTTCAAAACTTAGTTGTTTTTTTTTTTGCATCACTTCAATGAAAAATTTTTGATCTAGCATATTATTTATCTTACCTTACACCTGTTTTATCACTCTGACTGTCCTCTTGTATAGGGTCTACTCTTCCAGGGAAGAGTTTATTGTAACCCTCTTTGATCTCTTCAAAGTTTTCATACTTCAGAGCCTGAACCAGCTGAAGTAAGTACAAAAGGAGATCCTAAGAGAAACACAAACAATTCACTTAAAACCAAATCAACACTATTGAAATAAGAACAAACATGTACACACGGATCTTCTGGTTTCCGTCCAGCCGCTCTAACCATTTGAGCTACTATGGCCAACGTGCCAACATGACATTAAATTCTCCGTGTCATGTTGGCCATAGTAGCTCAAATGGTTAAGCGGCTGGACGGAAACCAGAACATCCGTGGTTCAAATCCCAGCTATGGCATTGAATTTTTCAGTCTGGCTCTACCCTTTCATAGTGCATCCTACACACGGCTAGTGTGAAAGAACAATTAATTTCCATTAATTGTACCTAATAGTGGTCCGAACTATAAAGCCTGGGCCTTAAAGTACTTACAGCATAGTAAGTCGCCATTAAGGTAGTTGTCTCATGTGTTTATGAGAACTCCTAGTGGTTTACCGGGAGAAACACTAGTCAGTTGGAGAATTTAATGTCATGTTGGCACATTGGCCATAGTAGCTCAAATGGTTAGAGCAGCTGGACGGAAACCAGAAGATCCGTGGTTCAAATCGCAGCTATGGCATTGAATTTTTCAGTCTGGCTCTCGCCTTTCATAGTGCGTCCTACACACGGCTAGTGTGAAAGAACAATTAATTTCCAAACATGTACACGTTGAGTTAGACTTAAAAATTCAATACCATACTTGGGATTTGAACACAGAACTCCCGGTCTCTGTCCGGTTGCTCTAACCATTGAGCTACCATGGCCAACATGCCAGTATGACATTAATACTCTGACTCTCATTATCCTCGTAAACCACCAGGATATTCTCATATACATATGAAACAACTCCTTAATGGCGACTTACAACATGCAAGTACTTTAAGGCCCGAGCTTTATAGTCCAACCACTATTAGGTCCATTAATGGAAATTAAATTGTTCTTTCACACCAGCTGTGTGTAGGCCAAATTCTGAACAGGTTGAGTCAGACTTCAAAATTCAATGCCACAGCCAGGATTTGAACACGGATCTCCTGGTCTCCATCCAGTTGCTATAGCCATTGAGCTACCATGGCCAACATGCCAGTATGACATTAATGCGAGTCAGAGAACTGAGTTAAGGTGATGGAGAGTAGATGATGATTGTAAAGGACAAAAATGATTAAAACAATTGGAGAATATTTAAAAGAGTATGAGAGAAATGCATCAGAGTAGCCAAGATAAACAAGGAAATCTAAAAGGTGAGGGTCCATTGCACACATAACCAGGGGGTTCAATATGATGGACTTCTACATGGATAGAAGTTAAGACTCATTAAGAGTTACCACTGATTGATACACAAATATCTGATTACTGCAAATTTTTGAAAAACTTTGTGAAGAACTCCTAAAAGGAAACAATTTTACATCTTGACAAGATAATGCTGCATACAGCAACAGTATTAACTGAGTATCTGGATGCACTAAAGTTCAGGGCAGTTCAATAAGTACCCATGTTTCAAAATACAAGTTGTTGCTAAGAGAAGTTTGTATCATCATTTGTTACACATCTGTTACTGTATAACATCAGTTACATCATTTGTTACTGTTATTTGTTATACATCAAAATAAATTTGATGCTGATTGATAGATCAGTTTGGAATTTACAAACATTTCATTAATGTACATGCTTACGCTTTCACGGCCGGCTTTAATCCAATAGAATTTATTTCCTGGGCTTGTGGGCCGTGGTCCAGAGGATGAAAATTCTCCTGATGTTTTGCTCATATTTCCGACAAGCATCTTCAGAGGATTCTAGCTGGGTACTTGCTGGATCGCTCATATCTTCGATGAGCATCTTCAGAGGATTCTCATCGGAGAGATGGGCAAAATGTCAGGAGAATTTTCATCCTCTGGACCACGGACCACAAGCCTGGGAAATACATTCTATTGGGTTTCATTAATGTCTTTTTTGTCTTAACATATTTTTGCTAAAATGGAAAAAGTGCAGTATCATTCAGCGATTCGCTCTTTATTTTTAGATGGCAAAACTTGCAAGGAGATAAAAACGAAACTGGATGCTGTTTATGAAGTCTGTTTACCTTCTATGACAACAGATATTAGTGTAATGAATTTAAACTTGGTCAAACATCCATTCTTGACGAGGAGGGACCAGGATGCCCTGCAGATGTAGTTAGCGAGGAAGTCATTGAAAAAATCCACGATGTGATTCTTGCTGACTGTCGAACGAAAGTTTGTAAAATTGCAGAGGCCATAGGTGTATCAATGGAAATAGCAATTCATATTTTGCACGTAAATTGGAGATGAGAAAGCTGTCAGCCTGATGGGTGCCATGTTTGCCCACAGTGGACAAGCAGATGCGGCTTTCAATTTCAAAGCTGTTTAAGTAAAATTCAAAGGATCTTTTACGTTGAGTTGTCACTGTTGATGAGACCTGGATTCATCATTATACCTTGGAAACCAAGCAAAAATAAAAAAAATGGGTTGCTTCTGGATAATCTGCTCCAAAGAAGGCAAAGACAGTCCCATCAGCCGGAAAAATGATTGCGACGATTTTTTGGGATTCGAAGGATGTCATACTCACTGACTTCTTGGAAAAATAAAAAACGATTAATGGAGCATACTACAGTGAGTTATTGGCCCAATTTGACAAGAAGCTGGAGATACAGGCCCATATGGCAAAGAAGAAAGTTCTGTTTCACCACGATAATGACCTAAAACATTCATCCAGAGTTACTGCCACCAAATGCAACCATGAATTGCATTATGATGCTGCCATACCCCTCATTCTCCTGTTCCTAAACATGAAGAAATAGCTTGTAGTAGCAAAATTTAGATAAAATGAGGTCAACATGGAAACAGAGGCGAATTTTGCAGAGCTTGACAATTCTTATTTTTTGGAAAGATTAAAAAAATAGCGAGTATTTGGAGAAGTGTACATCCCTAAAAGGGAACTACGAGGGCTGTTCAATAAAGAATGACCATAATTTTTAACACTAAAATTCAATCTTATTACATCCTATTAGCTTAATGTGAAACAAATACGCCATAGTAGTTTCATTGTTGGTACTCCTGGTTCCTGCCTGTGAGAACCAGACAAGTTCAGACATTCCAATGTGTAAGGTCTATGATACAATGAAGCACAAAATTAATATAATTTTGAGTCGAACTAATACTCAATGCTCCATTTATTGCTAGTATTTACCTAGAACACATTTCGTTGGGATCTTCCTAACATCAGCTGTTGTCGACTCAGCTCATGATGTTAGGAAGATCCTAACGGAATGCGTTCTAGGTAAATACTAGCAATAAATGGAGCATTGAGTATGAGTTCGACTCAAAATTATATTAGGTTCAGACATGTTCAGTATCGTCTACCACTGCAATGGAGGTAACATGCAGTTAAAGTTTATGTTAGAGGAAGAACCAGTGTTTCTTTCAAACGTAATCACTGCTGATGAAACTTGGCTACATCATTTTGATCCTGAGCACAAACAGCAAAGCTCAGTGTGGAAATCGGCTTCATCATTTGCATCACATTCAGGGGAGACTACTTTGAGAAGGACCGTCATAATTATGAGGATGAGTTAAGGTACGTTGTCAAAAAAAGATTGTGATCATTCTATATTGAACAGACCTCATATGTTGAGAAATAAATAATTTGTAATTCCTTTCTTGGAAGTGTTGAAAACAGTGTTATGATAAATTAAATTTAAAGTAAGTCGATTAATGACACTAAACAAAATTTACTTTTAAATTTTTCCGGAACATGTTTTAGAGACTTTGCCTCTATCCTCAACCGGCCATCGACTGGTTCTCATTGATGTAGTTGATAATATTTTGTCATAGGTCTCCTCTGGTGGCGGTTCAAGGAACAAATTAATAATAATAATAATAATAATAATAATAATAATAATAATAATAATAATAATAATAATAATAATAATAATAATAATAATAATAATAATAATAATAATAATAATAATAATAATAATAATAATAATAATAATAATAATAATAATAATAATAATAATAATAATAATAATAATAATAATAATAATAATAATAATAATAATAATAATAATAATAATAATAATAATAATTTATTTTCCTCCATAATAACACTTACATGTTGTCGGATACGTCAAAATAAACAGTTATATACATTTAATTACAATTCATCCAGTCTATACAAGTATTTTTGTATTAGAAACTTGTTTAGTTCATTTTTAAATAATTTACCTTTTTTTGATTTTAGTGAATTTGGTAGTTTATTAAATAATAATTTTCCCATTATTAAGGGATCTTTATCTGTTGACTTCTTATTTAAAGTTATTCTGTGGTAATTATTTTGTGTCCTTGTTTCGTGTTTGTGACAATGTTTATTTAAGTTACCCATTTCATCCTTGCTAATTACAAACATTATTACTTTAAAAACGTATAGAGATACTACTGTTAGGATTTTGTTTTCTACAAAAACATTTCTACAGGAGTATCTTCTATTTACCTTATATATACATCTTACACATTTTTTCTGTTAAACTAGCAATCTGTTCATGTTAGTCATACAAGTGCTGCCCCATATCTCAACTGCATATTGTAGATGTGAATGTATTATTCCATAATAAGTTAGTTTCAGATATTCCAAATTTAGGTATTTTGCTAGGTTCCTTAATAAATAAAGATTTGTACTTATCTTTTTACATATGTAGTCGATATGGTGTCTGAATATTAGGTTTTCATCAATAATCACTCCTAAGAATTTTATCTTATCTAATTGCTCGATTTGTTCACCATTTATATTTATATTAATAGGATTACTACTATACTTGTTATTGCGGTGTTGAAACATGACTGTTTTTGTTTTTTGAAGATTTACTTTCAAGCTATTGTTTGTAAGATAATTATAGATAATTTGCGTTTCTGTAGTTATTATTTTCTCCATTCCATTTACTTCCTTAGTACCAAATAATCTTAATAATCATAATCCTAATCATAATTCTTTATTCACCATTAAGCTTACAAGAAGCAATAGGTTTCGTCAGTTATAAAAAGTATTTACAATGTATTTACAAGTACAGAAGGTTTACAAATAAATGCATATAAAATTCTAGGTGAAATCAGATTATTTGCATGGCTTAAGCTGGTAATTATCGTAAGTTAACTTTACTATAGTAATAATAAAATTAAACAATTAGGTACCTACTATTATAATTTTCAATAGTTTTATATACATAAATTCACTAGCATGTATGTTATATTCTAAGTATTCTTGTACAGTATAAAATGCGTTTTGTTTTAACCAATTTTTAATATTATAACAAATCTGTTTAGTGGCAGTTCTTTTACTTCTAGAGGAAGCTTATTGAATAATTTTTAACTGTTGATAACAGTGGCTATTTATGGTCTTGCTCAATCGGTTGTGAGGTGTATCTAAATTATGTTTGCATCGAGTGTCATAACTGTGTAGTGAGGAACGATTTATAAATAAGTTTTGATTTTCTTTAACGTGTATGATATTGGTGTATATATATACATTGACGGTGAAGTCATTATCTTATGGTCTATAAAGCTAGGCTTACATGTATCCTGTTGTCCTAATCCTAGAATTAGTCTGAGAGATTTCTTTTGCCATATGAATGCATTTTTCGAGGTAGCACAATTACCCCAAAGCCTAACCCCATACAGTATATGTGGATGAAAGAAGGCATAGTAAGATGTTATTAACATATCTCGACTAACACATTTCTTTAGTTTCCCTAGAAGATACCAGATTCTAGCAAGCTTTTTACAAACATAAAGTATGTGTGTTTCCCATGTTAGTCTGTTGTCTAAATGTAATCCTAAGAGATTTACTGAATTACTGTGGTTGTCATTATGTTGCAATGTAAATAATATATTTTCAGTTTTAGACATATTTAGACATAGATTGTTTAAGGTGAACCAGACTTTTGCACTTTCTAGGGATAGTTGCATTTGTTGCTTTACTGTATTGATATTATTGCTTTTGCTCAGTAAGTTAGTGTCATCTGCGTATAACATAGTAGTGCAACGTAAGTTATGGCTTAAGTCATTTATATAAATTAAAAATAAGAAAGGACCCAGCACCGATCCTTGGAGTACTCCTGCTATCATTGGAGCTAGCTCCGAGTTTTTGTAGTTCACAACTACCATCTGCTGTCTTTGGCTAAGATAGGATGCTAGCAAATTTAGTTCATGGCCATTTATTCCATGATAATTGAGCTTACTAATCAAAATATTATGTGAAATACAATCAAAAGCTTTGGTTAAATCTATCAAGGTAGCACCAGTTGTCTTTTTTTTTTTTTTTCCAAAGTTATTTATAATTTCATTGATCACATATTCAACTGCTTTTTTCAGTAGACAGTCCTTTTCTAAATCCGAATTGTTTGGGGTATAATAGGTTGTTGGCTGTAAAATAGATATCAAGTTGGTTGAGAATACAGGATTCTACCACTTTGCTTATTATGGTACTATTGTTATAGGACAATAGTTTGATGGTGACGTATTATCACCTTTCTTAAACACAGGTATAACTTTTGAGATCTTTAGGCTGGTAGGAAATTCTCCCTGTATTTCTGGGGGATGTCGAAATTGAATACTTTGTTCCTATTTTTTGAAATGAAGATTTGTTCCCAAGTGGATAGTTCTTATTTTCCTGATGTATGTTTTAGTAGTTCAGTCCAGAACCAAAACTACTAAAACATACATCAGGAAAACAAGAACTATCCATATGGGAACAAATCTTCATTTCAAAAAATAGGAACAAAGTATTCAATTTCGACATCCCCCAGAAAGATTTGTTCAGCAAGTTCCTTGAACCGCCACCAGAGGAGACCTATGACAAAATATCGTCAACTGCACCAATGAGAACCAGTCGATAGCCGGTTGAGGATAGAGACAAAGTCTCTGAAACATGTTCCGGAAAAATTTAAAAGTAAGTGTTGTTTAGTGTCATTAATTGACTCCCTTTAAATTTAAATAATTTGTGTTTGAAAAAACAGGCGTCTTCATTCCTAACATGGGTACTTATTGAACCACTTTAGTAAAATGTATGGAATCACTTTTCCTTCATCAGACAAAGCAATGGAACATTATTAAAATCTGGTTTCTGAAGTGGCTCTAGAAGAGCAGCATCAATGTTCTCAAATATGTTTAATTGAATCTAAAAAGTACTAATGTTATAGGATAATATTTTTAAAAACAATAAAATTATTAACATTTTTCAAAATTAATCATTGCTAGATTCTCTAAAATTGACAGTACTGCTATCAGATTACAGGAAAAAATATGATGTATTACCTCATCTGGTGCTTGTTTGAGCCTTGTGACTGCATATCTCCTTACAGCTGGATGGGTAAAGTTGGAGCTTAGCAATTCAAGTGCATCCTCCACATCCATGGGGGCCCATTGTTGTAGCATATCAAGAGCCTGTCTTGCTTCTCCTCCAAGCTTCCAATTTACACATTTCAAGAATTTGGTAAGTGCCTGCAAATTATTAGATACTGATGATGTCCATTTTCATATATAGTTCTTGTATGAAATAAGCTTGTTATAATTTTATTACTTATAGTAGTTGGAAGGCATATAAAAACAATCCTTTAAGGGAAGATTAAAGTCCTATTCTACAATGTTAAACACAATCAATTTATGATCCATTTTCTCAGAAAATATTTAAGATTTTAAATTGAACTTTTTAGATATAGGATGAATAAGATATAGATGAATTCCTAGTAAGTTCATTGATTTACTTTTATTCTATGAGTCTGTTTAAAGAGAATGATAGGATTTCTTGGAGAAACTTTCTTTTGTACAATGTGAGAATATTTTCTAAGTACAAAGGTGCACGTATACGTATACACATGCACAAGCAAACAACCGGTTCTCGTGTTACAGCCAACATGAGAAAGATATGTAAAACTTGTAGCCAACCTCTGCAAAAATACCCCAGACATAGGTGACACAGTTCATGTGCAAAGGAACATAGTTTGAGCAGGCTAAGTTATTGCCCAGTTGAATTTTGTTACTCATGCACTACTTTGCACATAAACAATCCTACAACATGACAATAATGGAATGCTCTGTAGGAAATACATGTATGAACTCACGGACTGTTTGGCTAATGCAGCGAAGTGCGCATGTCAAATGACACCAAGGGGGAAACTTCGCGGTCCCAGCCACGTCGTTCAAATCGACAAATGCAAAATAGGACGACATAAGTTTCATCATGGGTACATCGTAGAGGACAACTGGATCCTAGGGATCAACATGGGGACAAATGAGGTGCGGATGACGATATGCCCCAACAACAGAAGGGATACAAATATGCTCTACAGTGTAACTGCAGAGCACACACGGGTTGATGGCTGGAGGGTTTACTGCACACCTAGGAGTGAATCACTCAGTGCACTTTGTCGACCCAGTGACAAATATGCACACAAACGACATAGTCACACTGGCGAGGACTACAACTAGATGCAATTTAGGTACTACTTTGTGTTAGTCTACTAGATAGTGTAATTTAGGAACAAGTAAGACTGTTGGCAGCATTGCATTCAATGGAAAAACAAGGATAGTTTGGCTGCACTGAATTCTTCAATATGGCTACATTATGCAGTAAGTAAACAAACAATAAGGATAAAAGAATGCCCTCCAACACGAAATTGCACTAAAAAGCAAATAAATTATATTAAAAATCATGGTTGTATACAAAAACATGGACTTGGACGCATATAAGTAAGAGGAGCCAATTTCTTTTCTCAATTATACATCTTTTACTTGAAATTTATCAGAAATTTTATTTTTTTAATTAACCCAGCACATTATTAACACTAGATAGATCTGCAACAGCACAGAGGTTGTTTTTATCATCCTAAAATTTAATTAAGCTGTTTGAAGTAAAGTTTATTCCAGACTTGTAGGCCATGGCTTAAAAGTAGGAATCTCTCTGACGTTTCACTCAAAACTGTTGAGCATCATCAGAGGACCCAAGAAGAATGAAAGGCAGTGAGTCTGACTCCTTTATATATACCCGAGGCATACCACCTTATCATTGATTGGCTGGATTTGCAGGCTGGGCCAAATGGAAAAATCACCAGTAGCAGAACATGCCCTTCAAAGGGGCCATGACATTTACTTCAAAGACATGGAGTTTATCAGCTCCTAAGAGAGATTGCATACTAGATTTTACCATGTGCCGGCCGGCACAGGCCGCACACTTCACACCTAATGCTGGTTCAACTGGTAGATGTTGGTTTGGGCCTACAACACTTACAGGCGTAACAGAGGCCCAGGTAGTGGGAACGGCAGACAATGAACTGACTCATAGTTGCCCCATTTAATAATTCAAACTTTAATTCAATACTGTAAACTTTTACAAATAACAAAATATTCAACAGTAAGTGCCCCCTTAAAGCAGCACAGGAAAACCAAAAGCATTACTATCATTAAGAAAGCTACTCTTGAGAACACAAACAATTTTGCTGAAAGAAGAATTTAACCAAGTTAACTAGGACCCCGGAAAACATTTAACTTTAACAGAAATGCAAGCAAGTGGTCACGTCTATAAGGCCAGGAAAAAAAATAGGCGGCAAAAAAAAAAAAAAAATAAAGACAGTAACTTCTGGTCCCAGAACTGACAGAATTTAGCCCGTTTCATATGCAAACAAAGCTCCCGAAAAGGGAATCAGAAAGAACACTAAGACAAAATTATTAAAGCCAGCAGGTGAGACTGGAGCACTTACCCTAGAGCTTAACTCGTCTGATGACAGACACGGACTGTCTTCGTGACTCGAAGCAGTACCATTAGGAAAACATTCAGAAATCTGCAGCGCTCAAAGAGCGAAGCAGCAGAAATCTAAAGCAATCCCATGCGTAAACAGCTTCGAATTGGGAAGACAAGGAAATGAGTGCCAGGGGAAAAAAGAAACGGCACAGCCATAAGGCAATAAAGATATATACGCATAAGGCCAATTTCAACGGTAAAGAAGAGATGAGTAGACTAGACAAAACATGGATACCATCACTAGAAAACCTGCAAATCCCCAAACCACCCACACCAATGAACAGCGAAGGAAAGGACCACATAGTTGGGAAAATTGTGCTTGGATGTCCACCATCCAATCAATGACAAGAGGGCTGCACATCTTGGGTATATATAACGAAGGCAGTCCCACTGACTTTCACTCTTTGTGGAGTCCTCTAATAATGCTCAACACAATTTTTAGCAAAACGTCAAGAAAGATTCCTACTTTTCTACCATGGCCTACAAGACCGGAAGAAACTTTACTTCAAATGGATGGTGGTCGTGAAAGTCTAGGCACATACATAATTAAGCCATCTTCAACTGTTTCTGAGAAAACAGGTCATCTATACCAGAAAATGTCAGTTGCTGAAAAAGTTGAAGTAAAATGAAAAAGAAATTCAAAGGTAATTAAGGTAATTAAGTCAGCTTCCTTACTTATCCGTAATGTATATTTGTAACATAAATATAAAATAAATAAAAACTTCCTCTAATAGTGGGCTAAAGTTTATCTCTCTAACCCAAAGTGTGTATGAATTATGATTTTTTTCTATGAAGTGCTGTAGAGTTCAAAATAGAAAATAAGCAGTGGCATTTCTAAACATACACCTAAAATAGATATATTGTGCTCACAATAAAATATGCATCAAATTAAAGAGGAAATTCTATTTTTTAAGACTGAACTAAAAACTAAACTCAACCTTTTTTGGCAATATTGGCTATTTAGTCTCCTGCTAAATCACAGTGAGATTTTGAAAAGTATAATGAAAAACTTATGAGCAGTTATATCTTTCATCACTTTTTAGAAAAAATCTTGGAAAAGAGGAAACATTCAGCCACTGGTGTTACACCTTCCAGTTAAGAGAAGACGTGTGGGTTATGTTGTCTTACAACAGAACTTAAGAGAGTTTTGAAAGGCAATAGGTCTAAATTACAGAATGATATTAATTTTAAAAAAAATTACATCCTCCAATGTTAAGTCATATCAGACAATGAATGAAATGGGTGAAATGATGCTCAATTGAGCCCAGAACCCACAGAGCATAGAGTTACCTAACATTCTTCTTTCAGTATAAGAGAAACCCCAGAAAAACCTCATTCAATTAACTTAACCTGACCAAGATTCGAACTCGAGAGCTCTTGAACATGAGGCAGACATGCCACCATCTATGTTACCGAGGTTGGCAAGCTTTTGTTAGTGGTAGTTAATTCTCAAGGCAGTTCTTGGTGTATTTACAGTTCAACTGAAAGTTTGAACAAAGGAACAACAGAAAAAACGTTTTTGAACTTAAAACGTTCACTTACACACATTTAAAATAAGAAAAACAAAATTATTGTATATTTTAGCTGCAAATTTAAAAATAATAAAAAAGACCCTAATGTGTTAATTCTTTTGAGTTTTTCAGACAACTCACAATGGAAAACTTAAGTTTAAGTGTTGCTCTTTCTGATGTAACTTTTTGCCAGAGATGTAAATTTGTGAAATTCCATTAGCCAAGATGATAGTGAAATAATCCTGCAGGCCGAAGGTGAGAGAGTTGATATAAATGAACAAGAACTTCTATTAGTATCTTGTAATTAAATGCACCATTAACCAAGCCATCACATTTAAAAGTAAAAGTATGAGGCTACATGGTGCAACTTGTTGATTACAGGTGGACTGCAAACAAAATGCAGTCGGTGTGCACTTGCACAAGGAGAGCCTTCTCCCCTTCTCGGCATCCAAGCATCACGTGACTCCCACCCCTCCCTTCCTGCATGCGACAGAGCGCAAACCACACAAAACGAGTGTATTTTAATACTGTTTTGATTTTCAAACTTAACAGAAAATAATTACCTCAGACATGACCTCACAATCGATTAAAAAATAGATAGAATCATAGTTTCTTTAAACCCTGAGGAACGATGTAGTGATTCGGCAGAAAATGCAAAGAGTGAATGTAACAGTGAATGAAACATGGCCAGTGCAGCCCGCACGATGGAGGAGAGACAATCTAAAATGACGGTAGAGGGGGAAAGCTAGAGGACTCCAGTGTTGGTAAGCCATGTCAACAGCATTTTGTTTATGGACTAGTTATAGCAGTCTGCTTCTAATGGAATCCAATAAACTATTCTAGCACCCTAGAAAAGCCATTTAAGTAATGTTGGCCATGCGTTGAATTCAGATCTTTGCTGGTGCAGAAAAACAAAAATTACAGGAAAGTGAGTTCACTGTACCATATACAAACATTACCTCTCAAAATCTAAACCTCCTTAATTATAAATATTCTATTTGGTATTTCAAAGGCCTGAATAATTGGGCTGCACTATTTGAGAGGCTTGTACCATAGTAAAGTATAAAACTCATGTGGAATTATTACTCACATTAAACCGTTTTAAGCTTTGTATACAATATGTATATATACAGTTTAAAAAGTGCATTTTAATTATGATGCAATTCCGTACTGCATTAAAATTTAAATTGAATTTAAAGGGAGTCGATTAATGACACTAAACAACACTTACCTTTAAATTTTCCTGGAACATGTTTGAGAGACTACTTGCCTCCATTGTCAACCAGACATCGACTGGTTCTCAGAGGTGTAGCTGGCGATATTTTGTCATAGGTCTCCTCTGGTAGCAGTTCGAGAAACTTGCTGAACAAATATTTCTGGGGGATGTCGAAGTAAATACTTTGTTCCTATTTTTTGAAATGATTTGTTCCCATATGTACAGTTCTTGTTTTCGTGATGTATGTTTTAGTAGATTTGGTTTTGGATTTATGTTGTGGCTTTTTCCCCAAAAATATGTGGCAACTGCAAATGTTCAGCAAGTTTCTCGAACTGCTACCAGAGGAGACCTATGAAAAAATATCGCCTGAGAACCAGTCAATATCCAGTTGACGATGGAGGCAAATAGTCTCTGAAACATGTTCCTGGAAATTTAAAAGTAAGTGTTGTTTAGTGTCATTAATCGACTCCCTTTAAATTTAATTTATTACAACAACACTTTTCAACACTTCCAAGAAAGGAATTATATAATCACTAAACCTCACTTATCTTTTACCTTTTATATATCTAGAGTTTGCTTCAGCAAAGTCCCAAGGGAATGAAACACAGGGAGAGTTAAGACACTGTTCCAATATCCTGCCTGGTAGTTGTTTATGACACTCTGGTTAATTCAGTTACAGCCCATTCAAAAACATTTTGATGCCTTCTATTTTTGTCAGTTAATCTCTTGGTTTTAGTATAATGACGAATAGGGTGCATGCTTTTTTTAACAATTCTACTTCATAAGTAGCATGCATTCTCCATCACACACATTCACTGTCTTGTCATAGATAACTTCTTTTCTTCTTTTATTTTCCTATTTTTAAATTACAGACTTCTAAAACTGAGTTTACTCAAAAATATGCATTTTATTGAAATACAGCAAAGAAAGTAGTTGTTTATTCAATTTTCTATGAATATGAAATTGATATCTTTAAATTAAAAACCTTTAATCAACAGAGATCCACTAAGTTAATGATACATTTTTTCAATAAATTTTTTTTTTCTAGAAAACTATAAGCTTTTCAGCATTTTGATATTAAATTTTGTTATTTTAATAAGGTGAATTCACTCTTAAAGAGTACAGGATTATTTCACTTCTACTTTACACTCCTTAATTCTACATCCTTTTGTTTATCCTGTTCCGTTCCCTGTGTTAATTGTTTTCCTCTACTATAAGCCTCTGTGTCTGTTAAATCAGTAGAAGTATGCACTTAGGATCATTAACACAAAACAGTTAAATTTATGGTTTTCTCATCTTGCTGCATGTGGACTTTTATTCTAGTTCACTGCTTCATAAATGTTATTTATAATAATTATTTTTTCCTATTGTAAGCCTGTGTTTTAACATCCCTAGCTAATATCTACAAATATAATAATTTGTAACTTAAAACTTCACTTATCTTATAAGAAAAGGTGATAACCCTTTGTTTTAACCCTTTTTCACATAAATTTGCTGTTTTCAATAGTTTGATTTACAGATTAATAAATATAACCCTGAATAAAGATGAATTTAATAAAGAATATAAACATATTATTAATACTGCTTTAATTAATGGTTTTAATAAAGATTTTATACATAAAAAATTGAAAAATTTAAATATTAAAAAACTGTTAATATTTTTACCCTTAGAAAAATAAGCGATTATAATTTTAAAAAATTTACTTACCATGCTTGGGTTAATAAACATTTTCAAAATTTTTTAAAGAGTTTGGTATAACTTTAGTTCCTCAAAATAAATATAGTATTAAGAATTTATTACATTTCTCTAAAAAAGATAAAATTCCTAATAAAAAATATGGTATTTATCAGTTTAATTGTTTCAATTGTGATAAAGTTTATATTGTAAAGACAAAACGTAATTTAGAAACCACAACGAAAGGACATTTTCATAACACTAAGTATAAACAGACTGATAAATCAGCCGTAGCACATCATTTTTGGTCATTTAACCATGAAATAAATCCAGAAGTTAAATTATTAAAACAATTAAATGGTCCGATAGATTTAATGGTTTGTGAAAAGATATTTATTTAAAAAACAAGCATCGCATAATGAATTTTGAAATACCGGCAGTCGATTCTGTTTTTAAATTTGTTTTATTTTCAGATTTTGGTAGTACTAACAAGAACATATCAACATCTAGCGTTTGTAACGATGACGACAGCTTTGTTGTTTCAGGCTGAAGATATGTAAAAGTTTTACATGAAATCGCAATCCTGGACAATTTATAGGAAAAATATCACGTTTTCTTATAAGATAAGTTGTTACAAATTGTTGTATTTGCAGATACTTGTTTGCTTCACTGTTAATAGCTTCATACTTTACGTATTTATCTCTAGCTAATATTATAGATGTAATAAACACTTCATGGTTTCATTAAAGTCATTATTAATATTTATTTATATTTCATATTTGCCCTTATAAACTATATCTCTACCCAGTGTAGTATGGTTCAGTGCATGGAATCATGCTGATTTAAAGCACAGGGTTTATGTTGGTATGGAAATCCTCAACCACCTTTGCCATGTCCAGCCTCCACCCCTTACCTGCTTCTAGCACTCCACTTAATGTTTGTGCTATTATCCCCCCCCCCCCCTCCCTTTCCCTTGCTCTTGAGCTTGAAACCAACTCGTGTTCGTAGACTACAATTTGAATGCCAGACTTAAGAAATATATGACAGGCTCATCCAGGGGCTGGTATAGACAGTTGTGGCCATTCAGGTGAAATATTTCCATACTCCTCCCCTTTCGTTGCTCACCTAGGCCTGACCTTTGTTCATAGGCTAGTGCATGTGTGTCAGATTTGAATTCAAACCATTAAGAGATTGGCTCACCCAGGTCTGATGTGGAACACAGATGATAAGAAGATTCTGCCAACATTACATAAATAAAAACACTAAGAAAACAAAAAGCACTAATATGTTTCCATGCACTTAACAGAATGTATACAGTTTTGCTGATTAGTATTAACTAACATTAAATAAAACTTACAGAACATATTTGTAGCAATATACTTTGACATATTAGTATGTTTCTACTATAGTGGAGATTTTATTAGAAATGTATCTTCTTAATATGCAACAAATAACTTACCTATATCTGAACATAACCTAAATAATTTTTTACTTCTTTTTAAATATATGCACCTTTGGTATAGTTGTATTTAACTTATAACTTGTTATAAATTCTTTGAAATTGTGTATACTACGATTGAATGCCATATTTTGTAGAATTTGACCTTTATAATTGAATATTATTTTATTATGTCAAACTATGGTTATGGATTTTGAAATTTATTTTATATTTAATATTCAAGTTCATTTTTATTTTATTTACATAAGTGTTTGACAGATATAGTCTGTAACCTTTTCAGTTACTTTTAACTACAAGAGGTGCTGTTACGCAAATTGGATTGATATCGGATAAATGTGTATCGCAGGTTATCTTTGGTAGAAACTTCAAAACTTCATTACTGGTGCTTTGTATTTCATTATATATAATCTTTTCCCTAGTTATTGTTACATTTCTGAATTAATTGTGTATATTTTAAAATTCTTGAGATATCTTTATAAAACATTATCTTGTACAAACACTGACTTGTCCTTATTGGATGTGACTTGTTAATTTACAAGTATAGTCAATTGCACTGTAAATTCACAATTTGACGTGTCTTATATCATAGTACTCATGTACAATGTATGATTTATAAGATGAATAAATTATCTATCTATCTAGTTCTTTTTCAAGTTCTTTGACTCATTGTACAGATTTTATAAGCACACACTTATTTTCTATGTTGTGATAAGTTTGGGGGATCCTCAGCCCAAATCTATGTAAAAGGGGGAAAGAGGTTTATCAAGAAGCTGCAAATGGAAACATTGCGAGTATTACGCCTATATCCTTTTTATGGATACTGATTGCATTGCTGAAACTCTCTTACCCAACCTCTACCTGTATGTTATGGGAAAAAGTGAGCTGCTCCTACTAATTTTCAATTTGTTTGCTACAACATGAATTTCTACAAGATCCCTACATTCCTTTTATTTTGTACTAAACAGATCCTGTTTCATTATTCAAATTCATACTGAATATTTTGAATTTCTTGATGACATTTCTCTAATCTGGTAGACCTGTGTGCCTTTTTATGCTGTATTTATTTTATGAAGCTAAAATCATGTTGTAATGCATAAAGATATATTGTAAGAACTAGGGCATGTATTCCAGTGTGGTAAAACACACGGTCTTGCTTCCTAAGCCATTGACGCACAGACCATTTCACAGCCTCATCTTCAAAATGAATCCCACGATGAGCTTCCTTTAGTGGCCCGAACAGATGGAAGTCTGATGGTGCCAGGTCAGGACTGTATGGGGGGTGAGATAAGACTTGCCATCCCAATTTCTCAATTTCTGCAGTGGTTTAACAGCTGGTGTGTGGTCTTGCATTGTCATGCAAAAGAACATCTGCCATAGTTTTTGTTAGGCGAACTCGACGAAGATGTACTTTCAGCTTTTTGAGAATTCTGACATACTGGACAGAATTTATTGTGCATTCCTGCTCCAAAAGATCAATCATAAGCACACCCTCTGCATCCCAAAACACTGTCGCCTTAACTTTCCCTGCCGACCCCTGAGTTTTGAATATTTTTTCTTTGGTGACGTTGCCTGCCTCTTTGATTCAGGTTCAAAAAAATGAACCCAAGTTTCATCTCCAGTAACAATTTTTTCCAGAAACTCCTCTCCCTCCAAATTGAAGTCCTTATTTCTTTGTTTTGGGTGGTTAACATTCTTGGTACCCAACGTGAACAAACTTTTGAGTAACCCAGATGTTGAATAATCGTCATCACACTGCCTTTACTGAGGGAGGAATGTGACAATTCACCTGTTGTTACCCGGTGATCACCACGAATGATGTCATCGACTCGCTGAATGTTGCATGGAGTCACTGCAGTCACCGGCCTGCCGCTTCGCTTTCCATCTGCAAATGGTGTTTGCCCTTCAGCTTCGTTACAGCAACAAACCCATTGTCTAACAGTGCTGACATCCACCGTTGCATCACCATACACATTTTTTAGCCTTTCGTGAAAGCGACCTGTTGACTTAGGAAATTACTACTGCATGGGATTGGAGAAGAAGGTTTGAGGAATTGCGCCAAATTCAAAGTTTTTACATAACTTATTTAAGGAAAAAAAAAAAAAAAAAAAATAGGAGGCATTACTTTTTGACCCACCCTCGTATATTTGACTCATTATGCAAACTATAATCTGCTGGCCTTAGAAAGAAAACTGATGCAAATAAAAAAGTGGCCAAAATTCTGGTTTGCTATTTGTATTACTGCAACCTGGCTGAAGCATATGCCCTACCTGAAGACATACTTCAGACCTGAAGACATATATGTATAGAAGAAAATTATATGTGGTCCTTGTCAATTACTCAAAAGCCTTTGATATGGTCTACCAAAAGATCCTGATAGATAAATTAGAGGAGCTGGTGGGCAGAACAAGTACGACCATACTCATCAAACATCCTGGCAGAGAACTATATCCAAATAGATGACGGAATGGGAAAATCGGATTGGTTAGCACAAACTAATGGTGTCTTCCAAGGAGAGTTGCTAAGCCCTATACTGTTCAGTGCCCTTACGTATGATATTGCGAGTGAAATAACTGGAGTAAAGATAAAGGAATGTTTGTAAACTAAAAACAAACATACAGCATGAAAAAAAAATCTGCTACAGCAACGCTTAATTATGAAAAACACAAACAGTGATGTCAAGAAGTTTGAAAAAATCTTTCATTCAGGAAATCAGAATGCGCAAATATATGGGAGAGGGGGGGAAACAAGTTAGGCTTTTGGATAGTAATAAGGACTAGAGTAGAGAATATAGAAAAACAGAAAATATTTCAAAGTATAAAAGAAAAGAAAAGCTTCCTGGTTAAGTTAAAAGAAGAAGGGAACAGAGAGAAACACCTAGACATATATAGTAAAAAAAAAAAGGGAGAGAAGTATAACGCAGGAATAAGTTAAAATATGCAGGAACAGAATAAACAAATTTATATTCTTTGTGTGGAGGAATGGAAAATGATTTACATAAGAATACAAGGAAATTAAAAGCTTGGAGAAAACAGTTTTTAAATAGAAATAGAAAAATATCAGTTCAAAAGTTTTAACAAACATAAAATAAGTAGAAAAAAATTAAGGTGCTATAAATGCTTAGGTAATTTATTGGTAAAGGAAAATGGGTAACATTTAAAGGAAAAAGTAACTCAAGAAAAAAAAAAAAAAAAAAAAAAAAAACAGAACAAGATATACGCTCACAACATTATATTTGACAATGTCAGAAGATTGTACAAGTATTGACAGTAACATGCCAGTAACTGCAGTACTAAACTGAGTTGTGAGCCAAGGCAGGAAAAAGTGAACCACAGTGTAAAAGTAAAACATGTAAAACATAAATTAATATTTTTAAGATAAATAAATTACTTTTTATGGTTTACTCACCTTCTTTTGGCTGCTGAGATAAAAGCGAAATTTCCATACCAGGTCCTGCTCTTCAGTTGTCAGCTGCTTGGTGGGAGGATAAGCCACAATGGTATTAAGCAGATCCCGAACACTAGCATTGGGCTTGACATCCTTGTCAGAGACGCCACTACGAAGACTTCTTGCAAGCTTGTGGTGTTTGCTCTCCACCAGATTCTCCTGGCAGTCACATATATCACACACTTTGTAGCACAAAAGATGCATGGGCACATGGTTAAAACATATCTCATTTGTCTCATTCCATTAATAAGTTATTCTCCTGAAATGTATTTCAAATTAGAACAACTAAAGCATAGCTTGTATGCATTCATTACACCTATTTGCTCAGCTGAAGATGTAAGAAATTCTAATAAAACTTTTTAATATTAAAAATATTACCTTTTTCTTGCTGTAAGGTTAAAACTTGGAATTTATTTAAATTTAAAATCATTGGAATTTGCATACAGTGAAACAAATATATAAATTATGAAAAATAAAACAATGCTGAACACTCAGTCATAGCTTCACAGGTGATCAGCCATGTCAGTGTTAAAAATGTCAAGCATTCAGCCATTCTAAACTCCATGGCTTTCCTCAGGAACTGAATGAAAATGCCAAGAGCCAAGAGCAGGTTGCTTGGGTTCTCCCGGGTGGAGGGTAATATTCCACAGTATGTATCCACTGTGCAGATTTACCCGTGCGGTTTAATAGGTAATGTTGTTTTGCACTAGCTTCTATGTCAATGTAAAATGACAGCGAGGGTGGTCTCTACTGGTGCTTCTGGTACCGGAGTTTACCTCCGATGAAGGGGGACAGTGCCCGAATCCGCCTCACTTAGGACAGTCACTAGCGATCCGTCAAGTAGAGGAGGAACTAGAAGCGAGAAGCCTGACGGGATTTGGTGTTAGGATATTAGGGTGTGTCCAGGTCGGCCGCACACCCTTGGGCACTGCTGCAGGTGTCACCCTTCCAGCTGCAACCAAGTGTGGTGCGGCGTAGCATGGCAGTGTCTGTGAAATGAAAAACCTGGCCGATTGTCCCAATATATACCCTTCTCACGTGGGTACGGCTTGTGACACACCAGCCAATGACTGCATAGCAGTGTACCATTGGTGAACCTGGTTCACAGGAAGGATGACCTCACATTTTGCATTTTTTGTGCGGTTCGTATCTGCTTGGGTATTCTCCCATCTTGAGTTCTCTGTGCAGTCTGCCATCTGTGAAACTTTGATTAATAACACTTGCATTTTGAACACTCCTATTCTTCACTTACCAAATCAGTGGCAAGAGGTGTTTAAAAGATATATTGACCCATTTGGTGCGTGGCTATGAATTTTAAGCCCAAACTCTCGTCTATTGGAATTTCAAAGTTCATAACTTCATGGTCAAAACCTTTAGTATATGTTCTTTCCCAAAAGTTCACCTCTACAGAGTTATGCTACTCACGAACTTCAAGAAGAAAAAACCACTCAAGTAAATTACTATAAGAATTCTCAATAAGGACAAACCTAGGTTTAAGAGATTCTCGTACCACTCCAACTAAAAGGATCTGTAAACAGTTCAGTACTGTCCTAGTTTAAAAAAAAATCATAAAATTGCATCACAAAAGAAACCACAATGTATAAAATAGATGCCCGCCTCGGTAGAGTAGATGGTAGCATATCTGCCTTGTGTTCAAGAGGTCCTAAGTTTAAATCTCAGTTAGGGTAATTTACCTGGATAAGGTTTTTTCCGGGGTTTTCCCTTATCCTGATAGACGAATGTCAGGTAACTCTAAGCTCCATGGACCCAGGAATCATTTGAGCATCACTTCACCCATTTCATTCATCGTCCGATATGACTTGAACGTTGAAGGACGTAAATTATATATATATATATATATATATATATATATATATATATATATATATATATATATATAAAATATATAAAATAGACTGTTTAGCATACACAAAACATGTATCAGAAAAACCAAGAACATAATCAGTAAACTAAAAGACCACTTTAGAAATATTAAATACAAACAGATGAATCAGTTGTAGCAAATCATTTCTGGCAAAAACCACAGTATAGAACAGCCAAGCTGGTAAAATCATAACCTCACAGAACTGAGCTTATGGGAAAACTTATATAAAAAGTTTCAGTTATCAGATTATGAAGTTCAAAATTCGAATAGACAATACTTTGATCTTAAATTCACCAACCCACACTAGATGACATTACAATTACCAATAGAAGAAAACTCCTAAGAAATCACCAGCAGCCAAAAATGTAGATAATATTGAAACAATATTTTCCATAATTTAGAACTGACTGCTTAGGGCATAAACTTTTATTCATATTAATTAATGAAAATTAATAATTTCTTCACACTAGCCGTATACAGGCTAACATTTTGGATTGATAAGAGTCGACATGAAAAATTTAATGCCACGGACAGGATTTGAAATACGGATCTACTGGTTTCCATCCAGTCACTCTTACCCATTAAGCTACCATGGCCAATTTGCCATCATGACATTAATTTCTGCAATTGACTCATATTTTCCCGGTAATCAACTAGGGGCTCTCGCATCCGAGATACACCGTTTGTGGCAACTTACTATTGTAAGTACTTAAGTCCCAGGCTTCATTATTTAACTCTTATTTAAATTAATTAATGAAAATTAATCATTTCTTCATACTAACCATATACAGAATAAATGTCAGGTCTAATGTCATGACAGCAAATTGGCTATGGTAGCTCAATGCGTAAGAGCGACTGGACGGAAACCAGTAGATCCGTGGTTCAAATTCTGGCTGTGGCATTGAATTTTTCATGTCGACTATCAATTTTATTCATTTACTTCCCATTCCCTAAAGCCTTGTTGTAATTTTGACTTATCATAAAGTTCAAATGTGAAGTACGCAGAAAAAAAAATAATGCCTTTGGTTTACTAATACGATAATGCAAAGCATGACCTATGTACCATCTTATGGAGTTGATCTTAACAGTTTATAAAGGCTGTTTCCTATTGCACAGTGTATATATGATTTGCATACATGCGTCCAATCTATAAAAGCAGTTCAAAGGAAAGGGATGAAACATTAATTGAAGAAAAGCCTTAAGAAACATTTGCTGCAGACTAAGAACTGAGGTTAAGGAGGCCTTCAATTCATTCAACATTCTTAACAACAGATACATGAGAAGCATATAATACCATATTGTTTCCTTTTGATACTTTGTATTACACTTTCCACTCAAAACAAAAATTAAATGCATAAAAAATGCTTTCAAAAAAGAAGTTAAAACATGAAGATAAAGTAAACAAATCATAATAGATAAATGTATGATACACTATGATTATAAATATTAGATTACTTTGAATTTTACATCACAAAGCAAGCCCCAAAATATGTTACATCACCTGCTAAACATAATCCTTGTTAAAACCATGCTATTCATTTGCTTTCACTTAATATGTTCACTAATGTAAATAAGCCATTAGAGCACACAAAACAGATATGCAAAACTATCCTTTCCATGGAAATAACTATGATTTTCACTTTAAAGTGCATATCTTAACCAACACACTTGTGTTATTCTTTAAAGAAAGGGTTGTGCAGGGTTATGAACATGCACAGGTTTTAAGCTTCTTACATGGGATCAGGAAGCCAATGAAATCCTTAAGGAAACCCAGCAATCAATAATTGCCTGAAGAAACCGTGATAACAAGTGATGCTTTACTTATGTAAATGAATAAAAGCTCAACAATATAGAAAAAGTAATTAGCAAAAATGAAAATTTTTAAAATTATATATATGAGCTTACATAAGGAACAATAAAATAAAACTAAAATTAAATCTCTTTTAAAAAATGCTCGGACATACCAAATTTAATATCTGGAACACAACATTTTGGAAAAAAGCAAAATCGTTAGTTATTATTGTATAGAGTGTGATGTCTTCTAAAACAATTCTAAATAGCAACTATTTTTTCTTTCATTTGTTCTTTAAAGCTAGTTATGTTATTAGATTGCATAAATAACTTCACTTCTTTCATACAAGAAGTTTGGTTTAATTTTTGTTTTTTAGAAAAAAATTTCTGAAAATTATGCAGAGAAAATTCTAATTATTTAATAAGGTATTAGTGCTCTTCATGTACAATCTCACTGTTATGTTGAAGCCTGAATTCTTGTTGAACACTCCCAGTTGGCTGGCATATATCTCTGCATTCTTTTCGATCTTCATTTTTTACTTTTCTATATTGGCAGACATAACAAAGGCTCTACATTTAAAATATTCCCATAAAAGGGAGTCAACTAGAGATATCTATTGCTCTCTCTAGTAATCCCATAGTAATCCTTCCTGAGGATTCCTATGACAACCACACCTTTTTGTGCCCAGCTCAGTAGCTTGATGGTGGCATGTCTGCCTCACGTTCAAGAGATCCTGAGTTCGAATCTTAGTCAGGGTGAGTAACTTGGATAAGGTTTTTTTCCAGGGTTCTCCCTTACCCTGAAAGATGAATGGCCGTCGATATGACCACTGTAGTTAAAGGCGGGATATAAATGTGCTTGAAAAAGATCATGTAAATATTGAATTGCAATAATAAACATCAGTGAAAAAAAAAAAAACAGTCTCAGTCTTTGTTGATCATCCTTTGTAAATGTGGAATTTGTTTCAAAAATGCTTAAGTGTATCAAGGCATTGTTAAAATTATTTTTTACTTCTGAAAAATCTCTCAAACAAGTTTTTAAATTACCACATTAAACAATATTCATATTTATATCTTGAATTTTCTGGGAACAAGATGTGCAGTCTCCCCCACACCCGCGTTTATCCTCCTCATGGGAGGGGAACTTACGTTACTCAGGATACAAAGGTGCCTTTCTAGGTGCAGACCAACTCTGAATTAGAGCAGTCAGGATGGGTAATCAGCACAATGAGAGTATTTTCAGATTTATTTATTTATGAGGGTAAGAAAGATATGAAATGAATGAAAGAAAGGATGACAATGGAACAACTGGTTAAATGGAGTGAGAACTGAGAGAAAACCTATCCAGATTCCACTTTGTCCTACACAAATCCAACCACTCTGAATACATTTTGCATAATTTTGTCTAACTAGTGATAACAAAACTTTCTACAAGAGCTGCAGCTGATAAATGAATGCTTAATGAAATATAAAATTTATGACAAACAGCTTTTCTTGGTCAAAATTTTATTGTAACATAATGTGAATCACAGAAAGGGATTATGTGAGGATGTAAATAGTAGTCAAAGTGGTGCAAGTGTGATGTATTGGATTTTTCCTGCAATGTCTGCTATATGTGTGCATTTATTTTACATGTAGTTCTAGTTTTTGGAATATTAACAGTTTTCTGCAATAATCTGATAAGCAAGGCATATAACTGTGAAAAAATGACCCCAAAAATTTGTATCATATTATTTAATAACTCTTTTTTTCCTTTTTTTGTGGTAATTTACGTCCTCCAACATTAAGTCATATCGGACGATGAATGGAATGGGTGAAATGATGCTCAAATAAGCCCAGGGTCCATAGAGCTTAGAGTTACCCGACATTCGTCTTTCAGGATAAGGGAAGAACCTGGAAAAAACCTTATTCAGGTAACTCACCCTGACCTAGATTGCCCGCCTCAGTAGCGTGGTGGTAGCGTGTCTGCCTCACGTTCAAGAGGTCCCGAGTTCGAATCTCGGTCAGGGTGAGTTACCTGGATAAGGTTTCTTCCAGGGTTTTCCCTTATCCTTCAAGACGAATGTTGGGTAACTGTAAGCTCCATGGACCCTGGACTCATTTGAGCATCATTTCACCATCATTTCAGTCACCGTCCGATATGACTTAATGTTGGAGGATGTAAATTGGAAAAAAAAAAAAAAAAAAAAAAAAAAAAAAAAAACTGGCCGAGCTAAGTCTCTGTCACTTGTATTTTTATATTACTGAGTTAGTGTTAAAACCCAATTACAATTAGCTTTTTTTAAAAAAGTACTAGTCGACTATGATTGGAGAAGGGAGTTCACTTATAGAAAGGAGACTTGTGTTATTGACATAGTCAAGACTTGGAGTTAAAACTGAAGGGCAAAGAAATAGTACGACTAAGCAGTTGCACCATGAAAACACTACAATATTTACAAAAATAAATCATTATTTTGTTTTTTAATAATGTTTGACTTTGTCAGGAACATATCAAAACACCACTATTTGCTGGAATTTTATCCCGCAGTTCTTTTATATGCTAATAAATTGGCTGACGTGGGGCTGTCACTTTTAAACACACTTAAAACCACTGATGCAAGTCATATTAAAAATTGCGACCTTGAATTAGTAGGCCAACCAAATGAGCCACCTGAACACACTAAATTTACAGGCTTAGTTCACCAGTAAATGCAACTCAGGACTGTGGATGTTTTCTTTATCTGACTGAACTTCTGATGACCCAGCCACTTTTATTCCTATTCTCACTGAATGCACTCATATATTGGTCAAACACGAGGTGCATTCAAGTTGTAACACCTAATTTTTTTTTAGGACTGGGACCAGGTAGGAACTTCTGGCTTTTTTTAAGATACACATGGACTCTTTGTGAATGCCTGACAGAGATGGCAGCACTGTACAGTGCATAGAACTCTAGTGGTAGTGATGGGAGTAAGGACTGTTTCTGATACTTAAAATGGCAATGTTTTCTTGCAAGAACAGCATTTAATCATTCGTTTTCTCCATTTTCGTGGTGTGACACCTACTGAAATTCATCGCCAGTTGAGTGAGGCATGTGGTGATGATACTATGGATGTGTCTAATATACGTTCCTGGGTGTGACAGTTCAATGAAGGCAGAACATCATGTGACAACAAACCAAGACAGTTACAGACATCACCTCCAAAATTGGCATTTCCGTGGGATCTGTGCTCACAATCCTGCATGAAGATCTGAAAATGCTCAATCAGCAATCCTCCAAAACAATGTTCTCCACTCACTGGATCATGTCGTCAGACCAGCTGGTGCGAGGCCGTGATTGTCTTGGTTTGGTGTCACACAATGTTCTGCCTTCATTGAACTGTCGCCCCAGGAACGCACATTAGACATATCCATGGTACCATCATTACATGCCTCACTCAACTGGTGATGAATTTCAATAGGTGTCACATCACAAGATGGAGAAAACGAATGATTACACATGGTTCTTACAATGAAAACGTCTCCATTTTAAGTTTTAAAACAGTCCAACTCTCGTGGCTGCCACTAGATTTCTATGCACTGTACATTGCTGCCATTTCTGTCACTCATTCACAAAGGGTCCACGTGTTTTTTAAAACAAAACAGGAGTTCCTATCTGGTCCCAGTCCTGAAAAAAAAATTAGGTGTTATAATTTGAATGCACCTTGTAGTACTCTAAATAGAATATTAAGCTTATTACTATGTGTTTTGTTTGTTTTATTGCTTCTTTATATTAAGTATTACAATATTAGTTTGACAATCTAAGTTTCAGTTCCATAAGAAAATTAATTTATACATTAGTTTAACCATCTTCTTTGTAATGTATATATAAAGGTTACACTGTACTATTCACATAAGTTATATGTTTCTGTTATGACTTGAAACCCTGCTTAATATATTAACTTACTTTAGTTAAATAAACATTAACATGCACCTGTGAAAACAACAAAAATATCACATATATTGTACACATTATGAAGGAACAAAACATGTGCTGTTTGCACATGAAGCGACTTATTATCTTGGCTTCTTGAACAGCAGTGCTGTAAATGCTCTGCTTTTATTGCCTTTTGTATACTGAAAGATATAAACCATTTCAATGAGCTATAAAACTCTTCGTGAAGAAATTTAATACACAGTAACCAGATATCTGTACAAAAAACAGTAAAATGATAATAGTATAGATAATAGTCATAAGTTTTTTCCTACAATTCCTTTCAATAATAATAGTTCATGTTATGCGTGATTGGAGGAATTTAGTAACAGTGATGTCAAAATTATTTGAAAAAACTATAGTAGTTTTTTGACACATCACTTACATTTTATAATATTATTGAGAGACTAGTTTCAGAAGCCGTTGCATCCATTTTCAACCTCTATTCAACTATTGTCTGCTCTTCTCTCTGGCGGTGGAACTACGAACTTCTTTGTCAAATTATCTATTGATCAGATTTCAAAGTTCAATATCGGTTCTTATTTTTCCATATGAATATGTTCTCCCATGTTGCCAGCTTAGTTTGGCTTATTTTTTTCAGTAATTTTGGATATGGCTCAATGTTATGGTTTTTGTTCCAAAATGAACAGCAGTACCATTTCATTTTTCAGTTCCAACATTCAATTGAAAACTCCCTGGGAAGCCAGTACAACCAGCATCCCAAGTTTGGAGACTGGAGACCGTCCTACCAGAAGAGGAAGTTTTACCAAGAACATATCATCTTGCCATGCACCGCTGACACTTCTACCCTGAAAGAGACCACCAGATGAAAGATGATATGAAATGATAATGGAGATGAAATGGAGAGACAAGAAATTTGGGAGATGTAATTAACCTACCCAGCATTCGCTCACTAATCCAGGAATCACCTCACATGTTTTGGCCATTTGAGTCTGTCCTCTCTCCAGTTCCAACATTAGTTGTCACTCTCATTTCCTGGATACATGATCCCCGTGTCAAATTTTGCTGACCCATATCCTGCCGGATACCGTCAATATGCAAAGAAAGTCTTCTAACAAATGCCTTCCTTCCTTGTTCCTTCGCTAGCTTCATCTCATGTATTAAAACTTTTAAAAATCCCCTTTCTTTTTTTCTGTAGTCATGTTTGATAAAAATTTTTGTTCCTTTTAATTTGGATGCATTATTTAAAATTTTCCATTTTAAGTTAACTTTTACGAGTTTCACAATTATAGGTCTTGGGTTTGCTCCTCTTCTGCCCACTCTTATTTTCTTCTTCCCACTCATAATTATTTCCCATCCTGCTAATTCAATCTTTAGTTTATTCTTCACAAGATCCTCCACTTGTCAACACATTTTATCTCTGTCTTTCTCACATCCAAAAATTATTACGTTCCTCTTCCTGTTGTTGTCTTCTATTTTTTTTTCTAAATAAGTCAATCTTTGATTTATTTCTGCTACATTTTCTCCAACTCTTCTTTTGAAGTTTCCCATTTTCTTTTAGTAAATAAAATGTGAGGATTGTGGAAAGTTCCACACAGGATAAATCAAAAGAAATCTATAAACCAGAGCCAAAGAACATTTTAGAAAGTGAAACAGGAAGACAAGTCAGCAGTAACATTTCACTTTTGGAATGAAAACCATAACCTTCAACCAAATCCGTAACTATTAAAGCACATAATGAGCCATAACAAACTCATAATGTGGAAGAACATCTTAATATGGAAATACAGAGACCAGTTAATACATTTTGAAATCCTACCAGTCGAAAATTAATAAAGAAGTTCATTGTTGAGAAAACTGCAGGCCACTACAACCAACAAGTCGGACCTTCAAGGTTGAAAATGGAAGCCTCAAAAATTAAAAAGTAAATGACATATTGTGAAATAAAGGAATACAAATGTTTTAGTTATGAATTAATTTGAACATAGCTGTTGCTAAACTTTGCCAAACACAGTTAACATAAAACATAATATTCTATTATCCAAACTTGATGCCTATGGTATAAGAGGGGTATCTAATAACTGGTTTGAATCCTACCTTGAGGGTAGAAAACAGTACACTGTAGTTAACAATGAATTAAATAGTCATAATATTAATTCCAATATTGAAATTGTGAGATGTGTGGTTCCACAGGGTTCTGTTCTGGGACCACTGCTTATTCTAGTATATATTAATGACCTTCCACTTAATATTCCCCATGCAGAAACTATTCTGTATGTTGACGACACTAATATAATAATCAAAGGCTGCAATAATTCTGAATTGCAAAATTATGCTAATACTGTGATGACAAATATGATGCATTGGCTAACTAATAATAAATTATTACTTAATATTAAAAAGACACATTGTATGCATATTTCACTATCAAATAGAAATGAAGCTAATATAGCCCCTGTAATCACTTTTGGCAATGAGTTAATACACTATACCAATGAAACAAAATGTTGAGGGTAATTATTGACAAATTTTTAAGCTGGAAGCCGCATATTCAGTATATTACTGCAAAAATTAACAGAGCCAACTATATAATATCAGTGCTATGAAAAATTTGTAATACACAAACATTAAAGCTGATTTACTATACATATGTGCAATCTTATTTTGCATATGGTATCTTTATCTGGGGATCAGCTACTGAAATAAAAGCTTTATTTGTAACACAAAAGAAAATAAGAAGAATGTTTAATCTAAGTAAAGGAACTCATTGTAGGAAATATTTTAAGGAAAATAATACACTAACTCAGCCATGTCTGTATATCTTACAAAACGTATACTTTATATGATATATCATTAGTTTTCTGTAGTGATTTGCTTTTTCGGATTTTAACACTACAGAAAACTAACTAATATAGACGTCTCATTGTACAACCTACATTTGAAACTGGTAAAATTACTAGGAAACACAGCATGGGACCATTTAGAAACCAAATCATTTGAACATATCAATTATAAAGTCAAAGAGAAAGTTTATCGTTAAAAGAAGAAACTAAAGCATAACCATAATCATTGGCAACCATAACAAAACAAAATTTCAGCAAAGACAATGTAATTAATCTCTCAAAGCAAAATTTTAACACTGAAGAAATAGCTGTACTTAACCAAGGCCTAAAAACATGTATAACATACTCGAGCAACCCGGATGAATTCATTGCAGATATAGAATTAGCAGTAGAAGGCTTGGAAACCATGGAAAAAAATATAATTAGGAAAAAATCGTCTCCTATATTGAAAAACTTAATAAATAAAAAACCGGGAAAACATTTGAAACAAATTAAGATAATTAAATCTTTAAGGAAAAAGGATGTAATCTTCTCAAGGGCTGATAAAGGGAACAAAATAGTAATCTTAGATACAGCTACATACAAGGAAAAAATGTTAGAGTTACTACAACAAAAAGAATTTCAAGAAATAGATTCTAATCCACTCAACAGATGCATAAAAGATGTACAAAAAACCATCATTAATAGTAAAATTTTAACAACTGCAGAACAAAAAACTATCAAACCGGACAACCCTAACCTTGCAAGACTATATGGTTTGCCTAAAATACACAAACCCAACATACCCATGAGACCCATTGTAAATAATATAAACACTCCTAATTACCTTCTGGCAAAATTGCTGTCCAAAAAATTTCAGTCCTTTCCACAATTCCATACTCTGAGCATAAAAAACTCTTTAGACCTGGTAGAAAAAATTCAAAATGTTAAACTAAAACCTCATGACACTTTAGTATCCTTTGATGTCCGCTCCCTCTTCCCTAGCATTTCATTAGACAAACTTTTGATTCAACTGAAAAAATGGCTAAACTCTATAAACCTATATGCCAATGCAATAGAAGAATATTTGGCAATGACTGAAATATGTATACATCAAAATTATTTTGTCTTCGATGGAAAATATTATAAACAAATTTCAGGACTAGCTATGGGAAGCCCGCTATCACCATTTTTGGCCAATCTATACATGAGCTTTTTTGAAACACATATAACTAAAGCCTTCCCTTATATTTTTAATACATGGTACAGATACGTAGACGACATCTTTGCAATAGTGCCCTACAAACAAATAGATGATGCTTTGAAACTACTCAACCTGCAAGAACCCAGCATACAATTCACAGTGGAAACTGAAGAGGACTGTACTCTACCTTTTTTGGACCTTAAAATCACAAAAAGCAATGAAAAACTAGAATTTGGTATCCATAGAAAAGCAACACACACAGATAATTACATCAAAGCAAATAGTTTCAACCCAATTCCCACACAAACATGCAACCATCAACAGTCTCACACACAGATTAGTAAATCTACCTCTCAGCCAGCAAGAATATCAAAACGAATACCATCAAATCTTAAAAACTGCAATTAAAAATGGATATGGAAAAAACCTTGTAGATAAAAAACTAAAATCATTCAAACTTCAAAAGAGATTAAAACAGATCACAGCTCTCACACCAATAAAACAAGAAATTAGATTTGCTAAATTTACTTACCACCCCTGGGCCACAAAAAAGTTCCAAAAAATATTCAAGAAATACAATATATCATTGGCACCAAAAAACAATTACAACATTAAAAACCTACTTCACAGTAATAATACTGATAAGATAAAACCAGAGGAAAAGTCAGGCATTTACAAGATTAAGTGTAAAGACTGTGAAAAAATTTACATAGGGAGGACAAAAAGAAACATAGGCACTAGAAAGAAAGAACACTTCAGGCACTTAAGATACAAAAATATTGATAAGTCCGCAATAGCAGCTCATTTCTGGTCTGAAAATCATGAAATTGAAGATAGCACAGAATTACTAAAATACATACAAAAACATAGTGAACTCGTCATATGGGAGAGAATATACATAGAAAAGCATAAAAACCAACTAATGAACTTTGAAATCCCGCCAGAAGAGAATCCCACATTTAAGTTCATCTCTAAATCAACAGATGGCAGCAGCAACTCCAGAATTACCCACACCCACCACACCACTGAATCAAGCTTTAGTCGCATAAGAGCAGAAGATGCAAACGATGATTTGCGAAACATGTCCTCAAAATAGGTACGAAAGTGAAGCAGATGTGTAATAAATACGACTCATCTAAAAATTAATAATTATTTCGCTTCACTGTGGTGTTCCAATACAGTTAAATCTCGACATGAGAATAATTTTATGTTACTATCATGTATATCTAATGGTTGTCAATTCATGTAAGTTTTCTATATTTGCTGACTTTGATACCATTTAATCTGATTATTGCATGCAGAATTGATTAATTCTGTTTTTCTGTATTTCCAATTTGTATTGTTTGTACTGTATCTTGAAAAAGCAAATATTTCTGTATAGAAATTAAATGCTGAATAAATAAATAAATAAATAAATAAACATATTCAACTTAGAAAAGAAATGGAAGTATGGGAGAAGATATTGTCGCGAGACCATTGTTGATCAAGGTGGTGCGGACGACTAGTTCAAAGAGACAGGTGCGCAGTGTGTAGATGCAAGCTCTCCAAAACGGCGGTGGGAAGGAGACGGAATTCCCCAGAGTTCGCCTTTGTTCTTGATTGAGAATATTTCAGAATGTGAGTAATCTATAAAAAGGGAGTCCGCCCGCCAAAGTGAGTCAGTCATTGGTTGAACTTGCATGCGTGAACAGCTGTGTTGTGGTCATTGACCTTGCAAGTTGTATTGTGATGTGACGTAATCCTGCGATTGTAAAAGTTGACAAAGTGTGTTTCTACGGAAATAAAAGGCAATTTTTGGTGTTTGTAACCTGCACCTTTAATTCCACGAACCCACAAAGTCACAATGGTGTCAGGAGTAAGACATTTCGAAGATGGAGGCTGCATTGGCACAGATTCTAGCAAAGCTGGAGACAACAAATCACAATCTGACTGCAATGAAGACGGCGAACGACAATGTCACCGCCGAGCTGAAAGAAATGAAGGCAGCTAACTACAACCTCAGCGCCGAGATGAAAGAAATGAAGGTGGCTAACGATAACATCAGCGAGAAAATGGAAGAGGAGTTGGAGACGGCAAATAAAAATTGACCGCAACGATGAACTCGAACATGGCCGAACTGACCACGGAAATGAGAGCAGCGAACGAAAGCCTGGCCACGGAAATGAAGGCAGCGAATGAAGCCTTCGCCGCCAAATTTTAGGAGCAGTTGGCCGACGTGAAGGACATCATGGAGTTGGGCGAGCGCGTCGAAGACCTGGCGAGCCGCGTTAACATCCTTGAGGAAAGGCCGACACCAACACTAAGTCCCTGAACGCCATGGTGGAGGACATCGTCGGCAGAAGAATGAAAGATTTAAAGGCCGATGCGCCGGGACGCAGTACATCTGCACGCGTCAAACCACCGAAGTACGACGGCACGTCCACGTTCGAAGTCTTCCGCCGCCAGTTCGACATGGTGGCCAAGCACAAGTGGTCACCAGAGGAAGAGGCCGCACAGCAAATAGCCAGCCTCCAGAGACGCGCCGCAGAAGTCCTGAAAATGGTCCAGACAGCGGCGGCGCCCAAAGACTTCTGGGAGGCCCTGGAGAAACGCTTCGGGAACCACCGCTTGGCCGTAGCCTACCGCAGCCAAATGAAGTAAAGAACGCAGTAGCCAGGGGAGACGCTGCAGGAGTTCGCCCTGGCTATTGAACAGCTGGCCAGCAAAGCTTTGGTCGACCACCCACCTGGATTCGTATCCCAGGAAGCCGCCTACACGTTCGTTGACGGGGTACGAGACGTCAGCGCCTAATGCTCGGCGACAACAAAACCATCCACGAGGCGCTAACGGCAGCATTGAGGATGGAGGCGGCCATGGTAACGGCTATCCCACGTCGAGAACAAGGAGTATCCGCTATAATGCAGACCAAAGACCAGCTGAGGTACACCGGCGAAGACCAAGTGGCGTGTGTTGGGGGTGTGGACAGCCAGGACACCTAGAGAGACTGTCTGCACCAGGGAGAGCAGCCGGAAAACGAGTAAAGGCCGTCGTGGCGAGGGGCACGTCGGCGCCATCACCACCATCCCCTCGAGTGACACTGCGCGCCGTCAGCCGACGGATGGATAACAGCCTCATCGCGGACGGTTGATTGAAAGGGAAGCCATGCCGCGTGCTGGTGGAACCGGGGCAGCCGTGACCGTCATCAGACCCGACGTAGCCAGGGGTTTGCCGTCGAGGAAACCAAGCCGACCATACCAGCTTGTGACGGCATCGGGCGACACCTTGCCTGTAGAGGAGGAGGCCGTGCTGAAGTTGACCTTGAGACGGAGTGCCATATGTCAGTGGGTGTTCGTCGCGGAGGTGGCTGAGGTGATGCTGAGACTGGATGCCCTCAGGAGCCACGAGGCGACGGTCGAAGTCGGCAGGAAGGTCCTGCGGCTCAATGGAGAAGAGGTGATACTCAGGCAACCTGATGAACGCCTGGGAATCTGCAGGGTCGTCCTGAAGGAAGACGTGGTTGCCCAGCGAGAAGCGAGGCGGTGGTGACGGCGCGACTGGAAGGCCAGCTAAACAAAAACATTATGCTGGACCAGAAGACACCTGTGCACGGTCTACGTGTATCCAGGACCATGTTGCCGTGCCGAGAGGTGTAGGTGAGGCTGCTCAACCCAACGGACACAGATCACTATGTCCAGGACGGGACGGAGTTGGGGACGTGCGAGCCCGTGGTCAGCGTAACAACAATCGATCAGACCCATGAGCCGGTGCCAACGCAACACCTGGGGCCCTGGCTGGAAGGCTTATTGGAGAGGGCAGCCAACCACCTGACCGCAGAACAGCTCGAGAAGGTTCGACTACTGCTGAGACGATACCAGCGCGTCTTCAGCCAAGGCGACATATGTATAAACTCGAGGGTATCTACCAGGGCATATCCTCACGGAGTGAAGAATGATCCCCCCCCTCTAACGACCAGGAAGTTACCGAGCTGTCCCAAAAGGGCGCCCGGCACCTCTGTGGGGCTTTCCATAGGGCAAGACCTAGAGACTAACAAGCCCCCCCCCATCTGGTCCTGTGGACTCAAAACGGGATGGAAGTGGATACGCCACTTACGCGCGCCAACTCCAAGATGGGAAGGCTACCGATATGACCTCGGTGGGGCCGCCTGGTGATCTAGCACACCTACTAGCTATGCTGCCTAGTACGCGGGAATATTATGGCTTCCCTTAACCCCGTCCGTAGACGTACCGGATCTCCCACGGGTATCGGGAACCACTGCCCCCTCGAGTCCAGCCCAATCCGAACAACACCCAATCAGGGAGGGACTCCAACGTTCGGCCCGAGGTTCCTCTAGTAACGTCAGAGGTACCACGAGTGCTACGGGTCCACAGCGCCCGCACCACGGCAGCTGAAGGGGAGGGATCCCCTCACCTTTGGGGAGCACAGGCGACGGCGACTACGGCCGCACGAACCGAGTGCTCCACTGCATCGACACCGGAGACGTCCGGCCTATTCGACAACCACCTAGACGCGTTCCGCTGGCAAAACAAACGGCGGTACGGGACATGCTGGAGGACATGAGATCCAGGGGAGTGACTGAAGAGTCTGACAGCCCTTGGTGTTCCCCCTTAAGTCTTGTGACCAAGAATAACGGCGAGCTACGCTTCTGCGTGGACTACAGGAAGTTGAACACTGTCACCAGGAAGGATTGTTTTCCCTTACCTCAGATTGACAACACGCTGGACACGCTTGCTGGTGCGCAGTGGTTTTCGACCCTGGACCTGAAGTTTGGTTACTGGCAGGTAGCTCTGGACTCGAGAGACAAGGAGAAAACTGCATTCCGACAGGCCAAGGGCTTTGGCAGTTCAGTTATGCCCTTTGGCCTCTGCAACGCACCAGCTACCTTCCAACGCCTCAAGGAGTCAGTGATGAGAGGACTGACTTATGACGCCTGCCTGCTATACCTGGACGGCATCATCGTCGGCAAGGCATTCGAAGACCATCTCGAAAACCTGAGCAAGGTGCCACAGAGACTGCAGGCGACTAACCTGAAGCTAAACGCAAAGAATTGCCAGCTCCTCCGCAAGGAAGTCAGCTACTTGGTCCACATCGTCTCACCAACCGGAATGGCCACAGACCCGGAGAAGACAGACGCCGTGAGATTGGCCTCGGCCAAAGGACAAGGGAGAATTGCGCAGTTACGTGGGGCCATGCAGTTATTACCGCCGTTTCATAAAGGACTTCCCCAACATCGCCAAGTGCCTCACCCGCTTGACGGAAGAATATCGGCTGTATGTGTAGACGGATGACTCCGAAGTCGCGTTCCAGGAGCTGAAGAAGACACTGTGCAGAGCTCCTATTTTGGGCTTCCCACAACCAGGTGGGCCGTGAGAGATTGGCCTCGGCCAAAGGATAAGGGAGAATTGCGCAGTTACGTGGGGCCGTGCAGTTAACCCCGTTTCATAAAGGACTTCTCCAACATCGCCAAGTGCCTCACCCGCTTGACGGAAGAACACCGGCTATATGTATGGACGGATGACGCCGAAGTCGCTTTCCAGAAGCTGAAGAAGACACTGTGCAGAGCTCCTATTTTGAGCTTCCCACAACCAGGTGGCGCCTTTATTGTGGACACCGACGCCAGCGACCATTGCATTGGAGGCGTCCTATCGCAGATGCAGGACGGCCACGAGCGGGCGATAGCTTACTACAGCAAGACCTTGTCCAAGGCAGAGAAAAACTACTGCGTCACACGGCGAGAGTTACTGGCGGTAGTAAAGACCCTGGAGCACTTCCACAATTACCTGTATGGTCAGTCATTCCACCTGATGACTGACCATTCCGCCCTAACCTGGCTACTTATCTTTAGGAACCTGGAAGGCCAGACAGCACGTTGGGTCTAGAGGCTGCAGGAGTACGACTTCACCTCTGAACATCGTAGAGGGAAGAGCCTGGCAACGCAGAAGCCATGTCCCGAAGACCCTACCCGGAAGTGTGTGGCCAATGCACAAGAGTGGAAGAGAAGAAGCGTGCCGCAGCTGTCAGAGTGGTCACGGCAGTGCCTGCGGACGGTTGGGATAGCGCAGGTCTGAGGAGGGAGCAGCTGGCTCACGCCGACTTGGTGTCACTCTTGAGGGAAGTAGAGGCAGGGAATTGACAGACCTGGGAGGACATCGGACCCAGAAGCGCTGCGTACAAGTCGTACTAGACCCAATGGGAATCGTTGAAGACCAAAGCGGGTGTGCTGTTCCGGGTATGGGAATCACCCGATGGAAGACGCAGAGAGCTTCCCCGGAGTAAGGTTCCGGAAGTCTTGGAGTAAGTGCACGCCCGTACTTCAGGAGGACACCTGGGAGCAAACCGAACGATCGACAAACTCCGGCAGCGCTACTACTGGCTCAGATTCCGAATAGACGCTGAGAGATGGTGCCGTCAATGTCACGTGTGCACGGCGAGTCGCGGCCCCCAGACTAGGAGCCGGGGTCGCATGCAGCAGTACAACGGAGCGCCACTCGAACAGATCGCCGTCGACATAGCTGGACCATTCCCAGTGTCCGACCGAGGCAACAAATACCTGATGGTGGTCGTGGACTATTTCATCAAGTGGCCGGAGGTGTATGCCATTCCGAACCAGGAGGCGAAGACCATCACAGATTGCCTCGTGGAGCAACTGTTCTGCCATTTTGGGGTGCCGTTGGAGCTGCACAGTGACCAGGGCACCAATTTTGAGTCTAACCTGATGAAGGAGGCACTGGAAAGACTTGGGTTGAACAAGACCCACACACCCGCAGTCGGACGGCATGGTCGAGAGGTACATCAAGACCCTAGAAGAACATCTGAGGAAGGTCGTGGCCAGCCATCAACGTGACTGGGACGTCAAGGTGCCACTGTTCCTGCTGGCCTACCACTCGTCTACACACGATACCACTGGGATGACGCCAGCCAGCTTAATGTTTGGCCGAGAGTTACACCTCCCATGTGACCTGGCATTTGGGAGCCCCCTGTAGGCGAAGCAGCCAGCAACTGAATACGTGGAGAACCTGGCGGGCCATCTCTACGACATGCATGAGATGGCTCGTTGGAACATCCAGAAGGCGAGTGACCGCATGAAGACTCGATACGACAGGCAAACCAACAGCCAAGGGTTCCAGTAAGGTTACCTGGTTTGTTTTTACCGCCCTACCCGGACCAAGGGACGCTGCCCGAAGCTTCAGCAGCTATGGCAAGGACCGTACAGGGTGGTAAAGAGGATTAAAGATGTGGTCTACCGCATCCAGAAGGTGTCCCAAGGAAAGATGTTGGTGGTACACCTGGATAGTCTGGCCCGCTACAATGGTGCTGTTCGGGACGACCAGCCTTGAAGAGGGAGCAGTGTCGCAAGCCCATTGTTGATCGAGGCGGCGCGGACGACAGTTCAAAGAGACAGGTTTGCAGTGTGTAGATGAAAGCTCACCAAAATGGCGGGGGGAAGGAGATGGAATTCTCGAGAGTTCGGCTTTGTTCTTGATTGTTTGAGAATATTCCGGAATGTGAGTAATCTATACAAAAAGGAGCCCGCCTGCCAAAGTGAGTTAGTCGGTGGGTGAACTCGCATGCGTGAACACCTGTGTTGTGGTCGTTGACCTTGCAAGTTGTATTGTGATGTGACGTAATCCTGCGACTGTAAAGGTTGACAAAGTGTGTTTCTACGGAAATTAAGTGCAATTTTTGGTTAATTAAGTTAATTGGGAGTCAATTGTTTGTAACCTGGACTTTTAATTCACTGAACCCACAAAGTCACAATATTCATAAAAAGAAACAAAGCAAATTTAATGCATTTTGAAATTCTTGCAGAGAACATATTATACAAGTTCATTAATGATTTACACAGAAAGTGCAAGGTACAAGATGAGGAGCTAACAACAAATTTGACAGTCAGCCATCACTGATGATACAGAATAGTTAACTGTAAATCCAACCCATAGATAACACTAGTTGACAAAAATGAACCTCTTTTCTTTCACAAGAATTAAAATAACATTTTCTAGAAGTATTTTTTGCTGAATTCAAATATAATTTTAGTTTTTCCCCATCAGGCAGGAGTTTTGTGTGATATTGATTTGAATTTTTATAATATTCTAAAAAAAAATCTGATCTAACTCAAAATTATAACTACTCATTCTGACTTACCTAGAAAGTGATAGGTAGTGATTTTCAGGCACATTTTGTATCTGGAACGTCTCTCTTCTTGGTCCAACAGTAGTCAGCTAGCATATTGGAACTCCACTTGCCTTAATAACTCTTTTCCATAGTAGAAATTTGCTGATGAAAACGTTCACCTTGCTCATCGCTGACAGCTCCAAGATTTTTGGGAAAGAAGTCTAAGTGAGAGTCCCAGAAGTGAATTCTTAAAGACGTGTTGCATCCCATAGTTTTATACCACTTTCTTCAGAGAAGCAGTCCTTGAAATCACTATGGCGGCCACGATAACTACATATTCTTATATCGAGATTTAACTGTATTGGAACACCACAGTGAAGCGAAAAATTATTAAATTTTAGATGAGTCGTATTTCTTACACATCTGCTTCACTTTCGTACCTATTTTGAGGACAAGTTTCGCAAATCTTCGTTTGCATCTACGAGAGCCGTAGATGCAAACGAAGATTTGCGAAACTTGTCCTCAAAATAGGTACGAAAGTGAAGCAGATGTGTAAGAAATACGACTCATCTAAAATTTAATAATACATATTCTTACTTCTTTTTGGAGTAGATTCCACCCTTTGAGTCTGGAAGTTAAACCTTCAGCTTGCTGTTTAGACAGATTTAAATTCCGAATCAGGTCATTAAGGTCTTTCTGATTGGGAAAGTATGTTCTGATGATCAGATATTGGCTTCATATGTAGGATCATTTTTATTTTCATCTGAAGCATTTTCAGTTTCAGTTAGGTCAGAATCAGTTATCACCTAAGGTCGTATCTGTATATACTGGTACAGGGAACTGTTCATTGTGTAATACAGGTCTTATTGCAGATTGCAAATTTGGATACTTAATTTTATGTTTTGTTTTAGATGTGATTCCTTTTATATTTGTCAAACAGAAATAACAATCATTTAAATGATCCTTCGATTCCCTCCAAATCATAGGAATTGCAAATGGCATACAATGTGTACCATTTTCCACCCAGCCAGCAATCCAACACACGAATCACAGCATGTATTTGGTGCCCAGCTCTTATCAAAATCACCAGCCTGACAGCCAAGTAAAGTTGACAATACCTCCTTTCTTGGAAGTGTTGAAAACAGTGTTATAATAAATTAAATTTAAAGGGAGTCGATTAATGACCCTAAATAACACTTACTTTTAAATTTTTCCGGAACATGTTTCAGAGATTCCGCTGTTTAAGGACTATGATACAATGAAGCACAAAATTAATACAATTTTGAGTCTAACTAATACTCAATGCTCCATTTATTGCTAGTATTTACCTAGAACGCGTTTCGTTAGGATCTTCCTGAGTCGACAACAGCTGATGATGTTAGGAAGATCCTAACGAAACGCGTTCTAGGTAAATACGAGCAATAAATGGAGCATTGAGTATTAGTTCGACTCAAAATTGTATTAATGTTTCAGAGACTTTGCCTCCATCCTCAACCGACCATCGACTGGTTCTCATTGGTGTAGTTGACAGAGGAGACCTATGACAAAATATTGTCAACTACACCAATGAGAAGCAGTCGATGGCCGGTCGAGGAGGGAGGCAAGTCTCAAACATGTTCCGGAAAAAATTAAAAGTGTTGTTTAGTGTCATTAATCGACTCCCTTTAAATTTAATTTGACAACACTTCTTTACAAGTGGGGTCAAATTTTGCCTCTGAGACTTGAAGGTCAGCTCATCACAAATATAGCAGAAACTGTCTACATGATTTACACACTTTCTTGGCATGATGAAAAAACAAAGCACTAAAACACTGCATACACGATACATTTTCGAAAAGAAAGGAAGGAAATATTTCACTACTGAACAAACTCACAGTTAGCTCAATATTGACACATCACACAGCCAGATGAACAGGTCGGTACATATCCAAACATGAATGAACCAAATCATTCCCTTATATAAAGCTTGGATAAAATCACTAAATATGAGGTAAAGTTTCATATAACAGGTCAAAGAAAACGCTAAAATCCTATTTTAAAAAGTAGCGGTCACAAAAAGACTGAGCCTGATGGAAAAATTCTAACTACATATCTGAATTCAGTATGAAAAGGTACACTAGATTCACTAATCAGATTTCTTGTGAAGAACACCTTGTCGACTAATGTAATTTATGGAAATTAATTGTTCCTGCACACTAGCCAAGAACGGCTTGGATAGGTAGAATGAGACTGAAAAACATCAATGCCATAGCGAGAGATCCATGGTTCAAATCCTGGCTATGCCATTGAATTTTTCAGTCTGACTACCTGTATTAATGCATAGTGTTCTATAAAATGCCTAAATCATGTTTCCCTTTTTTCTATCCTCTTTCTCAATTAAAAAGGAATTGGGAGTAAATAAATGCTCAAAGAGTCTGTAATAATTCATTTCATTTTTAAATTATTTCTAATGTTTAAATACATCAAGCAAAATGGAATACAAACCTGGAGAATTTCATGATCAGGAACAGTGACAATATCCGCTTGGGCACGAAACTGATATACTTCATCTCCATCTTGTTCATAATACACTACCGAATGCTGTAATATAGCAAGAGAAAATTAATATTTGTAATGAAATTCCAATGTTTAACACAGAATGTGAACAAATGGTATGAAAGGGGAAGCAAAGAAACAATAACTCACTATATCGAGATTTAACTGTATTGGAACACCACAGTGAAGCGAAAAATTATTAAATTTTAGATGAGTCGTATTTTTTACACATCTGCTTCACTTTCGTAGCTATTTTGAGGACATGTTTCGCAAATCATCGTTTGCATCTACAGCTCTTATGCGACTGAAGCTAGATCCAGCGGTGTGGGTAATTCTGGGGTTGTTGCTGCCATCTGTTGATTTAGTGATGAACTTAAATGTGGGATTCTCTTCTAGCGGGATTTCAAAGTTCATTAGTTGGTTTTTATGTTTTTCTATGTATATCCTCTCCCATATGACGAGTTCACTATGTTTTTGTACGTATTTTAGTAATTCTGTGCTATCTTCAATTTCATGATTTTCAGACCAGAAATGAGCTGCTATTGTGGACTTATCAATATTTTTGTATCTTAAGTGCCTGAAGTGTTCTTTCTTTCTAGTGCCTATGTTTCTTTTTGTCCTCCCTATGTAAATTTTTTCACAGTCTTTACACTTAATCTTGTAAATGCCTGACTTTTCCTCTGGTTTTATCTTATCAGTATTATTACTGAGAAGTAGGTTTTTAATGTTGTAATTATTTTTTGGTGCCAATGTTATATTGTATTTCTTGAATATTTTTTGGAACTTTTTTGTGACCCAGGGGTGGTAAGTAAATTTAGCAAATCTATCGAGATTTAACTGTATTCGAACACCACAGTGAAGCGAAAAATTATTAAATTTTAGATGAGTCGTATTTTTTACACATCTGCTTCACTTTCATACCTATTTTGAGGACATGTTTCGCAAATCTTAGTTTGCATCTACGGCTCTTGTGCGACTCAAGAGCACAAGAGCCGTAGATGCAAACGAAGATTTGCGAAGATTTGCGAAACATGTCCTCAAAATAGGTACGAAAGTGAAGCAGATGTGTAAAAAATATGATTCATCTAAAATTTAATAATTAGCAAATCTAATTTCTTGTTTTATTGGTGTGAGAGCTGTGATCTGTTTTAATCTCTAGTGAAGTTTGAATAATTTTAGTTTTTTATCTACAAGGTTTTTTCCATATCCAAATGGCTAAATTCTATAAACCTGGATGCCAATGCAATAGAAGAATATTTGGCAATGACTGAATTATGTATACATCAAAATTATTTTGTCTTCGATGGAAAATATTATAAACAAATTTCAGGACTAGCTATGGGAAGCCCGCTATCACCATTTTTGGCCAATCTATACATGAGCTTTTTCGAAACACATATAACTAAAGCCTCATATGTTTAAAACATGGTACAGATACGTAGACGACATCTTTGCAATAGTGCCCTACAAACTAATAGATGATGCTTTGAAACTACTCAACCTGCAAGAACCCAACATACAATTCACAGTGGAAACTGAAGAGGACTGTACTCTACCTTTTTTAGACCTTAAAATCAAAAAAAGGCAATGAAAAACTAGAATTTGGCATTCATAGGAAAGCAACACACACAGATAATTACATCAAAGCAAATAGTTTCAACCCAATTCCACACAAACATGCAACCATCAACAGTCTCACACACAGATTAGTAAATCTACCTCTCAGCCAGCAAGAATATCAAAACGAATACCATCAAATCTTAAAAACTGCAATTAAAAATGGATATGGAAAAAACCTTGTAGATAAAAAACTAAGATTATTCAAACTTCAAAAGAGATTAAAACAGATCACAGCTCTCACACCAATAAAACAAGAAATTAGATTTGCTAAATTTACTTACCACCCCTGGGCCACAAAAAAGTTCCAAAAAATATTCAAGATATACAATATAACATTGGCACCAAAAAACAATTACAACATTAAAAACCTACTTCACAGTAATAATACTGATAAGATAAAACCAGAGGAAAAGTCAGGCATTTACAAGATTAAGTGTAAAGACTGTGAAAAAATTTACATAGGGAGGACAAAAAGAAACATAGGCACTAGAAAGAAAGAACACTTCAGGCACTTAAGATACAAAAATATTGATAAGTCCGCAATAGCAGCTCATTTCTGGTCTGAAAATCATGAAATTGAAGATAGCACAGAATTACTAAAATACGTACAAAAACATAGTGAACTCGTCATATGGGAGAGGATATACATAGAAAAACATAAAAACCAACTAATGAACTTTGAAATCCCACCAGAAGAGAATCCCACATTTAAGTTCATCACTAAATCAACAGATGGCAGCAACAACCCCAGAATTACCCAGACCGCTGGATCTAGCTTGTCGCATAAGAGCCGTAGATGCAAACGATGATTTGCGAAACATGTCCTCAAAATAGGTACAAAAATGAAGCAGATGTGTAATAAATACGACTCATCTACAAATTAATAATACCTCACTAATTCATCTAATAAATTTAATGTATTTGTTTTCTTCATTTTGCTAGAGAAATTTATAAAGTAATTGAAGCACTTAATGTTCAAAGTAAACTGAATTTATAAAGCTTGAAAATCACAATAAAACCAAAAAGCTACATCTAAACTTGACATTCAAAGTTTTGCTATTTACAGACATCATAAAAGAAGTAAATATTTAAAAATTACTACCAATGATTTTACTTCACAAAACTATTTGTGGTCTTTTTTTGTATCATCCTATGTCACATTTTAATTTTGAGCAGCTAGTCTGACCTTTGAGGTTGAAAATGGAAGCAACAGCTCCGGAAATTAGTCCCTCAAAGCTTAAAGTGTAAAAGTGACAGTGTGATAAAAACCTACTGCAAATAGCGTTATGAATTAATTTGGACATCACTGTTATTAAATTCTTCCAAATATTATGTAATTTTATAATATTTATGGTATATTTAACTAGCAAACATTTTTTAGTCCTGTCTCTATAAATAAATTCCTATTTTTACTCCAGATATTAAATTGCATCTTGCTAAAACCATTTCAACTTCCAGCTTCTAAGCATATTTTTCATTTTATTTTTACATTCCAAACCAAGACCAAGAATGAACAAGGTAATTATAATATATGCGAGCACCTAAATGTTGGCAATATAAATGTAGACAATGTATTTACTACAGTCAGCAATTCAATGAATGTGTGTGAAAAAACCTGAAAATGGTTACTGTGAATGAATATGTAACATTTGTCACTGTTGACAATGTAACAAATATACACAAATCCATATGCGTACCCTACACTTATCGTTTTCAGTTGAAGAGGGAATCAATCATGGAACACTCATTCCAAAACCAATGAAAAATAATTTAAATTATTAGCTCATAAAGAATTGCACTAAATTAAGAAATTTGATGCAGTAAGAAAAGTTAAGAAATAAACTGTTATGTTTAAATAAAATCACTTAGAAGAAGATAACAATGCAACAAAAATAAATGTATTTAGTTAATCCATCATCTACCCGAAGTAACCAAAAGGTTAATCAGTCTACTGGCTGAGAATGTGATGGAAACATCATAAAACCGGCCCCAAAGGATTCAACAACTTTAAAACATGTTAGTGAAGTTTATCATTTTAACATGATAAAAAAAGTTGGTTACCAAGTGTTGTAGTTGATTTATAATATTAGAAAAATATCTTATTCATCACGCCATCAAGTTTCAGTTGAGAGGAATAACAAAAGCAGTTATCTTAAAATGTATAAAAAGATCTAGGAATAAAAAGACATATCCAATAAAATGTGTTATCCGGGTTTTTTGGCCGTGGCCGATTGGCTGAATTAGCACTTGACGTTTTGCCCGTCTCTCCACCAGGCATCTTCAGAAGTTCACTCGAGCAGGGTTACTGGAGTGATTCCAGTCCAATTGACCACAGCCAAAAAGCCCAGGTAACACATTTTATTGGACTAATGCCGGCTGTAAAAGCCTAAGCATGTATAAAACGACATAGTTGTATCAAATGGTATATAAAAGTACACACATAACTTAAAAAGGAACTACAGAGCAAAACCGCCAACAACGTGTAAAAACCTAAATTGGAATAAACTAATGACTCATAAGGTTTCACTTACCATAAATATGCTGCAAGAGCATGTTCTTTTAGGTTGTTATCCGTATCATCAGCTCCTGTTGACTGGTTCGAACATTTGCATTCCTCATGGTTCAAGAAAGTTTCACTAGTGGTAGGGACTTGAACAAATTCACACAGTTATCCATATCCATAAGAATATCAAAGGTCATAATTTGATCTTCAAAATTTTTTATGAAAGTTTTCTTCTACACAACCAACTCCTTGGTAACTAGTGGATTTTACCAGTTTTAGGTCATTATTTATGCATAATGTTTATTCCAAAAATGATCAGCTATTGCAAATTTATCGGTTTGTCTTCACTGTGATGCAGAAGCTATGGTCCTGCCTCTGTAGTGTGGTGTAGCATGTCTGCCTCACTTTCAAGAGGTCCCAAGATCGAATTTTGGTCAGGATGGGTTATCTGGATAACGTTTCCCTTGTCATGAAAGATGAATGTCAGGTAACTTTAAGTATGGACCCTAGGCTCAGTTAAGCATCATTCCATCCATTATGAACGACTGGAGGAATATAGTAACAATGATGTCAAAATTAATTGAAAAGACTATTTGTAGTTGGCTTTTTCAATCATTCCATCCATTTCATTCATCGATATGAATTACATTGAAGGACATTAATTTAAAAAATACAGAATCTATGGTCCAAGTCTAACGCAAGGTTAATGTTAGGCAGACAGCACAAGCAGATAAGCAACATGCTAATCCACGATAAGCACTATAGCCAGATAACAGATTCTCTTAGAAGTTTCACCTTCTCTAACATTTTGTAATTGTGGAAATTTGCTGCTATATAAGCAAGCATTCTTGTAAGTCCTCTCATGAAGAGAGTATGCAAGTCAGTGAGCTGATGAAAAGTGTCATTCTCTATGCAAGTTTGTGACAATTCAGGTGACTTGCAGTGAATGCTGTTACTGCAAGGTGTTTGAGACATCTTGTGCTCCACTCTCCAGTGAATGAACCATCTGCAAGAAAAAGCTCTGTCATGCCTGTTTCATTACATGTGAGGAAAGTGAAGTAAATAGAATTAATAGGAACTAATATAAAATTATTTGTGGTTGGTTTATTGACACTCGTCACTTACTTTTTCATATATTTATGAGAGACTAGTTTCAAAGGCCCTGGCCTCCATTTTCAATCCATTCAAAGGATTGAAAATGGAGGCCAGGGCCTTTGAAACTAGTCTCTCATAAATATATGAAAAAGTAAGTGACGAGTGTCAATAAACCAACCACAAATAATTTTATATTAATTTTGACGTCACTGTTACTAAATTCCTCCAAACACACATCATTAATAGGAACTAGTTCACATTATGTCAGACTTGAAGCTTTCGCAGTTAGTGTTATTGATTAAGGCTTCATGGGTGATCAGCCGCATCAAATTTAAGAAGATCGAGCTTTCGGCCATTTTACATTCCATGGCCTACATCAGGAACTGAGTAATTGCTGCAAAACTTGACCCTATACATATATTAATTGGTGGGTGGAGCATGCCCTGCCCTGGCCAATGACCGAGTGACAATGTTAGATAGGCTCAACTGGCGATGGACACAGCTACCATCCACTTCGACGTTTTCTGTAAGGTTCATCTCTGAACGCGTGTGGTTGGAGCTACTGTCGTTTTCTGCGCAGTCCGTCACTTGAACTGTGCAATTGAAGTCTGCAGTCAAAATGCTTTTGATGGCCGGTGTCCAGGCTGGGCTCAATTGAAGACCGGAGGCCATTCAGATAAAAGCACATTCGTTCAACTTCAATAGGGATTCCGGTCTTCAATTGAGCCCAGCCTGGACACCGGCCATCAAAAGCATTTTGACTGCAGACTTCAACTGCACAGTTCAAGTGACGGACTGCGCAGAAAATGACATGCGTTCAGTGATGAACCTTACAGAAAATGCCGAAGTGGATGGTAGCTGTGTCCATCGCCAGTTGAGCCTATCTAACATTGTCACTCGGTCATTCAGAGCAGGGCGTGCTCTGCCCACCAACTAATATATGTATAGGGTCACGTTTCACAGCAATTACTCAGTTCCTGATGAAGGCCATGAGTGTAAAATGGCCGAAAGCTCGATCTTCTTAAATTTGATGCGGCTGATCACCCATGAAGTGTTAATCAATAGTTCACAGTACATCAATGTTGTGAGCTATCAAAGTCTCACTGAAAGTTGAAATAGATTATCAAGTGACAGTGAAAAGCAAGTAAAGTGATAAGCAAGTAAAGTGGTTTACCAGGAAAAATCAAGTCAGTTGGAGAATTTAATGTTATGCCGGCATGTTGGCCATAGTAACTCAATGATTAAGAGCAACTGGACGGAGACCAGGAGATCCATGGTTCAAATTCCGATTATGGCATTGAATCTTTCAGTTGGACTCTACCTATCTAAACTTTAGCCTACATACAGCTAGTGTGGAAGAATGATTAATTTTCATCAATTAACTTAATAATAGTGGTTTAACTATGAAGCCTGGGACTTAAGAACTTAAGTTGCCACAAAAGGTACATAGTTCATTGTATATTAGAACACCTAGTGGTTTACAGGGAAAAATTGAGTCAGTTGGAGAGTTTAATGTTGTGCCAACATGTTAGCCACAGTAGCTTAATGTTTAAGAGCAACTGGACGGAGATCAGGGGATCCGTGGTTCAAATCCATTGAATTTTTCAGTCTGACTGCACCTATCCAGAAGTAAAGTGACAATTTAAAAACTGGATCAATTCACAATATTCTCCTTTTTTTTAGGTGTTCTTTCAAACTAATACACAGAGTTCTTATGTTATGCAAGAATTATTAAACAGAGCAAATGGACAGATATACACTAGCTGACCATTTTTGGAAAACACAGTACAAACAATGTACAAAAGTAATTCCTTTCATGTAAGTGTTGAAAACAGGTTGTAATAAATTAAATGTAAAGGGAGTCGATTAATGACACTAAACAACACATACTCTTAAATTTCTCGGAATATGTTTCAGAAATTCATTTAACATCCATATGCCTTTGATAAATTCAAAAGTCTTCAAAAAACAAAACATTCAACTAGCACCACTCAACCATTACTCCTTAAAAAAACCTAATATGCTCAAACATCAAAGATGCCATTCCATCTAACTAAAAATCAGATATATATAAAGCTGAATGCTGTGATTGTAGTCAAATTTATAATGAAAAAAAAAAATTAGAGACAAGAGCAAAGGAACACTTTAGGAACATAAAATACACACAATTAGAAAAATCAACAGTTGCACGCCTTTTTGGTCAACATAAATCCAGGACCAAAACTACTAAAACATTCATCAGGAAAACAAGAACTGTCCACATGGGAACAAATCTTCATTTCAACAAAGAGGTACAAGGTATTCAATTTGACGTCCCCAAGAAAGATTTGTTCAGCAAGTTCCTCGAACCACCACCAGAGGAGACCCATGACAAAATATCATCAGCTAAACCACGGAGAACCAGTCGATGTCCGGTTGACAATGGAGGCAAATAGTCTCTGAAACATGTTGTGGGAAATTTAAAAGTAAGTGTTGTTTAGTGTCATTAATCAACTCCCTTTAAATTTAATAAATGTACAAAAGTGTTAAAAACCATGAGAAATGCTAAATAGACCTGTGAAGGAAAATTTTCATCAAGGAGCGCTAAGAATTTTTATATTTCTGATACAGATACATACTATATGAATCTGTAGAAGCCTCTACTGCCAGGGACTTTCAATGAGCCTTGAGGGACTCAGAAGTTTGAACCAGTTGATAGCAGTTGACAATGAAAGTATCAACCTGCAGAAGTATGTTCCTGCTGTATATGCATGGTAAGAAAAATCTTATAAATATTTAATCACTTCCCAGCACTATTTTTTACCTAATCTTGTAGCAAGGAGAGGTCACTAAATGCAATTATTAAACTCCTTATTACTGCTTCATATCTAAGCCTCAGTATTTATCTTTTTAGCTCATAGCCCCTCTCTTATAAAAGAAAATTTACTTCTTCATTCAATAATTGTTACCATTATTATTTACAAACAGAAAATGTTATGCAGACATTTGAGGTTCTATAATCACCAATCAAAATGTAAGTTTATTGAAGAAATATTAATTGAAATTTAGTACAATAAAGCAGAAAATTATCTTATTAATATAGTAAGAATTTATGCACAAGTGGATTAAGTGTGAAACAGAAAGTACATATAAAAAACTATGTTATTACTCTTCTCAAATGATAAGCAATAGTACATACTTACTGGTGTTCCATCCAATTCAATCATAGGAAACTCAACCATAAGATACAAATAATCTGAGTTACGTTTCTCTCGTTCATTTATCATTTCTATTTCTCGAAATGTCAAACGGTCTAACCAGTCCACTTTTGTCATGTGACCATTACGATGTTTCTTTGTCAGCTGTAACAAAATAAAGATGTGTCAGATGAGCATGTGCATTTTTTGAATACCCCCAAGATTGTCTTTAATGTTTATTTGCTCTAATATCTATCACAAGTAACAATTTCTATTAAATTAAAATATAACAATCACTGCTTAAGTTTTGGATGGTGGCTATACTGTACTGTTGCTTGTTTAAATTTGTTTTTGTTTGCTTGTTGTTGTTGTAATTTACGTCCTCCAATGTTAAGTCATATCGGACGGTGAATGAACTGGGTGAAATGATGATCAAATGAGTCCAGGGTCCATGGAGCTTACAGTTACCCTTACAGTTACCTTATCCACGTCACTCAACCTGACCAAGATTCGAACTCAGAACCTCTTGAACGTAAGGCAGACATGCTGCCATCTACGCGTGTGTGTGTGTGTGTGAGCGTGTGTGTGTGTGTGAGCGTGTGTGTGTGTGAGCGTGTAGGTGTGTGTGTGTGTGTGTGTGTGAGCGTGTGTGTGTGTGTGAGCGTGTGTGTGAGTGTGTGAGTGAGTGTGTGAGTGAGTGTGTGAGTGAGTGTGTGAGTGAGTGAGTGAGTGAGTGAGTGAGCGTGCGTGTGTGCATGCGTGTGTGCGTGCGCAGCTATTTGAAGTGTACCGCAAGTAACTCTTTCGTTGGTTTACGTGTGGTGAAGCAACGACAGACTGCATTTGTGTATGACACGTAGGGGTGTACAAAGTGTGTTTTTACTGAAATAAAGAGCATTTTAAATTTCTTCAAACAAGGTTTTTAATCCTATAAACCCATCAAAGTCACAATATTAATACATGGTCTCCATTTGAAACCTAACAGGCATACAGGATTTCTATGTGCACAATTGTATGTGCCACAGCTGGCATTGCTCCTACAAAAACTCTGAGCATAAAGCATGCATAACATTCTTATCTTATACAAGATGCTGGAAATTCATCCACTCTTGGCTAAACAAGCATTATATTGGGAGAACACATTTTGATTTACACGATTTAAATTGGACCATTAATTAATCTCTAATATTTTAATTCTTCCAATATATGAGGATTTATCTCATAATCTTTGTCTTTCAGGTTACTCCACAAGTAAAAATTACACTGTTAGATCTGGGGAGCACAGCACTATCACTATCTTTAAACACTTCCCTAATTTTATTCATGGACTCCCATACTGTATGGGCAGTGGCAGAATCTTCTGTCAGTTCATGATAAAATGGGGTCAAAATGTAATTTTGGTACCTCTCTGCATTTATAGTCTGCTCATAGAATACTGGACAGATTATACATCTAGTGCTAACAGCAAAGTCAACTTTTTTATCATAATGAGGGATTTCTTGAACACAATTTGGATTTTCAGAGGCCCAGTACCGACTGTTATGAATGTTGACGCGACCAGTAAAGTGGAACCATGTCTTATAAGAAAAGAACAGAAGCTGTGGATCTGATGAAAGAAACCATTCACATTAATGCATTCATGATACTGAGTCACCTTGTAGCAAGGACACTTGCATATTTTATATATATAGTTTTAAAAATTTAGTTGCTCTATATGCAGAAGACTCTAAAATTCCCACCTCTTGTGCTAATTTTGGGATGGATTTAGTTGGACGTTCAAAGCATGCATCTATGTTGTCAACATTTCCTCTTAATATTGAATGTTTAATTTTTTTGTCTGCAATGGAACCAATGGTTTTGAATCTCTTTACAATCTTGTAAATTTGGAAGGAGGCACTTCACCAGGGAGCATTTGATTATATTCTGTGAAAACACGACTTGGTGATTTTCACTTATAACTTTTACACACGACAATGCGTTGCTCTAGAATCATGTGTTCATGATGATGACTGGTGCAATACTGCCAAGTGGAGTGCATACCATTAGCTCCCATGATCAACAGTCAGTAGCGAGGGAATCTAGCAAGGTTGCAAGACAGGCGAAACGCTGTGTGCCCCTTTAGTTTTTAATTCAAGAACCCTATATATTAATTAACATCAAAGATAAGTGAAGTTCTGTCACTTATTATCATTTATTGAATATTAAGAAGCTGTTCATGGAACTGTAGCCTTCACACATAATAATAGTATAGTAGTTCATGCTAGAAACAATTTATGTGTAAAGTGGCCAACTTCTGAAACTTAAACCTTTCAAAGGATGTTCTTGTTACATGTAAAACAAACGAACAAATGATGATGATGATGATGATGATGATGATCATCATCATCATCATCATCATCATCATCATCATCATCATCATCATCATCATCATCATCATCATCATCATCATCATCATCATCATCATCATCATCATCATCATCATCATCATCATCATCATCATCATCATCAAGATGTGTCAAGAAACACAGCTGTTTACCTGCACTCGTTCAATTACCAACTAACCCCTCTTTGGCGGGCAGGCTGCCTTTTTATAGTTTACTAACATTCTAAAAATTTCTCAAACAATCGAGACCCGACTAGAACAAAGGTGAACTCTCGAGAAATCCGTCTCCTTTCCCCCCACCGTTTCGACGAGCTTTTATCTACACACTGCATCGTGCATCCCTTTGAAAGCCTTGCCGCCACAATCAACAATGGCCTGTGGCGATATTATTGAAGGACTAGTTTCGGAAGCATTTGCATCCATTTTTAACTCTATCCAACTATCATCTGTTGTCATCTGCTCTCTTCTCTCTGGTGATGAAACTATGAACTTCTTTATCCAATTATCTGCTGGTCGGATTTCAAAGTAGATAATTTGACAAAGAAGTTCATAGTTCCACCACCAGAGTGAAGAGAGCAGACAACAGATGATAGTGAAATAGAAATTTAAAATGGACGCAACGGCTTCCAAAACTAGTCCCTCAATAATATAAAAATGTAAGTGACAAAGTATCAAAAAACTGACTACAAATAGTTTTTACAATTAATTACTGTTACTAAATTCCTTCAATCACACATAATATAATAATAAAATAAACAAATGTAAATTCCATTTTATAATCATCCTTGAAGACCTGGTAGTACTGCTTTCTCTATGCCACATATACTGGAAACTCGTTCTGGACTACAGATAAATAGATATTAAGGCAAACAATGCCACTATCTACGCTATACAAGATTTCTAGTCCATATTCTTAGAGCACACACACGCACACATGCACATACACACACACTTTTTTTTCATGCCCACTTACTGCTGGCTGCTAGCAGTTACCAGTGAATCAAATCTGGAATGATACATATTTTGCTGCAGCCTAGTGAAGGTGAACCATTATGAATACACAAAAGTAGGGTCTTGCCTATCACAGCACTGTATACTGATTACTATGATTTTCAAGTGGGATGATTTTTGTCCTTGAACGCCATCGACAACCAATCCTGCTGTATTGTCACATTGCATTTCTCTCAAGTGGGGTGTGACAACCTCCAAGTGAATTTGTTTCTAATAAATACTATTTGCACTAAGACAAAAATTCAAATTTTGCAAAAAGTGATCCATGAGGAAGGTAGGGAGTAATGTTCCTAAGCATAAAAACCTCTAATTTTAGCTAAAATAGTTTTCATAATATCAATAAATATAATATCAATGTATGACCACACATCGCAATGTAAGCACTGTAATGCTTAAATTATACTGACATGTGCTAAAAGAATTACTTTGAACAAGTCAAAGTGTTTGTTAAATGAGAGCGAGAGAGAGAGCAAACTGTTCACTTCTGTTAGCCTGCAGAATGCTGTATCTGCAGAACATGAGCCTTCACATGATACGTTTATGACTGTTTCGTAATTGGGATGATGTTTACGCTAGAGAGTTCAAATCAGTATTATTCAGTTCTTCTGTTTAAAACCAGGAATAGTGTAGATGAATCAGCTTACAACTGAAATTGGACACAGGGTAATCCTGCTGTTCTCTTGCCACTCCCAATACAATCGAATTTAGTTAGTGATAACTCAAATAAAACAAGAGGATTTCAAACAAAAATAACGCTTTTAAATTAACTGACACTGAACGACTTATTCGCAAAGAAATTGACAAGGTAAGAAGACAAGGCTGGGAAAACTGAATGAGACATGCAGAAGAACTACAAGATGACGACTTTTGTAATGAAGTAGCATGTGACAAAATGTTGGAGCCTATCAATATAAATTTGCAAGACTTAGGCGATGAAAACAGTGACAATGATAAATTGTCTGATGTAAACTCACATTGAAAGCTGTATGGATGAACCACTGGTAGTTCCATTGAATTAGAAAAACCAATAATTCATAAATTCAGTTTGGTTTCCCTTATGTCTGTGCCAAGAAGACTTGCATGCTCTAGGATAGTGTGCAAGAGAGAGCGAAATATGAAAAGAGTGGGGGTAAAAGATGGCAATGCTGAGCACGCAAATGCATCTCATTTGTGGCAGCCCAGAACTCTTCGAATTTGAAAAGCATATTAGTTGGTACATTCAGTCTGATATCTTTAAAGAAAATCATTCATTTATTGACTGATTTCAATATTAATTTCCCAAGTTTATTTTAGAGAAACTGTTGTACTGCAAAAGCTAGTTAATGTGTAATGCCTTATTTATTTTACCAGTGTAGTCTTTTTATTCTGACCAAGTAAATCAAGGACATTTGTCTCACACTCTGCACCTCACTTGCCCACTCTTCTGCTTTTCTCCTCTCCTATTGCAGTTGGAATAAAATGTTCTCTAATTGTGTATGAATTTATACATGTTTTACTTCTGGATAATGTCAAATTTGGATGGCATTAGACAACAGTTAAAAGACATTAAATATAAAATGTATAATTGTTTTAAAGCTCTGAAAAACGGATGAGAAAAGTTTTGAGATTCTTTTGGAGATATGCAAAAAAGCATGTCAAGTGTACATAAGAATAGTGCAATACATATGTGAGGAAGCCCAAAGAAAGTGAAAACGTAGAGGGCCCAGGACCATATTTTTCTTCTCCAAGTAAAAAACGTAACATCAAAAACCATCTGTCATAGAGTTATACAATTTTCAAAAAGATGTCATCCATTGCTCAGTGCAGGAGTTTTATGATCACAGTGAACATAATTTACATTGATCCAATAAAATGTGTTATCCGGGCTTTTTTGGCCATGGTCAATTGGCTGAAATAGAACTTAACGTTTCGTCCATCTCTCCGCCGAGCATCTTCAGAAGTTGATGACTTAGGCAGGGTTGCTGAAGTGCAACTGGATAACACATTTTATTGGATCACATGTACATAATTTACATTGATTTTAAAAGACATAATAGATTACACAGAGGGTTTTCAATTTCTTACACATTTTGAGAAAACCTAGCTTTAGGCAAGGTTAATGTAACAAGAGGTGAATTTGCAAATAGAAAATATATTATTGCAGTGACGACTTATTTTTAAGAACAATGCATGGTATTAAAAAGAAAAAAGTACCTGTCATTTACACTGATGAAATCAAATCTGTTTCATCTAGCAGGATTCTAAAAGGAATGGTGGTCTAAAAATACCATAAGGTAAAGGAACACATCATAAAGGACATCCATTAAATCTTTGCCTTGCATACTTATAAGTTGGTTGATTTGGATACAATAAATTTCGCTCTTTCCGTAAGAGTTGTGTCAATTTACAATATTTACTTAATTTTTATCAACTACTGAATTCTAAAATTATGTGCATTTACTGTTGCTTTTATTATTGCAGATTACCTTAGCAAGCCTTTGCATTTGTTCCTTGCCATGATCTCGAGCTTTTCCAGGTGTAGAACTTGGATAATTTCCATCTGCTTCTTGAGTTGGCCAAACTCGGAGATCCAGCATTCCCTGGATAATAAAACAAGAGAGAGCAAAGAATGAGTGAAGAGCTGTTTTGCTGATTTTAGGGTAGAAATTTTTACATAAATGCTACATGTTTTGTTCTGCTTTGCTGCTATTGGTTGTCTACTAGCAGCAACATTGGTAAAAGTAGTGTTACAAAGGCACCAGAAATATGTTACAAGGTACTTGCATCATAACTAAATTCTGTTAATTTTAAAAAAAATATATAAAGAAGCTACAAAAAGGGATACATTATCAAATTTACGTCAGTAAATTCGGTTAATTTTTAATAGATTTTAATAATGATGTCTAAATGTAACTTATTTTCAGTATTAATATAGATTACAACATACATAATCTATATTATTCTGTTATGATATATTACTATAAAAGATAAATTAAGTTTATTCACTAATGTTCTAATATAAGACTTAAAGCTTTCACAGCAAGCATTATTGATTAAAGCTTCATGTGTGTTCACCTGTGTCAGAGTAATTAGATTCAAGCTTTCAGCTATTCTAAGCTTTACGGCCTTCTTCAGGAACTGAATGAAGACGACTGTCCACATATATATAGAGATTACCTCATGTGGGCAGGGCTTGTGTCACGTAACTGCTTAGAAGTCTATTATTGGTCTGGCTGGTTCACAGGAAGGATGAACCCACATTGTTTAAAAGTTTTCTGCGTGGTCCATCACCTGGATAGGGGTACTCCAGTGTTAGGTTTTTGCACAGTCCGTCATCTAGATTGGGGTTCTTCAGTCTTGTGTTTTCTGTGTGGTCCTTCATCTGGTCAGGGTTTTTATTGCAAGTGTATTTTATTGTTGGAGCCCTAGCTCTACTCAATTGAAGTCCTGAATCTCTATTGAAATTCCATGGATGGAGTTTAATCTTCATGGCTTCTTTAATAGTCTAGTAAAATGCTTGTCTGAATGTTCCAGAACTGAGGCATCATTAAAATTTTGTGTGTGCACTCTATACAATGCTTAGATACAGCTGACTTCTCTGGTTGAAGGAGGCTGATGTGACAATGTTCTTTACACCTCTCCTCAACCGTGCGTCCTGTTTGTCCAATATACACCCTTCCGCAATCACAGGGAATCCTATACATCCCTGGGACCTAAAGGTACAATGGATTTTTTATTGGTCTAAGGTACTGCTGGATCTTTTTAGGTGTGGTGGAGTAGGTTTTAATATTAAACTTGGAAAGAGTGCGGGAAATTTTGTTGAAAATAGAATCACAAAAAGGTATAAATGCTTTTTATAAATGCCTTGCTTAAACAGTTGTCTCTTTTCTTGGAATGATGGTGGCAAGACAAATTATTTGTATTGTCCAACACCCTTCTGTACACCTTCTTGATGTAACGATTGCTACAGCCATTCTGCAGCAAAGTAGCCCAAAGAAATTTAATTTCCTGATGAATACTTTCCTTGTCTGCTATGTCAAAAGCCTTACCATCCTCTTCTGGAGGATGATGACCGCACACATCCAAATAACGGTTGGTGTGTTTTGGCTTCCTGCATACTTTATGGCCCAAGATGCCGTCTGGTCTCCTGTATACCCATGCATCCAAAAAGCAAAGGGAGCATTTGCTTCACTGGTAATAGTGTTCTTACTTTTATCAGTAAATTTTGTTTGTTCTTTCCTTCTCATTTTGATCCTCTAAAAGCTAATAATTTTAATGACAGTTAATTAAATTAGGGAAAGGTCTTAAAAACTACACAAACCTAAATTTCAGATATATGTCATCAGTGAGATATTCTAAGGCAAATTTATTTCCATTAAATGAATACTGAATGACAGAAGTTTTTCAACTGGAGGATCATTTGTTACTGTCATGTTATAGTGTTCTTATTTATTGTAAAAAGATATCGGCTTACAAACATATAGATGAACGACCGGATTTATGAACTAAAACTACAGGAATGACAGTAAAATACATTTGAAAGAAGCAGAACACTAATAATTTTAACAGGTAACAAATCATGGACAACATAAGGTAGGGCATTCTGAAGCAACAGCACTAATAATTAGAAAAATATTAAAATAAAATTAAGTCATGGTGGATATTAAGAATTTACAATTAGTATTATAGATGTATGAGATGTTTGTAAGTTTTTAGGATGTGCAGAACATCTTAAAATAAATAGAAAAAGAATATTATGTACTTTGGGGTTCCTTTCTCGATCCCCAATGTGTACAGATGTTTCCTTAAGTTTATATTCAGCTTACTTACATGAGTTACTAATATAATGTTTACAACAAACATACATGTTGTATAAACACTTTATTTTTGTTATTACTATGTAACAGTTGTTTTGGTTTGGGCCCCAAGAATTCCAAAATATTAAATATATTTAAATATGTGGTTTAGGAATCAATATGGAGTGTTAGAATAGGCAAGAAAAATTGTTAACATTCAGTAGGTCATGAGATGATGCTACATGTAAATGAAATTATGTTAAATTTTTTTGTTGGTAGTTTTAAGAATGAGATTGCGTAATGTGTGACATAGACTAGTGAGAATTGAGTTCGAGTGGTAGTGATGGTAACGAGTGAAGGAAAAGTCAATAATCTTGAGAAAGATCTAGATAAGATAGCATCTTATGATTGCGTCGGAACGGCATGTAGAAAAGTCTATAGAGATTATACACTATATTCACAATTTTTGTGTATATGTAATTCAATTACATTCATAAAGTTTAATGTATATCTATGTTACGACATATTCTGTGACTTTGTTACATAAAATTAAAATATTTAAACTATATTAATTTAAAACAAAATAGAATTTTTTTATCAATAGATGAAAAGTTAATTCCCTCGCTCGAGATCACGCCTGAATTTAAAGAGTTTTTCTCATGCACCAACTGGAACAGTGCCGGAGATCTTCTAGAGGTATCGCTACATTTGAGTGCCAGATCTGAGCAGAAGCCTTGGATCGAAAAGAATCTACAATGCATGGTTTCTTTGTCATTTTCTTCTCGGAGGACTGAATTCAACCAGCAATCCCAGACGCAACACGGGACGAGTGCAGGTGAGGATAATCCCGTCCCACATCAGCATCAAAAATACCGCTGCAACTATTTCAGTTTTTTGTAACGTTAAAGTCATTTTTCCTGCATATGGTACCATAGACAGTGAACACTGAAATGATATTTTGGAAAGGAAATGTGCAAAGGAAATGCTCAAGATCTCACTGGCATTTGCCAATTCAGTTAGCATGGACAAAACTGGGATTTGAGCTATAGTCCTCCTATTAAAAAAAGTTCAAGCTTTAGCAACCTCGGACAAATTTGTTAGTTAATACTTTGTGATTACTGCTTATATAACTCACTTAACCACCCATTTTGTTTCTCTCTTCTTAAACGATTTCTGTTTGCACCACTAAGTTTAGCATATTGTGTGAATGTTTTACAGCACTAAGCTCCACATAAATTATAATTTATAGCTCAATTCCTTTCTTGGAAGTGTTGAAAACAGTGTTATGATAAATTAAATTTAAAGGGAGTCTATTAATGACACTAAACAACACTTACTTTTAAATTTTTTTCCGGAACATGTTTCAGAGACTTTGCCTCCATCCTCAACCGGCCATCAACTGGTTCTCATTGGTGTAGTTGACGATATTTTGTCATAGGTCTCCTCTGGTGGCGGTTCAAGGAACTTGCTGAACAAATCTTTCTGGGGGATGTTGAAATTGAATACTTTGTTCCTATTTTTTGAAATGAAGATTTGTTCCCATGTGGATAGTTCTTGTTTTCCTGATGTATGTATTTGTAGTTTTGGTTCTGGATTTATGTTGTGGTTTTTTTCCCAAAAATGTGTGGCAACTGCTGATTTTTCTAATTGTTTATATTTCGTTGTCAGAGTTTGAACATCCAAGGGATGGCAACGATATGTAGATGACATCTTTGCAATAGTACCAAAAAAACACATCAATGATGCACTAAAACTTTTAAATATCCAAGAAAAAAGCATCAAGTTCACTGTAGAAATAGAAAAAGATGAGTATTTACCATTTTTGGATCTAAAAATAATGATAAATAAAAACAGACTAAACTTTGGCATTTACAGAAAACCAACACAGACAGACAACTACATAAAAGCTAATGGCTACAATCCAAGATCCCACAAACAGGCAATCTTCAATAGTTTAGCACATAGACTGGTTAACATCCCTCTCACAGCAGAAGAATACAAAACAGAATACAACAAAATTATTAAAATAGCACAAAAAAATGACTTTCCCAAATCATTAGTAGACAAGAAAGTGAACTTAGCAAAAAAGAAGAAGCTACTAAAGGAAACCACAACCCTCTCAGCTACAGAAACTAATATGATTTTCAAAAAATTCACTTACCATCCATGGGCCTATGATAAAATTCAAAAAAGTCTTCAAAAAACAAAATATTAAACTAGCACCAGTCAACCATTTCTCCTTAAAAAACCTAATTTGCTCAAACATCAAAGATGCCATTCCATCTAACAAAAAATCTGGTATATATCAAATTGAATGTAGTGACTGTAGTCAAATTTATATTGGAAAAACAAAAAGAAATTTAGAAACAAGAGCAAAGGAACACTTTAGAAACATAAAATATAAACAATTAGAAAAATCAGCAGTTGCCACGCATTTTTGGAAAAAAAACCACAACATAAATCCAGAACCACAACTAATAAAACATACATCAGGGAAACAAGAACTATCCACATGGGAACAAATCTTCATTTCAAAAAATAGGAACAAAGTATTCAATTTCAACATCCCCCAGAAAGATTTTTTCAACAAGTTCCTTGAACTGCCACCAGAGGAGACCTATGACAAAATATCATCAACTACACCAATGAGAACCAGTCGATGGCCGGTTGAGGATGGAGGCAAAGTCTCTGAAACATGTTCCGGAAAAAAATTTAAAAGTAAGTGTTGTTTAGTGTCATTAATCGACTCCCTTTAAATTTAATTTAATATAAAAATTATTTGTGGTTGGTTTTTATATTAACTTTGACGTCACTGTTACTAAATTCCTCCAAACACACACATTAATTTAATATAATTTATAGACTTAACTTCTATTCACATCCAGATTCATTTATTGCAGAAATATTGTTATACATTTATATATGTAAATTTCTTGCAGAACACTTCCTGCTTTCAGTTTTATTAATATGCAGTTCACTTTAATAAGTAAAATAAATTATATCATATAATTACCCACAAAGGTAATTTCATTTCAAAATAAAACATTTTTCAATTTGATATAACCTGTATAAAATAAGTACAAGACTGTAATGATGTATTTTGAATGACACTATTATATATCTTTTCATGCTCTAAAAATTTGCTGAAGCTCTGAACAATGTGGGTTTAAAACATGTTCTGATGATATACAAAATAACATTGCTTTTGGAGAAAAATAAAATTTTTTGCATAAAAAGACAGACAAAAGCTACACAAAGACACACACAATGTTGGTGTCAAATTTTCAAATATTTTTCTTTAATTATATGTGTTTGGAGGAATTTAGTAACAGTGACGTCAAAATTAATTGCAAAAAAACTATTTGTATTTGGTTTATTGATACTCGTCACTTACTTTTTTATATTAATGAGAGACTAGTTTTAAAGGCAATTGCCTCCATTTTCAATCTCTTTCCAACTGACATCTGTTGTTGTCTGCTCTCTCTGGAGGTGGAACTATGAACTTTTTTGTCAAATTATCTACTGGTGTGATTTCAAAGTTCATTACGTGATCCTTATTACGCAAACTTTGAAATTGCACCAGTAGATAATTTGACAAAAAAGTTCATAGTTCCACCACCAGAGAGAGAGCAGACAACAACAGATGCCAGTTGGAAAGAGATTGAAAATGGAGGCGATTGCCTTTGAAACTAGTCTCTCATTAATATAAAAAAGTGACGAGTATCAATAAACCAACTACAAATAGTATTTTGCGATTCTTCTTTAACTTCCCTAGTTTTACCACTATCGTGGTGTTAGGGGATTCTTCTTACTTTGTCCTTTAGGCGTCGGGTTCAGGACAGAAGCCCTGGATCACATAGAGAACCCAGGATGGGTGATGAGCCCAATGCCTAGTGCAAGGGTGTGGGAAGTAGTTAACAGAATGAAGGCGAAATTAATGAAAGGAAAAATAATGGAACAATTGGTGGGATGAAGGTGGGGGAAATCAGAGATTCCAGAGAAAACCCGCCTCAGTGCTATATTGTTCACCACAAATCCCATATGCAGTCATCTAGGTTCGAACCCAAGCCACATTGGTCAGAGTCAAATGGTCTAACCGCCCGGCCAAAGCGTGGCCCTTCAAGTGTTTTATATATTATTTTTAATACTTATTGCAATTTAAGACAAAGTTTTCACTTAATCGTCCATACCTGTCTGAAGACTCCATGTTTTCCAAAGAGAGAAATTGTAGTTCCACCAACTGGTTGCACCTGTGACGGTCCAGCAACATCGTATACAGTCAGAGCCAGTTGAGCATTGCGAGGTAAGTCACTGAACATCACAGGTAAAGTCACCCATTCATTCCAACTGAAGAGAAGAGACAGACACTGACATTAAACATTTAGACTAGTATTGTTCCTCTTATCTAGAAACATGTAGTTTTTAGTATTATTTTAGTCCTCCTTGCAAAGTTCACTAGTAAGTAAACTTATATTGCTGTTATGGGTAAGCTGGACTATAGCATTTACTGATCTTGTTTTCCAATGAAATGATCTTAAGCTTCCCTGTCTGGTACTTTGAATGAAAGTATGTAAGGACAGTGTTTTTGAATTCCAGAATGTTGCACTCTTTGAATATTGTCGCCAGGCATTGTTTTGCTGTTGCTGATTTGTGTGTAGGCTAACGCCGAGAGAGAGAAAAGCGGGGAAAGAGATAGAAAGTGCCCCAGCCAGGCCCTCGTGCATTCTAGTGCTAAACACTTGCTGAGAGAGAAAGAGACGGAGATAGTCGGATAGTTCTCTCCTTCTCTCGCTGTCTTGTGAAAGGCCGTGAAGCGTCAACAAGTTTCTGGAAACAATAGTGGAGGTAAAAAAGGAGCCGCTGCTAGCCAATCCAGTGAGTCGAGAACTGATAATCGTGTGTGTGCATGTGTAGTGATTTGAAAGTGAATTCTTTTGTTTGTTTACGTGTGGTGAAGCAATGAGAGAACTTAGAGGTTGCGTGTTTGTATGACACGTCATTTTTAGAACTTGTAAGGATTGTACAAAACGTCTTTTTACTTGCAGTTTCAATTCCTGCAAACTAGACTTTTAATACTACAAATCCATAAAGTGACAATATTTTTTGGAACCAGTCATGATCTTTGAAATAATGTGTACTACCTGTATGTATATTTTTCTTTTTCTGCTGACAGTTTGTTAGTTTATTAAAGACTTAACTTTCATGGCAAGCATTATTAAT